>CM067488.1:17054715-17074695 GCA_034552555.1 Semaprochilodus insignis
GTTTTGTACTTGTGCTGAGTAGGGGGGCCTCTTGGGGAATACATTCTCTAGATACTCCTCAACTCCTCCCAAATCCTCCTCCTCCTTCGGGGTGGATGGTGATGAAGTAAAACTGGAGCAGTGCTGTGAGGATTTACACAAAGAACAAACCGAGTTCTCAGAGCCAGACAATATGGCACTCACCACACGTGACAGCATCTCTATGCCACAAAGAGTAGTCGTAAACAAACACAGCGTGCCTTCATTAACTAATGAGGGCTCTCACCCCATTTTCTTTTACCCTTTCACTCTCTCACACTTACACACTCTATTACTCTCATAGGATGCATGCATAAGCTGCCACCCCTCCAGTACCAACTCCTAGTGTTTTTTGCAGAGCGGTTGCTTTTGGCCCATCGCCGTGTGCTGCTTTATGTTTGCGCCCACAATTACGGCAGCCATTAAAGAGCCAGTTAGTGCTGCGGCTCTCTTTTCCAGCCCTGTTTAGCTGCCAATTAACCGCCAGCGCTGAGAAATTATGAGAGCTTCTTTGAAATGGAAATGGCTTCTCTCTCGCCTAGGTTCTTCCAAGTCTAGAGCGGGCTATCTCTAAATTCTCTTTCCCAGGAACAACCCCCCACCCCTGACACTCCTGCCCACCACCCTCTAACCCTTCAGCAGATTAACTGTTTTTTAGTAAAGACGATACAGATTAGTTTCAGATGGCTTAATTAGTGGGTCCAAAAATTTCTCTCTCTCAAAATGAATATTTGTTTTTGTGCCACTAAAATGGCTATTGCCTGGCAGAGGCCATTTTTAATTTTAGAATGTTAAAGATTTTTACAAGATGGAATGTGACTGTGTTTAAAGGCATGCTGTGGTTGTAAACATGAGTCTGATGAGTCACTGGGAAATGCATCAAAATGGAAGCAAAAGCAACCCAGCATTGCGGCCCCAACAAAACAGAGACCAAGGTGCTGACGTTATGCCTGCATCCTGTGACGTTAAGCCTGAGTAAAATTCCTCATGCATATTTACTCTACATCCCAGCCTACAGGCTACACTGCTGCACTAAAGAATGCATTACAGTGGAGACACTAAATTAACTATTTAAGATCATCAGGCATCTAAGCTTGCAAACCCATGGTAATATTTCAAAGGCACTGTCAATTAAATGTAATGATGGATAAAAGATCTGAATATTCCAGCATATTAGCATTAAGAACATGAAAACCATTGAAATGTCAAATCATAAATAAAACAAGAAAAACAATAGGAAGAACCTCCTACTTACACTAGTGTGTATTTTTGACTCCATACATCTGCTTTTAATTAAGTATGACTTTGACACAGGACCCATACTTTCCACTTAAAGGAGCCATGTGTAAAATTAGGGGCATCTATTAGCAAAAATGGAATATAGTATACAAACAGGATTTCACTAGTGTATAATTACTTGTAACTACAAAATGGACTTTTTAGGATTTTTTTGTTAGCTTAAAATGAGCCCCTCTAATTTACATAGGAGCATGTCATGTTCCAGTGGAGGCTGCCATATAAAGCTGCAGTATTGCTACAGTAGCCCAGAACAAACAAACCACACACCTGAGGAAGACTGTGCCTCTGGTGGTGTTTGTACATGACAGTATAGCAACGGTTGAAGATGTAGAAAGAATACAAATTCTCTCAAAATGTTCTACCATAGCACTTATTAAATAGGTATTTTCATCCATAAAACTTCAAATCACATATTATGATGTAATTTCTCGATTAGCGCATTCACCAGCTTCTGGTTCTGATTTTCCAGTTCCACTTTAAATGGTACAGCATTTATATAATGGTGCTTATGTTTAGCTTCTCAGTCGCCAGCTTCTAGTTCACATTTTCCAGTTAAACCTTAAATGGTGCAACATTATAATGCCTAAGGTGACAAAGTAATTGCCGCTCAAGTGGAACGAGAAAATCAGAACAAGAAGCTGGGCGAATGGCTTTACTGAAGGAATAAGTAGGATGTTTTGATAGCCTAAGTCAGCTTATCATGAAGCAAATAATAAGCTGAGTCTGTACGGAATAATATTAAAACCATAATAAAACATTGGAAACATTGAGCTACCATCATTACACTATACGAATATGAGCATGCTAGGTAGGATGGGAGGAATATATTGCTGAAGTGCTAGAGAAGCATTCTGGAGATGCTTGAGAACCCAAAATGTGACAAATGAAGGATCAAATTTAGCACAAAAACACACAAGAAAAAGTAAAGAAGGGTGAATCCTTGCAATAAAAAATAGAAAATACGTGACAAGAAATCGGTACAGACACTAAAGCAATAGCAGAACTGTAAGTTCATGGAAGGAAGGGCATGTGGATGTGGGGATATCGGTAGGTTACAATACAATCGTACTGCTACAGGTTACACGCTGCTCCTTTGAGTCTAATTTCTCTATTTTCCAATTTATTTCCAATTTATTTATTTCCAAGTAATTTCCAAAAACATTAAACAATCAAGATGATAGAATGATTCTGGTCAAGAGGGTGTGAACAGTACCTGTGGAACGGGCTCTGTTTGGACAGCTTTAGAGTAAAGCCTGTGTGTCTGGCCCAGCCAGGCGCTGATGCGCTCAGGGTCAAAGGTGACAGGCTCAGGCGAGTGCGAGTCTGGAGTGGAGGTTGTCCAAAGCCTGCTGTACTGCGGCCTGTCAGCATCTGCCAGGGCAAACAAACAGTACAGGATGTGGGTCCTGTCTAAAACGTGGCTTTGGATGTGCTTTATAACTAGCTGTGTCGGGACTATTGCTCCCTTTATGACTCCTTTTCAACTTCCACTTTATTTGCATGAGAACGTAATTCAAAAGTTTGATAATACATGAAGTGTGCTGAGAGCCACTTTGGTTAGATTTTCGGATTAAGGCTATTGGAAAAACAGGCATAATGAGGGCAGCCCATAACGCATAGCTGTCTAACGCTGATCACGTCTTAAGCTGTGATAAGCAGTGCCTTTGCTGGCATCATTATGGCAGTGACCAATCATAGGCAATGGTTTTACCTGGCACCGGGGTCCGGGGTGGAGCCGCACCCTCTAAGCTCCTCTCTGTGACCTGGAAAAAAAGGAGCAACAATCAAAATTCAGCCTCATTTCAACTTGTGACAAAAACATGCTTACAAAACTTGTACTCCATCTTTAGAATTGAACCTCAGTACTTTTGAACAAAAGATACATATATTTAAAAGTACATTGTAGTTTAAAAAAAAGAAAAAAACAAAAACAGAACCCCCCAAAAATGCAAAAATACATGTTAAAATACGAAGAGCTGTAAACAGACTGGGCACATAAAAAGCAAAAGCACATAAAAGTATAATCTGTCAAGCACTGCAAAAAAGTTAAGCATGGCAGAAGTATAAAGAAAATATTTTTGTTCATCTGACATATTTCACTTTATTCACTTTATTTTAAGTATTTATTTGACCTTGTTAAAACCAAATAAACTGCTTGTTACCACATGTAGTCAATTTCTTTAGGTTGAACCATTTTTTTAGAATAATTAGTAAAATACATTAATGTAATGGCACAATAGACACCCTAACAACTATTTGTAGAAAAACTCAGAAATGCATAGCCTCGATGTAAACATTGGTTTAAAATTAAACGCTGATTATGGTATAACGAGGCACCATTTGGATAGGATTGTTTTAAATGGAGTAAGAAAAGAGGAAACACTGTACACAACCTGCCAATTACAAGCTATTTAAATATTTTACCTCAAAATAGAGCTGCAAACAGACTGGGCTGGCTTATTAAGCAAATGCATAAATAAACTTACAAGCATATTCATGACGGAATGTATTAAAAGGTGCCATAGAATGGAAAAAAAATATTTACATAGACTAAAAAGAGTTGATAGAACTTGATGGAACTTGCATATTGTGCACATCAAAGACTTATTAATCACTCAAATACAAAACCCAAATTTAATATTTATAGAAATACATATATTTACACCCCCAACCTTTACATATAATCAAAACAAAGCAACTGTAATTTAAATTTGTTAGTTTGCTCTGGACATTTCAATCTGGACAATTTCTCACACCTTGGACAATGCTGAACAGTTTCACTAAACATTTGACACTGAAACTGAAGAGAGGAGCAATTCCACCGTTATTAGCATCACAACCCCAACAGCTACCTGTAAGTAGCAGCCATGCTATGTGATTTTATCACCGTTTGCCGGTTAAAGCAGATCATTTAAAACTGAGTAAACAGTTTAAACAGTTCCATAATGAGTAATGACTTATATTTACTGTCTTGATGTTGAGATCAAAAGCAATTAGCTAAACTACAATAGGTAATGTTAGTTACTAATTAACTTTTTCACCCTGACCAAAGTCTCATACCTTCTATGTTGACATCAGAGAACAATTTCAAATGGTGAATAAATGTATTCTATGGCAGCTTTGTAATTAATGTAATGACTAAGAAAGATTATTTCAGGAAAAGGAAAAAAAAAAAAAAAAAAAACTATGAAAGAAGGAATACACAACAATTATACAAAAGCCCATGAAAACTAAATAGAAGTAATGAAAGAATGAATGGGGGAAAAATCTGTCAAGCACTGTAAAAAGTAAAACATGTCAGGGAAAAAAAATATATATTATAAAAAGAAATATATAATTATACATATTTATAAAGTCATATAAATAAATAAAACATGTTTGTTATCACATGAAGTAATTAAGGGTTGAACTAATGCCTCTCATATATACAAAAACGTGTCATGACATAATTTATCACAATAACGATACCGCTTTGCCATATTGTCCACCCATATACTACACATAAGCTCTCACTCTGGCTAGTGCCCACATGTAAATGTGTGCGCCAGACATATGGTACATGTACAACACACCCTAACACACTGCTCATTGTGAGCACATTTCATAATCAATATAAAAATTCTAAGCATGCACCCCCTCTCTTCAGTTTTGAATTTCAATTGCATTTGTTGCTTCCAGGAAAATATATGCACATGCATTATGCCACTATACATTACAATTAGGTTATTCAATCTTCCTGACTAACTGCAGTTTCACTGTGCACAATCTAAGTAAGTGCTGGCTGGATCCAGCCACGGGATAGAGGCAGGGGAGCGTGAAACTCTCACCTGCTGCTGGACACATGTTGGGGCCTTTTGCAAGTCCGCTGGACTCAGGTAAGCTCTCCTCCTCAGAGGATCTTTGGTAAGCAGCTCCTCTGCACTGCAGACACCTAGGGAAGGCAGATAACCTTTAATGCCCTCAATGAGTCAGTGGAGATTTGCGAGTCGTTTAGATAATAATAAACTGATATGCTGCACTGGGACATGCGTGAAAAGAGGATTATACAGTGCACCGGGCCGATGAAACGCATAACTAGCATGTTAGCAAGACTTTAGAAATTACATCACAGAATGACAGAAAAAATGTCATGAGTTTACAGTAGATGCTGACTACACAAATATAATGCAAGCAATTTTTTTCTTGCAGTGTAATTTTTCATTCATGACCTTGTGTTCTCCCTCCACTTTTTTCCAGACACATACATACATACATACATAATCTCAAAATATAACAAAATAAAAATTGTGAGAAAACTATAATGGCCTTTACAGATCAATGATTGTTAGATATTGATTACACTAAGAATTAGAGAATACAATAACAACCTATTTGCTTTAACACTTTCTTTAAAAATCTTTGTGTTTGTCATGATTTTTTTTTTTGGGGGGGGGGGACTTTCCAGCTTCCATCTAATTTAAGACAGTTGAACTGAAAATTTATTTTACACCTTTTATTCACAACCTAACCAGTTCCATAAAATTCAAACCATTGATTCCAAACCTCTAAACAGTAATACTTTGTACAGTAGTGCAAGTGCTGAGATGCTGATGATCCAGAATATGTGGAAAGTAAAACTGATTAATGAAACAGCCTTGCATTTAAAAAACGAACATTCTAAAACTCAGAGCCACCTGCACTGGCACTGAAGTACGAAGAGTCTGCATCATCATGGGAGATGGAGCCCCCGATGTCCACTGAGGGGTCCCACTCGAGAACCAGGTGCTCGTGGCAGAGCTGAGAAGGGCCGTTCTGGGATGGAGGAGACGGACCATCAACCGCAACATCCTCCTCCAGCACCGTCTCAGACGGGCAGCCTGAATCGGGACACAGAGGCCAGTCCTCCTCAAACACCTGAAAGACAGTCCAAAAGACTCAGTCAAATGAAAATCTCATAACCTTACATAAACACTTGACTAATGGACCATTAGAAATGATCCAAAGTGTGTTAAGAACACTTTCCCCTTTAAAGTTACACTTACACAACACCTTTTTTTGGACAGCCCACAGTAGATGCTTTGTCGATTAAGGTGACTTGCATTTAATTCACATTCAACTAAGCCACCTTAATTTTACCAAACTGTTACCCTGGCCCTAATCCCAACCCTTAAACCTACTCCTCTCCCAGGTCCTAAATCTGACCCTGGTGCCAACTGTAAATACTGTTAAGAATTGATTCGATAATCTGTTATATAGTTTGAACATCTATTGGGTGCTATCCGAAAAATTGGGTCCAGTTTCCTTATTACAGCAAAGTGCTTTTATGGTGTTTGTTGAGGAGCGGGGAAAAGTACACTCATCATCAAAAAAGGCTCTTCTAATTTATAATCCTTAAGCCATTCAGTTATATTTATATAACTACATTTAAGAAGTTGGTCACATTCAGTTAGAAAGTGTTATAATAAGGTTCATCTATAGGGGACATCTAAGGCCGTGCTGAAAATTGCATTTTTATCCTCCTAGTTACAATAACTCTTTGAACACATCACCTGCTTTTTAAGTCTTAAATGTGCCAAGATATTTTTTTTACTGTGCTTCAGAAAAAGATGAGCAGAAGGTTTGACTTCAACATCGTAAACTGTGAGAGAACTCTGAGGACGGATAATTTAGCTTTATGAGGCTGCCTCCTTAATTTAGATGTTAAGACTTCTTTTCTTCTCTGATTACATAACGGAGTCTCAGAAGCCAAGTTTTAGGACCAGTAGATTTGAATCATGGCTTCACTGAGTAAAAATCATTACTTGAACTTCAGAAATTCAAACTGCATTCTCCCCTACCCAGATGACTTCACATGACTTTCCTTTAAAACTTTCACTCCAGTATACAGGGAACATAAAACCTCTCACGCAAAATGTGCAAAGCTGTGGGAAGCACACACACACTGTCAATTCATTACTGGATGTCCGGTGTATGACTCCATAACCTCTACATGCCTACTTTATAATGAGCATCAGTGCAGCACATTTTCAGCATGATCTGCTCTGGCCTACAGAAACAATGGCCCATACAGAGAACTTGTTCACATGGACAGTACATGCATTATACAGGGGCTGCTTGGCTTCAAGACAACTATTCAAACTATTTCAGAGGAATATTCATGATGTTTCACCCTGAAATGCTTGAAAACATGTGACTTCAGGATAGATCACCATGACATTTTTGTGGTGAAATGAGAGAAAAAACACACTTCACTGCACATGTTGTTGACATTAACAATGTAATCTACTCTGCTGGTCAAACATTTTGTCATACAAATGAGCATGTTTGCTTCATCACTTCGCAACAAGTTAGCATATTGAAGACTAAACAGTTTCGTAGAATGTGAATATACATGGCACTGATCTCAGAACCGTTAGGAATAGAGACTCAAAAATTCTGCATAAAATCAGTCACTGAAAAAAACAGAAATATATTTTACATCAGCTTACATTTATTTCAAGTGGCAATAGGAACCTGAAGCTGCCATACCTACTACACAAATATACCCATTTTATTTGGATTATAGTTAACCATTTTTAAACTGACTGTGTGAACCTATACATATCTGGTGTTTTTGTATGTAATTTTGATAATGAGTATTAACTTTAAAAAGAATCAAATTTGTTTGGCTACTATTTTGCCTTAGAACATCCTGCATCATGTACCCATCTGACATTAAAAGAACAATTTTAGGTTAAAATCTTATCTTAAAACTATACTAGAGCAATGTCTTGGGCATTAGGCAACATTTTCACTTTATGTGGTATTGGGCAAAGTCATGTGACTGGTCAGACATTCATCTGTGTCGAGTTTGTTCTAGATATGTGATAAAGGCTCAAAGAGAAACATACAGAGCATTTTTCTCATTTTTAAAGAGGCATCCCACGGATGTTTACTTTTTGTTCGTGACTTTAAACCCCATATCATAGCTCACCGTTACTCTTTTTGCATTTTTTTGACTATGCAGTTTAATTTTTAGGAAAACATAAGCTCACAAGACAAAAAAAAGAGAAAAGAACAAAAAGGCATCTTGCGTGTTTAAGGTGGTAGTAACTTCCAAGAGGATGATGGAGCTATAAATACCTGCGGGGTGTGTAACAGGTTTCATAAATTGAGACCCGATGGGAAAATTGGTCTAAAGTACATGTTAATGATGGGCAAAAAATAAAGACTGCATTTTGGCATGTCAAAGGCCATAGTGTGCAGGAACAAGCTGAATTTGCAGATGTATCGAAGCCTATGGTCATACGGGTCTACCAGCAGTAGCAAAAACCTAGAAGTCCTAGACATTTTATCCCCTTATTGTACTGTGAGCCACCATTACCACTCAAACCTTTGGAGCAAAGAGTTTCAATTTAAAATAAAAGCTGTGCTGCAAAAATTACGCTGTGCTGCAACAACAAAGGTATTAGCAAATATCTGTGTTTTGTGAACCTTTATAGGCATTTTTCCTTACTTAATTGAAAAGTAATAGCAAGAAAATGCATATTTCAAGGACAAGAAGGTGCCCTTTTGTGACTGGCACGTATAGTATAGTGTTCCAAGAGTCAAACTAGACCAGCATAAAGTTAAACAGTGCCTTAATTTCAACTTGAATCTTAGAGTGAACTGTTGAAAAAAATGAATTAAAAAAAAAAAAAGGGATGGTAGTCACCAGTCTCATGCTTAGAAGGCGTGTATGAAGGCGGCCTAGGCCCTGGAAAACACGAGTGCAGTACAGGAGCATCTCCTGCAACTGGCTCTCGATAACCTGAGCATCAGCCGGCTCGCTCCGCTGGATCAGCTCTTCTCCTTGCTCGAGTAGGGCATTCAGACGACACGCACTTTCAGCCACAGCCTGCTGGAAGCCCTGATACACACCCACACAGACGCATGTTAAATATTCATATGCTCCCTCATTCTACCTGAAAATGTCTCATATATTTGGGTGAAAAATTAATGCCTACTTGAAGCTGCCGCATCTTGGCACAGGTGTTTCTTTCTGAAAAGTGCTCTACCTCGGTCAGTCTCAGGTCCATGTCTGCCAGCCAGACAGCCATCTCCTCCCTCTGCCTGTCAAAGTCCTCTCGCTGGAGCACAAAGTGCTACAGCAAACACAGGCATACAGAAAGGACACTGGATTTTTTTTCCTGACTGTCTACACTCTTACACACAGTAAGTGAGTATTTTTGGACAAGCCCTAAAAAGAGTGGCATCAAAAATACAACATGACAAATGACCCCAGAGCAAAAGAATGCTGACATTAACAATATACGGGCTTAGAGTTCAGTCATGGGCAGGCCTACTGAGGTTAGACTCAGGTTAGGCTAATGGCTTTCTAAGGCCACTGTGGGTGAAAGAGAGGAACTGCAACATGCATTTGAGGGAAGGCTGAAAATAGAGCATACATACGTGTGCCATCAGAACAAAACCACCATTTTCGTTATTTTTCAGTTTTTGACACTGCCTGTTGTCCTTTACATTGTATGTAAATTATATGCTGACTGGACAAAAAACCCCGCCCATAATTACTTTGGAAAATGTAATATTTTATACAGATATACAAAACTTTTGCCGCATATTGCAACATACTGGCCTGCACTTTTTCAGTTAAAATTACTAATGTTTAATTAGTCATGTGAATAATTCATCAAAATCCACAGAAAACTTGAGTGGAATGCTTGAGACTAGTGTCTTGTATGAAGACATACAATAGAGAAAACTACTGATTTGTTAGAGGGCTCATTTGTATATCACAATATTGTATTTCACAATATTAGTACTGCAATAACAAGGGTTTTGGCCCCACACCATGTGCAAAGTTAATGGTGTGTCTGAGTACACAGAGTTACATAATTTTCCAGCTGAAACGCTGCAGGTGAGTGTACCTTAAGCCGGCGGCAGATGGAGTCCACAGTGGTGCTGAGTTGGTCCCAGCGCTGGCTGCATTCTTTGGTCATTTCTACCAGTCGGGTTCTCATAGCACCCCTGAACAGGCCCAGCAGGACACGGCTTCTCTGGCTCAAATTGTCCAGCTGGGCCAGGTGTAGCCTAGCCTCAGTGCGGAGACTCTAGGGACACAAGGCTATAGGTAAAATGATCTGACCCCAATTCTTACGCCTATTTTTTTTAAGGTGGTGATTTAACTGAATCAATTTATTATTCAATAAAGAACGTGCTGTTTATAGGGCAAAATAAATTTCTTAGGCTATTTTCAAAAGCAAATAAATAAATAAAAACACAACAATGAAAGAACAATAAATCAAATGTTAAATTTTGAATTTGACTCAACAAAATGTTTTTAATGCAGTGGTGCTAGAGAGTGTAAAGATCACAGGCTGGTTTTCAGCATTGTTCCTTGTGTACAGTGATTTGTTGCTGGCATCAAATTAAAAAAAAAAGTCAAAAAAAAAAAATTCTCAGTTTCAACATTTCATATGTTGTCTTTGTGCTATTTTCCATTAAATAAATTGTTTAAATGATTTGCACATCATTACATTTTGGGGGGTTTTTTGTCCAGCATCCCAATTATACACTTAAAAATAAAGTCAAACAAATACTTAATTAAATATGGTGGGGATGTTTGACATCTTGAGACATGCAAATGATTCAAGTTTGACTCATAACAGCCATGGCTACAGACAATCAATGAGAAGTGATGCCCTCCATAAATCCTGTTAGCAGCAGCATCACTGGCAGACAGTTGCACAACGCAGGACTACATGCCTGCAGACCAACTGTTATGACGACTGCCCTTAACACCATGTCAACATCGCCAAAAACTGCAATGGAGTCGTGCCAGAATGTCATGGAGTGACTCAGAATGGCAGCGGGTCACCTTCAGTGACATGGGATGGATTATCTCAGGACACCATTAGGAACCTCTATAACTCCATGCCAAGACGTGTGGCATGTTGCATTAACAAGCATGGCAGCCCGATGCCATGCTAAGAGAGACACTACTTCTGTATGTGTAGCTCAATAAATATTGCCCATATGAGTCTATGAGTCCGACACTGCAACTATTTTTTTGGGGATGAGCATATATATTCCTCCCCTCCCAACAAACAAGCACTTTGCTGTAATAAGGAAACATCTGGCCCACTTTTTCGGATAGCACCAAAGAGATATTTAAATTATATAACAGATTATCTGAACCTTAATTCTTAAAAGGTTTATTCAAAAAAGTGTTGGGGAAGTGTAACTTTAAAGGGAAAAGGGAAAAATGTGTTCTTAAAAAAAAAAAAATATTTAAATGTTATGAGATCCGAATAGCATTGCAATCAGACATTTCCCTCTGGGTGCAGCTATTATTTTGATGATAAGTAATTACTTTTACTTTTGCAAATAGGTTCTCCAGGCTCATGGAGTTTAGTGTATACCAAAAAAAAAAAAAGAACAATTTTGAGAAACTGAATTGAGGCAAAATAATCAAATCAAACTGCAGAATATACAGTAACATTTCAACTGTTTCCTATAATTAAATCAAACTAATTAAGAAAAACAGCAAACGTATTTCTGATTTTCTAGTTTGCATATGAAATTGGGGTAGCACAGAGGGAAGTACCAAACCAGAGTGCTTAAGAGAAGTGCCAAAGAGTTTGATTACCATTTGGTGTAGTTACGTTGCAGTAGAGATGATCCTAGTGTTTTAGACAGTCTTAATATATGTGCTGTTTCCATGTGTAAGGATATGTGTCACTGATTACACTTTGCTGACAATCCTACAACTGTTGCCAACATTCACTTACCAGGAAAAAGAAATGTGCAAGAATGACTAAAAAGCTGTGGAGTGGCTATGTAATAGGGAGTAAGGGATAAAAGAACACTTTAAGGAGGTAGGGTATTGAATGAGCTTCTAAGATATGGTGACAGGTAAAAAGAAAGATACTGTGGAAGTGTTAGCATAGCATTCCGTTCACCTCAAATTTCCGCAGTTCCTCTTTTGCAGCAATGTACAAAACATGGCTGGAATTTGGGGAGGCAGCCAGATCCTCTGCCAATTGAAGCCAGTCGCCCAAGGAAGAATATTCCTTCATGAATTCATGCCAGAGCATCCACCTCCTTTCTAGCCTGAAGGACAGGTGCGGAGACCAATGAGATATATTGCTTGGGACATACAAATGCATAATCCACACAAATACCACTACTGCATAGTGTATGCTTTAAGCAACCACTCTGCCACACAAGGATGCAGACAAATACATTTTCCAATATGAAATGTGGCACAATACTACTTTTGTGTGTTCCCATACTGAAAAGTATCAGCTGATACTTTTCTGCTGTGTAATCTGATGTTTTTGTTCCTTTAGCAACTATGAAAGCACTCATTAAAAAAACAACAGAGCAAAATCACTCTTTTTTATATGTCACAGAGGCTGAACTAATCTACCTAGTTTGGAGTCATTAAAAAAAAAAAAATAAAATAAACACTCTTCTGAAGAACCATGCCACCCCCCAACCCACCCAAGTACAGGCTAAGCCCATCTATTCCCCTATCTGGAGCAGGTTAGTCAGGCAACACTTGCTGTCGTGGTAATGCAACCAGTTAAAAAAGTGATCCTTCGTTGCTAGACAAAAAATCCAGTGTTAGAATCACCTAACCATAAAGCTAACGACCAAGCAGGAAACTTGAGACAGTCCCCAGGACTACACTTGGATTTTTAAATGCAAGTGTAGAATTTCCATTTAGAACACTAGAAGAACAGAAAAGTGACCTTAGTCAGCAACTAAATGGTAAAACACTTTATCCCAGCATGAAGAAGTATATAGCCAAAAACATGACAAAATCAAGAAAATTAAAAACAGAAATGTTATTATGCTACTGATTTTTTCTTGTACTTCTTTTGTCTTTCTTTTATATATTGTGTTACTTAAAATAAGGAAATTTAATTTCTAGTATAATTCATAGAATATGTAGGTACTTGCTAATCTTACGGTTAGATTATGTAGTATATGGCTACTGCTGTTATCACATGACCAACTTCACATCATGTCATATTGCTCTAAAAGCTATTTAGTGTTTTTTAAAACCTGACGCAATTCATTCTTAGTTCCTCCAACATTCAAATTTGCATTTTCTGCTGACATTGGACATTTTCTGATACTGGATATCGGAATGGTGCCATCTCTACTTACATACTTCTCATTGTCTGTGCATAGCAGGCTCACTTTACATATCCTAGTTACTTACTGCACACAGCCTTCCAGACAGGAGGAGTCATCATGGCTCAAATCTGCTAGTGACATCCATTCTTTGGAGTCTTCCTTCAAATCATCTTGCGCTAGGTGGTCTCTATCTAAGTAAAGTGCTTCAGTGGGCTGTAGGTACAGACCCATACCCGCTTGAGCACTCATGTGTTGAATCTGTTTTTGCTTCTCATCTTCCTCTTCATCGCTTCCTGTGGGGCAAACTCGGGTGTTTCCATGGCGACTGGCTTTGAGTGCTGCCTCCACTGGCATTCTGGCATCACCAAGCGTCACCTGTTGGCAAGAACATGGTAGGAGGTGAGCTCATTAAAGAACAAACTCTGTGCAATATACGCCACAACGTGATGTGCATGAAAACATGCAAACATCTACAGTGTAAATATAATCATTGATCAGTGAACAGTAAAGTCCTCCGATTGGCAAGTTCTACATCAAAACATTCTAAATTAAAACAGTTTAGATTGTATCAACTTATTTATGTATAAAATAAAAAAATAATAACAGGTGTAATTTCCCTCCAAGATGATCATGTAACTACCATGCTCCACACACCAAAACCAAAGTTACCATTAATATGGAGTTGACCCCTTTGGGGCTGTAATAACTTCTAATAGTCTTCTGTGAAGCTCTTGCCCAAGATTTTGGAGGGCGTGTGTAGGAATTATTAAAGTCACAAGACTATTTGTGAAGTCACTCACTAATCCTGGACAAAAAGGCTGTTTCAATCAGCGTTGCAATTAATCCCAAAGCTGGTCTGTGGGGTTGAGGCCACGGTGGTGCATGCCAAAGGAGTTCCTAAAGACCAAACCGGGCAAACTTGATACAAGTTCTTGTGCGGATGTGACTTTCAGAGCCACTGATACTGACTTGTAGAGATTGCCTAGACATGGACATGTGCTTAATTTTATTCACCTGTTGGTTAGAGTTATGTATTGGCAAGAACCTGGCTATACAAGACGCATCATGATGTATGGATTACAATGTGCGAAACACTGGAACACAGAAATTGTCATAGTTTACCAAAAAAACAAAAACGCACACACACGCACACGCGCACACACACGCACACACGACAAACCACCTGAAAACCAAAATGTCCCTGTATATTATCTCACTATATCAAATCACTTGGAGCACAAATGCATGTAAAATTAGACCTTTTAAAATAAAGGAACTGCCATGTTAAATGTTCTGGCTATATTTGAAAGAATCAGATTTTTTTTTCCTTAGATATCTGATCCAGCATTTTCTGCTGGTGTCGGCCTGATACTGATAGTAGGTATCAGCTTGGCTCCCTTTTGTCTACCATCTCTACCCTCAAGGAAATACGAGATACAATAAGAGTTTTCAAATTACCCACTAAAAACCCACTAAGGTATATTCATCACCAGGCAAGACCCCATCTTGGCCTAGAGGCAAACAAAAAGGAGCTGGTGTTGCTGGAAGTAGATGCAAAGTAAAAGTCAAATTTCCCACAGCATAAGCGTAGGAATTTCCCAGTTTTTTATGGAACATCATATGCCACTTTATGCAAAGTTTAAGGCTGTCTCACTACTCATGTTGACAATATCAGAGAAGGTTTATATTAGGTAAGAGGATATCTTTGGTTAGCCAGTTAGCTAAGCTTGCCCAAGCATTAGTTAGGTCAGCTGCAGTTTGGTTCTTTGCATTAAGGCCAAGTCCAATAATAACTTTCGATCTCTCTCTCTCGCTCTCTCTCTCTCTCTCTGTGAGAAGTAAACAGGAAGGTTTAAAGGTCACTAGTACATGAAGCCAAATGGCAATAAATAAAATGCTGCTTCTGCCTAGTACCTGACTTCGCAAAATGTCTGTAAAACAATCACGCATATCAATGTCACCCATGAGACAAGTGCTCATTTCCTGGCAATCCATCTTTGTATCTCAGAGTATTTATATTATTTATATTTTATTCATATTTTCTCCAAGAAGCTGCGTTAGTAGAACACATCCCCAATCTCAGAAAAGCACACACACAATAACTTCCATCATGTCTGCTTAGATCAGCACTAGGCCTTAGCATGACAGGCCCTGATGCAAAATCTCAGACACCTCAGATGAAAAAAAGGGCTTTGGGCCCTGGGGTATAATTTCAGCCATCAAGGCCCATAAATCAGCTTTATACCCGTTACCCAATAGAGTTACGAGACTGTCACCCCAACCCTGGCAGGGGAAAAAGCCAAATAGATTTTCCTTGCTCTCACACCTCCAAAAATGCATCTGGCAGAGCAAGGTCAGCCACACAGGGCCACGGCCTCTGTCAATCAAAAGTGATGCACTCAAGTGCCTAGGGCTAAAGTCACAGCCAACTTTCCTGCACTCTGGAGGGTTTAGAGTGTCTCAGTCAGAGCACAAAGCTAATCCTCTCTCTCGGTCACACCCCGTGCAGGAATAACAGAATGGACCATGTCTGGATTTATGAATGGGCTTCCACCCTCACTTGGGGAGAATATTCCCTTCAAGCCTTCAGCTCCCACCAGTCGATAACTCAAAGCAAGACAGCCATAAATTAGCTTCAACTTGCCTTTCACCTCAGCCACCTTCACCCCAGGTATACTCAGGCATTTGCCTCTGCTGAAATGATGGTCATTTCTCAGGGTTTGGAGGTACAGCTCTGCTGTGTACTACCCCAGTGGAAAACATTAAGCCACTGGACTGCGTCCCAAGGCACTGGAGTTGAAAATCGAAGGCAGTGGTTTTGTTTTTTTCTGGACCTGTGAAGAATGTTGACCTTGTCTGAGAAAGAAATCAAATGTGAATATGACTACTGTCCACACGTCATTCCTAACCTCTCCAGCAATGGACAATCAGATACACTCTAAAAACGTAAAAAATACAACAAAATAGCTTTTTTGAAGTGATGTCAAAAGAAAACCATGTGCGTTCCATAAAGGTCACAAATACTCGATTTATTATTATAAAATTCTAATTCAAAAAGTGAATTGATTCATTATTCTTCTTAGTAATTGGTTTGCAATTTGAATGGCAAATGTATCTGTAGTGCGTTAGAAATCCATGCTTGGCAGGCTAAAGATTCAGCTATTAGCACTATTAATGCTCAGTTTTCTTTTTTTGTGCCAATTTTTGAAAAAAAAAAAAAAAGAAACTACCTACAGGATGTCACACATGTACATTCCTTTGTAGTAACAAATCTCATGTGAAATAAATGTTTGGTGTTAAAAATTGTGTATATTAATGAAACAATATCGCTTAACTAGTCTGAACAAAGATGCATAAGATGGTGTGGTTTTTAATACACTTTTCCCTAAATTTCAATTAAAGAGAAAAAATAACAAACAAACAAACAAACAAAAAAACACAATATAGTGCCTTAGTTAAAATACTGCCATATATTGAATCACAACCCATCAATCATGATTCATATGTTGACAGGTTCTTGCCAATACACAGTCTTATTAACCATTTTTGTAAATGGGATGTGCAAATGCCAGTACACTAGACTCATATGGCCAAGGGAACTAGTCTACACTCTGAAAAGTAAATGTGCAAAACATTTTTAGAGCACCACTACAAAAGAATCACATTTGGTTCCCTAAAAAAAAAATTTCAACAGATATACAAGCTAGCAACCATTTAGGAACCCTCATTTTTCAAAGTGTATGAGTATACCAGACAGTAGGGGTTTTCCCTTTATTTTGCTGCCGGTCTCGTGACATGTCCTTTGTCTAAGACCAGCGGTAAACGCCCAACCTCTTGACATCAACAGGTGTGCTGCTGCAAAAAGAACCAAATTAGGCTCGTAAGGTCCTTATTTCTTACTCTATGCTCGACTGACCGGCTTTCCCACGCTAACAAATGTCCAGCTTATGTTTCAGAGCAGTATTGTTCTTACACATGTCCCTGGAGATGTTGTGCTGGTCTAATATCCATGATAAAGGTGCTCCAAGTTCTCAAATGTACATCAGAAGTTAGCCAATAGAGTACAGAAGACTCAAGTATGAATTCTTTATGTCTCAATCACACGACATGACTCGTTCAAACTTGCCCTTCATGGTAAACATACTGCAAAGTCTTTGACAATTGCTGTCATGGTGCAAAACAGTCATCAAACAAAGCCAACAATCGATGCAAATATTACGTCAGTACACAGTATGTACTATCCACACAACATAGACACCTTATTTCTTCATAATCCCATTCAGTCACTGTTGGTAGTTTGGCTTTGCTTAGGCAAAGCAGGTGCATCTGGGTACTTTTCCATAACACAGCCCGCATTTGAATGAGCCCACGATGAATAAACACTCAAACTGCAATGTGAAAAAAAAAAAAATCTTGCCTTGGACAAAAGGTGAAGCAGAGATAACTCGAATTCACTCAGTGAGACAAATGAAAAATAACGATGAGCTTATTGCATCAATGATCGCTCTGTGCCTTTTATTCTGGTTTTATGACCTGGCATCAGCCAGCTTTGCAGATCACCTTATACGCCTGCACTGGCATACTCATTCTCACACGCGTCTGCACAGTGAGAGATTCTTAACTGAGAAGATCATTTTTGCTTCTGAACGGCATATAAAAGTGACCTAAATACTTTGACATTGAAAGAACCTCCCAACACAAGCTCAAAGGAGACTCTACGCAGAGGTTAACTACAAGCACACAAGCTTTTTCTTCACATTTTAAAAGCGAGCTTAGATAGATTATAAAAAGATACTGAAAAGGTCAGGGCTGCCTGAAAGCTGCAATTGATGTCGTTATTCATAGCCCCAGCTAATAAATAGTCTGAACCTCCTACACAGCAAAAAGCATTTGCAGAATCCCAACATGCACTCTTTGAAATGTACACAATTTCTACACAATTTAAATCTACACAATTTATTGATCAGAAAAAGCATACATTATAAGCATATGGTTATATGCATTCAAGTACAGATTTTATGAATTTTATGAACAAACAACAATACTTTTATTTATATTTTTGAGGAAAGTAACACAAAACTATTGTAATGTACTTCTAACTGTACATTAGATGTTATTCATTACCATGTAGTTGCCTTTTCTTTTCTGTTATGTTGGTAACAGCATCTGTACTGCTTTGATTGGCAACATTTTTTTATTTTAGTTATTTTAAACTAAAAACGCACAAAAAAAGAGGAAAAAAAGTGTTATCTACTCTTTGTTAGTTTCTGCGTTAGTCAAGTTGGATGCCTTCAGAAATTTCAATGCAGTTCTACATGTTAATCATTTTCACAGCAGATTTTCTACACGTTACAGTCGCATTTCTGTTGTTTTTTGAAAAAGCACTTCATGTAAAGCTGCATTGTGTGAAAAATTTTATTTTTTCACGTTTACACTGCTGTTGTAAATACAAATCATGCTAATGGACCGCTGCACATATGCATTTGTTGATGAGCTTATGCATACAGAACCCCTTTGTGTGCACACACGTCACATGGGCAAATTGACCCTACAGAGTACAATTGTAAGTGTACAAAACCCAAATTGCACAAAAAAAAATAAAAAGTGTGTAAATGACCCAAATCACCAATGTAATTCATATGCATATGAAGTTGGATTTGACACAACATTGACAAAGCAACACCAGAACAGAATGAATCATACTTACAAGGAAAAAGAAAGAAAGTTGCAAACTTTGAACTTGTTTGGCATAAGATTGATAAAGACTGACCAAACCTTTTGGCGTGACATTAATTTAATTCCTTTGCATGTTGGCCTGAAACAGGACTGAGGTTAGATGACTTTTGGTCTCTGAAACTCTGTGAGACAAGGATTACACAGATAAGGTTACAGCTTACACCACAGTCTTTTATAGATACCATTAGCACGGATGATCACTTTGCTTTTGGATTTTCATTGTTTTCCCGTTAGCCATGAGATTGTCTTGTGTCCTTTCATCTCTTTTAGCTCATCAACAAGTAAATGCCAGTCCGACATTCACTTTTGTCCAGTCTCTTGCGGTCACTCTCTCCATTTCCATTATTTCTTCCGCCAACACCATTTTATTCAGTCTTTTTGCAGCCTTTTCCATGATCACCATGCTGGAAGACTGAGCTAGTTTCTTCTTAAAGCTAGCTGAAGACTCATAGTTGTTGGTGTGTGACATGTCCCTGCCCCCTTAACTTACACAGGGTTATAGCAGGCATTCCAGGCTCAGGGTGGCAAAGACGCCATTCTCACTATTATAAGTCAGTTTACTATCAAAATGATTTTGAAGCTGTTATTTTAAGGTATAATGGTTATATAAAAATGCTTTATTATAGGACAAATGTTGTGCCAGAACAACTTCACTTCAACTTCATAGTCAGTACATCTAAAAAGCTGGTTGACCAATTCTGGCAACAGGAAAGAAAAAAAGAAGTCATGCTACTATGTATACCAAGAGAGCTAGTCAACACGGTCAGTAGCTTCAGGATCTGGTCACCCTATATATATATATATATATATATATATATATAT
>CM067488.1:17075077-17131190 GCA_034552555.1 Semaprochilodus insignis
ATAACATTTTGGAGTAAAACCTTTCTAAATCTTTACTGTGCTGTTGCAAAGGATTTTTACTGAGAGTTACATCTGTCATTTATACCACTCAGCCATAATATTAAAACCACCTCTTTGTATCTACAATCATTTTCCATTTTATCAGCACCACTTGCCATGTAGATGGACTTTGCAGTTCTAGAAGTACAGACTATAGTCCACCTGTTTCTCTGCATACTTTGTTAGCTCCCATGGGTAGTGTGTAAGTGTTACGCTGGTACAAGAAGAACAGACACAGCAGTGGTGCAGGAGCATTTAAACACAGTCCCTTCACTGTCCTTTATCAGACACTCCTACCTTGCTCTTCCAGCTTGTAGATGTGAAGTCAGAGACGATAGTCATTCTGCTGCTGCACAGTTTGGGTTGTCATCCTCTGGTCCTTCATCAGTGGTCACAGGGCGCTGCCCAGAGGACACTATTGGATAGTTTTGGTTGGTGGACTATTCTCAGCCCGGCAGTGACACTGAGGTGTTCAAAAACTCCAGCAGCAGTGCTGTGCCTGATCCACTCGTACTACCACGCTCAAACACACCATCAGTGTCACTGCAGTACATCCACATACTACCTGTTCTGCAGTGGCATTGTGGGTGTCCTTCTCCATGAAGAACAGGGTGGACTAGAGTCTGTAATTGTAGAACTAAATGGTGTACCAATATTGTAAGTGGAGATGATAAATAGACAATGAATGTACAAGGATGCGGCTTTAATTTTATGGCTGGTTGGTGAATGTATACTGCAGAACATCAACTTATTTGTTATGTTATTCATGTGTTGCATGCATTCCTTTCATTCCTTTCATTTGTGGCATCTTGTTTAGTGCTTGACAAAGAGAAATTTCACATCACAATTGTGGTGTGGTGAATTAATGATGTGATGACAGATTACTAGAGGTAAATATGTGAGAAAAGGCAAAAAAAAAAACCCAAAAAAATTCCTAAATGCAGCTACATATACATACATATATACTTATGATATGCCTAAAATTTATGTTCAAGATTGTAAAGACATTATGTGCTACACCTTTTCAGGTATGTACATCAGCCCTAGCAGGAGTCATTGCTTATTAATATTATTAATAATATCAATTATAAATGTATTAATATTTCTTAATATTTTGTGGGCAAATATTATTTTGTCACATGTTTGGGGCTTGTGCCTCCATTTAGCTGCTATGCCATTTTAAGTCTTCCAACAAAGACTTAACAAAACAGCAATAATTTATACCTGGTTAGGTTTTTGCATAACTATCTTACCGCAATTAACTCAAATGTTTCCCCCTAGTTGCTTTTTAATCATATGTTTACGTCACAACAAACAGTTAGGTTGAGCCAAATACATGTATATATAAAAAAGCATAAACATGTTTAAAATTAATGCTTGTTCAGAGGACAGCAGTAAAGTTTGTTTACTTGAGCTCATGTTGTTACTAACTTCTTCGCCAGTCTGGTCACCTTAGACTTAATAGTTGTATACAGTGAAAATGGCAATTAAATTGTTAACTGCAAGATGCCAATTAATCATTGAAATTTAAATTTTTACCACCTACTTATTTTTTTTAACTCACAGCTGTGCGTTTTAGGCTTGTATGTGTATTGTATAACAATGTGGGCAAAATGCATATTTATACACCTTAAACAAACGCAAAAAACTTGCATGTCATTTGCACGCACTAACTTTTAGTTAATGTATTTTAATGTCTGATGTGTATATACACCCCTGGCGAGTTCCACCCACTCCTGTCTGTACCACTCGGCAGAAGAGACCAAAGGCCACCTGCATTTCCGGTGTCGGACCCAGCGAGGCAGTGGAGCGAAGGGACCGTACATTCACTCTTCCTTCACACACACCCATGTCCCAATCAGCCCAAACCCCTGCCCCTGCCCCCGCCCCCGCCAAATCCTCTCAGAGACTGCACTCATTGTCTCTTTAGCGCTAGAGGCCCAAATGGGGAACAAACGGGCCTTTCTCAGCATCCGGATAGGGAGGGGAGGCCACTGCCAGGACACCTGATCTTATCCAGCGTGCTTACAAAGCTAGAGATGAACCAAACTACCACCCTCAAACCCCCCCACTCCTGCCCTGCCCCCAAGTTCAGTCCCCATGGAGACCGAGCCATGCAGGAGAGGATAAGTTTGGGAGAGCAACAAGTAGAGCAAGCTTATTTCAACTCCTCCTGGCCCATGGGAGTTACTTAAAATAAATCATTGTCTCTGTACAGAAAATGTAGGTCCTACACTCATAAGGCAGACCCTCATCACTGATCTGATCTGATCTCAATTTTCAACTTAATTCTGCACTGTAGGTTTAGATTGAAGGTGGCTTTGTGGACACCAGCTTATTTTAAAATACACAATACAAATATGCACCTTTCCTCTGCGAAAGGGAATGCAAAGTTACAAGTTACTCAAGTTACACAATTGGCCATTAAGGTCATTGTTATACCTTTGAAGGTACTTTTACACTGTTTGTACCTTTCCGAACAAAAATATACCTGTACATTATTCCTATATTTCATGTCCATATCATGCAGCCCTAGGGCGAACACAGTGTGAAGGAGCTTGAACATTCAGCAGGCCTTAAAACCAGAAAGTTCAGTCTAACTCTTATGATAAGTACAATAAAATACTGTTGATGGTTTGCTCATTTGCATCAGTCCTCATGAAATAAGATTTACAACCTGGAATATGATACTAAGGTTTTAGACTAGCTTACTAGCTTTGGGTGTGGTACAGTGTATGCTAAATAATAGGGTCATATGACTGCTCACCCCTTGCCAGCCAATAGTCTAGCAGCTCCGCCCTGTTCACTGATTGACCATTGGAGTACTGAATTAAAGTTTTTGGGGGACAAAGGAACATTGATCATCTGGGAAAATGTTTCATTTCCCTTTTAGAGCACAAGTTCTGTAGTTTCACATGAACGCCTTTAGACTGAATGAAGCATTGGGTTATCTCCTCTGCTTTGGTTGCCAGCAGGCTCTTGTGGCAGGTGCAGTGCTGAGGCAGAATAACCCAGGCTCATTCACCTGATGGCTGAGGATTCACTCAAGGACAGACAGCACGTTTCTCTCAGCGGAATGTCTGTGTGTGACGGGGAGCCATCATAGCCTGAAGGAAGGGCATTCTCTCAGTGTGTGTGTGTTTTTTAAAAAAAAAAAAAAAAAAAAAGGGGGAGAGAGAGAGACAGACAGAGTGAGCTGGATAAACAAAGACTGGGTAAGTGTGTGACAGCGACTATGCGTGCCTCTCAGATCAATGTGAAGATTAAGAGGAAAAACTAAGAGGAAAGAACAAAGATTATTTTCATTAATATAATTGTACAAATGCTCAGGTAGATCACATTACTTGCTTGGCCTGCAGGCAGAGTTGGAACAACACCCTATTCGTCACTCAGTCTTTACAAAGGGGGCGTATGTGTGCAGCAACACAGTGCTGTGTTGGTGAAATCCGAGAGCAGGTTTTCAAACAGAGCTCTGGCCAGAAGCGCTGGGAGTTTCAGGCAACTACACTTAAAACTGGCCAATAAACACAATGAGAGAATGATGGGAGTGCTCATTAGGACTCTGGATGCCAAAAGAACCAAGAAGCATGAACCCAAGACTGAAAGGCCAATTAGTTCTGGTGTAGGACAACATTCATGAAAAGAATCAAAAGAGGGGTGACTCAGGGTGCTTGCTCTACGTCTTTTATAATGTAGGTTCACAATACCAGCACTCAAAAAGAACAGAACTGACAACTGAAAGGGTCTATTTTTCATATTTGACCAAAGAAAATCCATAATGAACTCAAAGATCAAATGAAGGAGTCTTTCAGTCTCTTTGTGAGTAGAGAATAAAATAATGTTCATTAGAGATGTCCTTGCTCAGTGAGGCCTAATAAGTGGTTTCCAGGCCCTCTGTAATTACTTGACTAGATTGGACTAAGACAATTGTAAATATTTAATCAAATCAATTACAGCAGCAAAAACTGGATGGGAAGGCCGGGCTCAATAAAAGATCTTTGATGGATTGAAGCAAGAGCAGGTAAACAGCTCATCCTCTTCAGCAGGGGCTCTAGACCACACAAAGCAGAGGAATTAAACTCTGGTGACTGAGCTTATTCATGCTGTCTGCAGTCTGACCATCAGCTGAGCACATCTGAATAAGTGTAGCAATTCTCCTCATGATCACTTTATCTAAGTTACCCACGCTAAGTGTTCCATAAACCAGCCCAACAAAGTGAGGCCTAGTCTTACTCCTTCTTCCTCTTAACCACTGATAGGGCTTAGAGATCAGGCTCTATATTTATGCTGATGAATCAAAGAGCTGACAACTGAAACATTTGCAGTCTAGAGCACTGAAGAGTTGATGTGGATACAAGAATGTCTGTGTTGCGCTCACCGTACCTATCCTTGTCACAGCTGTCTAGAAAAAATATGCATTTTTAAGAAGCAAAAATGATGCAAAATGAGTCTCATGTTTTTTTTTTAAAAAGAACCTGAGTTGATCAGAGTAGAAGGAAACAAGAAGTGCCAAAAGCAAAGACGAATAATGCAAAGAGCACATATTCAGAGTACTCATCCTCTCTGTGGGCTGAATGATGGCTGAAGGAGCATTGATGTCTTTGTGCAAGAATAAAAGGGGTGAATGCATCTCAAGACGATAGTCAATTCATTCTAACATAGCCACTGTTGTAATATCCTCTGATGAGGTGTCAAAAAAACTATTAAAATGAAACGTGCATAACAATAAACCTCATGAACAGAAGGCACCGTCTTATGGTGCGTGATCACACAAGAGTGTTTCAGCATCACATTTCAGTGTGGCATACAATAGGCCCACCACAAACAGGCCAACAGACACTTAAGACGCAGGTAACCAGACGGCTTGGCATGCTGCTTTAACCGTGAGTCATGCATGCTTTACCACAGGTAGGCTCTCATTACTAAACATTAACCTAACACCGAACAATAAAGTCTGCAGCGACGGAGGCTGAACCTTCTACGTGCTTTACGTGTTGTAGCTGAAAAACACGTAGGCGCAATAAACAAGTGCTATGAGCTCTAATGACTTTATATTAAAAATATTAAAGTTTAAACCTTATTATACAGGTAGATCAGTTCGACCAAACACTACAATTCACAGACGTCCTGAAAATCAGGTCCCTGTATTTTCGTACAAGTGAACCCTGCAGTCTATGTAAATGTGGGTCCTGTATAACAGAACTGATGTCGATCTAATGGAATAAATACCGGTCGGAAGTGAGAACTGTACTTACGTGTAGGTTCGCTTGACTGCCTGCTTCGCGCAGCTCTACGAAAACTCGTGCCGCAGGAATCCCCCTGGGGATTTGAATACCACCATCAAGTTTTCGTCTACAGGTCGACCTGTGCGCACTCACACTGCAACATCTCCACACAAACTCCCACTTTAGCATAAAACTGAGGAAATCCAAAATGCTTCGAGCCCCACACAGATAAGGAAACACAATCTTGGCAGTTCCAGGTAGACTGAATTATCACCTGACACAGGTAGGCTGAAGCCACGCCTCCGGGCCATGTGATTGACTTTTTAGTTTTATTTATTTAATTATTAATTTCTTTTTCTCTGGTGCTGAGAGCGCTGATAACTGTTGGAGATTATTATTTCATGAACAATATAATGAAGTATCTACACTCACAGTCTATTTTAGCAGCTCTGATTACCATATAGGAGCGCTTTGTAGTTCTATAATTACAGGCTGTAGTCCTTCTGTTTCCTTGCATACATTGTTATCCTGTGTTTCAATGGTTGGAACCTCCACAGGACCACCACAGATCATTCTTAGCACTGCAGTCACACTGATGTGGCTGTGATGTGTTAGTGTGCGTTGTACACAGCAGTGCTGCTGGAGTTCATAATCAGTGTGCCCACTTACTGTCCAGTTTACAGATTGTTTATTCCACTTTGTAGATGTAAAGTCAGAGACGATAGCTCATCTGTTGCTGCTCTAATACTTCATCAGTGGTCACAGGGCACTGCCCACTGGATAGTTTTGGCTGGTTGACTATTCTCAGTCCAGCAGTGACACTGAGGTGTTTATGAACTCCAACAGCAGTGCTGTGTCTGATCAACTCACACCAGCACAACACACTAACACACCACCACCACGTCAGTGTCACTGCAGTGCTGAGAATGACCCACTCCCCACATAATGCCTGTTCTGTGGTGGTCCTGTGGGAGTCCTGACTATTGAAGAACAGGAGAACAAACTATGTAGATAATTAAATAAACTACAGTTTTTAACTGTAGAACTACACAGTGCATCTACGTGGAGCAAGGTAAGTGCACCTAATAAAGTGCTAAATGGGTGTAGTAAAATAATAGTAATAAAATAACACTGTTCAGCACCCCCCAAGCATCCCTAAAATATGTTTGCATAAAAATGCTATTGTTCACCCATTCACACCCAACCACTAGATTTAATATGGTGTTGGGAAAAGCGCCACAAAAGTTCTTATTGTTCTGAAGCAGAGATGGATTACCGACTAGGCCAGTGCCCCAGAGCCTCCGTCTGCCAGGGCTTCAGACCACAAGGCTCAGGATAGGTCAAATACTTGGAAAGTCCACTGCCTGAAGCAAAACATTAGTCACACAAATAACCATTGGATAAATAAATAAATTACATTAAAAACTATTTTCTGTTTTTAGTCACAATCCTGTTTTTAATCAGCTTTGGCACTTTAAATATTGTCTAAATATTTTAATATTATGATGTTAATATATTAATTTTGTTGTGCAGAATACTGCATATTACTAAAGCTAATTTTGTTCAATTGTATTGTGTATTGTATTTTTTGGTGTTTTGTAAGTTGGCTTGTAGGCCGAACTCACTTACTGTCAAATTCCTGTTTACACCAACGTAGCTTAGATATCCTTGTAATTTCCAATGTCATGGTTAGGTCTTTCCATAAAAGGATGTAAACACTTGTCTGCTAATGGACTAAAACTGTGCAGTCATGTCTTGGCTAGTTATGTGTGGCAGAGCAGAAGGGCTGCTGGGGAAGAGAGGGGTTTTGCAGCGGTTACAATGGGTGGCCTTGCCTTATTTTCCAAGTAAAATTAACATTATAAATTAAATAACCTGCTTTAAAGTGCAACTGCTTTAAATGCACCTTTAGAACATATTAAATCAGGGTGGCGTATCAGCACTATTAAAGTCCATGGATTTATTTGCATTCATAAGTCTCACTGATGGACTTGTGTGAAGTGTAATACGCATATTCAAATGAAGATGTATTCTGGATCAGTTACGTAAGGGCAGAATTTAAAGAAGCTTCCTGTGCATCACACAAAAACCTCTTTGTGTGGCAAACATTCACACTGCAATTTGACTATGGATTTTAACAAAATATTGGGAAAATGCTGCATGGTTATAAACAAATTAAATAAAATGCACTGGAATACAAAAAATGAAATAAGGTTGATGTGTTATTCTTCTAAGGAAGCTGCAAACCACTGAAGAATAGCGTGTATGTAGCATGCCTTTCTAGAGAGAAGAAATAAGTGTATTAATAGGCAACCTTCCCAAAGGCTTTTGCTGTGTTGATTAGAGAGGAACAAAGGAAGAACCCTCAGGGGCATGCCCTGTTGTCTGACAGGCGCTGGCTCCAAACATGGCAAGCACATGGCAAGACAGAGTGACACCGTTTAGCTCCTTTGATCAAAATAGACGAGAAGAGTGTGCCAATACACTGGGGTCTCTGAGATCCGCTAGCCAACCTTCACTTGCAGACCACTTGCGAAGACAGCCTCTATTTGTCTTCCTTCTTGCCTAGTGAAAGGAGAAAGCGTTAGGTCTCACTCATCTCCCTGCACGGGGAGGGTTCCTTTCCTTCTGTGATAATTCACTGCGCCCGTCTGAAAGGATTACTCACTCTGCTAATTATGAACAAAACACACTGTAATTATGCACT
This sequence comes from Semaprochilodus insignis, assembly GCA_034552555.1. Lineage (NCBI taxonomy): Eukaryota > Metazoa > Chordata > Actinopteri > Characiformes > Prochilodontidae > Semaprochilodus > Semaprochilodus insignis. The sequence goes on from CM067488.1 coordinate 17,083,049, forward strand.
GGAGTGGATTTATTTGCTGTACCCCGACTCTAATCATGCAGGCAAGAGGAGCTCCCAAATTGGACCATCCAGAAGAAGAATAGTGCATGTGTCCAGTGAGGTGAAAAGGTGAGGAGGCCACATGCTTAATTACAGAATAGGTGGAAGGGTGAAGTTCAGGCTTTCTAAATATGATGTGAGGCACACATATATATACTGTATATAATCAAATAAATAATATTTAGAACAGCCATATTCACATGCGTAGCCATATGGCGATGTGTGAAGTGGGTCAGTGCCAGTTTCTCTGGGTGTTGGGAGTCAAGGTTTAGTACATGAGGGTCTGTAGTGGGATTGGTGTATGACCATTGTGTTTGTGAGCATGTTAAGGCTAGTACATTTTCAGTCCTGACTTTGTGAGAAAACTAGAGAAAACAGGACTATACTAAATCAGGACCAGCAAAGTGGTTCTGACTTTTACTGCATGCTTGATTTTACTTACTAAAGGTTAAATAAGGCTGAAGGTTTATATAAAAAATATAAAAATGCACACTATGTACAACTTAGACCTTGTGCATACCAATTACCCAAATGCCTGTTTAAAAAGATCAGAATCAATAGACCCTAAAGTAGTGGACAGAACTTTCCACAGTTTAGGAGCTATGGCCACAAAAGCTTGACCACCATGGATCTTTAGCCTGGTACATAGGAAAAAAAGTAAATTTAGCTTATTTGACCTAAGAGAATGAGATGTGAGTGAAGTAGATCAACCACATGTGCTGCAGCATGACCAGGAAATGCTCTTTAAGTAAGATTAAGAATTCTAAACTGGATCCTATACACAACAGGAAGCCAGTGAAGACACTGGAGTAAAGGAGTTATGTAAGAATGTCATTGATATGAGACAAAATAAAAGCATGCATAAGCATTTCTCTGTGCATTTGAAATGTCTCAGTTTGCTAATATTTCTTAGGTGAACAAAAACAAGATCTAGTTGCCTGCTTAACATGGGTGTCAGTGACAAGGATTGATCAACTATAACCCCTAAATTATGCAAGCTAGAATTGGTGGCAGAAGAAAGAGGAACGATACTTTGTTTAATCAAGGAGGTAACCTCTTCTGAAGCAGCAATCAAAACCTTGGTCTTATCAGCACTGCCCTGTAAAAATGCAGCCATCCAGTCCCTGATAGCAACAATTAAACAATCTAAGAGCCCAGATTAAAAAAAAAATAATAATAAAAAAATGACAAAACAATAAAAAAACAATTTAACAATCTAAGAGTCTAGATAACATATGACCCTTGCTAGATTTAAATGAGAGGTGGAAAAGTGATACATAATATTGAATCTTTGTATAATATGTTCCAAGGACATTAAATATAATGAGAATAGCAGGGGTCCCAGAACCAAGCCTTGTGGGACACCACAGGACAGTGGAGAGGAAGCAGACACAAAAAGACTCATTTGAAACCCTCCAAAGCAGAATGCTGTTTCCAAAGCCCAGATTAAAACTCATCATAAATACTGTGTTTCTCCAATGCAGCAGTGAGCTGTTTGGCCACAACCTGGTGATATTAAAGGCACTATTGATCATATTATAGCATTGGCATTTCTTGTGCATATAAAGTCGAATAATGAAAGTGAAAATCCTGCAATGATAACTTCTGGGACTATGAAAATGAAATATTTAGTTGTTCAGATATGTTTTATGTTTTTCTGGCACTGAAAAATGAATAACCTGCACTAAATAGCCATTTTAAATCCCACAACTCATGTTGTCTAACTGTGTGTGTGTGTGTGTGTGTGTGTGTATGTGTGTGAGCATACATGTCTGCATGTGCATGTCTGGGAGAGCTTTGGTCGAAGAGCAGCAGTACTTTACGGTAGCACCAGCAGGCCAGGCACACAGATGCTCCTTCACTTTGTGACGGCAGCTCCTGGGACACACATAATGACACACGACCTGACCTCCTTCTCAAACAAAATGGTCATCACATTGTTGGCCTTTATGAAAGAACAATTTCACATTTGTTTTGGCCCCGTCAGTAGACATTTCTCTATGTGTAAGATATTAATATTGTAGAGGGAGCACAACACAGCTTGTTTGAGTGAGCCCCAGTCTTACAGTGAATCATTCAATGTTTGCATAGTAATTATGTAATGGCTCACCAGAATGGTATTCTTTTAATGGAATGTCCCCCCCTTGTGTCTTCTGTACTGCATAACACGGATTGCTGAGCTGCTTTGATGTCAAGCCTTCACCATGGCTTTAGTGTACTGTATGCCTGAAGGCATGTTAAATAGATGTGATATCTTAAGATGTCTTATTTTGCAGGTTTTCCTAGGGCAGGGAAAGGCTTTATCAGGAGCCAACAACAGACATAATTAGGTCATCCCTATCCGGCAGCCTACCTTGAGCTTCTCCAGCTAAGAAAATGGATGAGCCCTAACGTCTAAAAAAATGCCCAATTGTCTTGTTGAATCTTGTCTTAGGTGAGTAAATATTTTAGCATAGCCTCCTCAGGAATGAGTCCTCATGCAACCCTGAGAGGGTTTCAACAGTCAGACGTTTATACTAGGTTGGAATATGCCAGCAAAGATGACTAATTGACGCCACAATGTCAGCACCAATGAAAGAATCCAGTTGGCAGTGATGTTTATTTCAACCAATTCCATTTGGAGAGGAAACTGGAGCGACATGTCTGTTTCCTATTGAAATGATTTAGAAAATGTTGCCCTAGGCCTAATAGAGATGCATAAGTGTGTCGGATACAGTTCTTTAATGCAAACATATGCAAATAAGGGGTCAGTTAAGTATTATATGTTGACCCTGTCATATAGCATTTTTAATTAGGTTTCACTCACAGAGTGAGATTTGATCTGTTCTCTCTAACAGAGGCAGCTGGTGTGGGATTGAGTTTGGCAACCTGACCTTCGGACGCTTGACTGAACTGTACTACACAGTTCATAATTCTAATTGCTTTGTAAGGAGGCTACAAATCACACTGACTTGACACAGAGGCTCTTAGCTGGGATGAGATGTGACCTGCTTCTGAAGCCATCTGGAGGAGTCAAGGAGAAGTTTGGCCTGTAATATGCTTGCCTTATACGGCTGATGGCCTAAACTATTAGGATGTAGAGACCATCAAGGCAAAGCAAGATCTAGTGTATGAACCTGCTGACTCATGAATACAGATTAAAGGGTCCATATCACAGAAAAAAATGTTCCCTTCCTCTTTTAAAGTTTGATGAAGTATGGAAACATTGTTAAGGTTTCAAAATGTACTGTTTGCTCTTGAGTCCATATGTTTTGAACGTTTGTGATGTCACAAAGACCAGCAGATATAAAAAGATCACACATATGAATTGATCAATTGATTAGCCCTGCCCACTCATGTTGATGTTATATGGAATGTTTCAGCTTGAGCTGCTTTTTTAAATGAGAGCACAATAAAAGGAAGATTATTTAGATATTTCACTGTAATCAGATTCTGATTCTGACTGTAAACCATGATTCTGTATGTATCATTGGCTTTATTAAAGAAGACTTACACAGTCTAATGCACAGGTCTGGGTGCTCAAATAAGCAGTTTTGTTGATTTTGTAAGTAAGAATACATAAATATGTTCTTTACAGAGAACACGCAAATGCGCATTTTCATGCACAATTACTGTTCATTTGCTGAATTTGACACACTGACAAAAAAATAAAATTTGTCATTTTGTGGCCTGATGTGTCATTTTGGAGCAGAAGGCTGTGGGACTAGTTACAGCTAGTCAGAACCTGCAACCTTCAGGCACCGGGGTCACTGCTCCTACCACTGGTCACCCATAACAAGTAGCTGGTGCAAAAATCATAGCACAATTTTTTAAATGTTTTTTCTTTCCCATATATATTAAAGCAAATAAGCAAATAAATAGAACTTATGCACTAAATTTGGAGAAAAAACATTTATTTCACATGTTATTTTTCATTTTAACAAAAGCTGTAATTTGGCTGGGTTTGTTCAAGCTTTGGTATATACTATTGTACTGTATATACTATTAAAGATAATAGTCTCATTCTTTAGAGTGATGCCACTGAATGTTTCCTAAAGAATGTTTCAGCTGATTTTTGAAGATATGTGTGAGTGTGAAGAACCTTTAAAGAACCTTCACATTATTTTGTAGAACTGTATATCCAAGCTTAGAACCACCGCATGGAAGAATAGAATTGTCCGTTATTTTACCTTTTTCTCTTATTTTCTTGGAATTCTTTTCTGGTGAAATGTTTCTCCCTCCAGCAACACACTGTATGCGTCACTGTATGAGTTCAGTCATTTCAGAGACATCCTCAGGTTTTATTCTTTCTCTTCCAAGCACCAGCATGACTCAGCTAATCTCAATTTCAAACTGCATCAACTCAGTCCTTTTTGTTGTCACATGACTACAGCATTTCTACATACTTCCTAAAATGGGGCTTTTCCTGTAAGCAGACTTTAACTTACTTGTTGGTTAGTCTTGGAACTCCAACTCATTAGTGTGATCACAACAGGGTCAATCTGTTATTGCATCAAAATATCCCCTCATTTCTCAATGTTTGGCCTAAATGTGTTTAGATGTTATTTTAGAGCAGCTGTATTTATTTTTGCCTTTTTTTGGAATTATGTCTAGTTCAGTGGACCTTATGTTAGATGCTCAGATCAGTTTGATTTGGCAGAACAGTTGCTGCGAGCCCTCGCTGAGCAGGCAGCTATGCTCGGGAGAGGTCATGCATTTGCTAATTGCCTATTGGCCCAAATCATATCAATGGTTGTCAGTTGCGTTGTGCAAATCTCTAGCTTCAGAGATGGATGCTCACTTATGCTTGCAACTAACAGAAATGAGCACTGCAAGACTGAAAATGGGTCGCATCAATTCATAATTCAATGCCATGCACAGACACAGATTTTCCTCAGCTTCAGTATGGTGCTGTGCTGTGTTCATTTTGAGCTTTGCTTCTTTGATGAATGCTGATGTTTGTGAAGAGTGGGCTGCAGTTGCTTTGATCTTTTTAGCTCTACCCAATTGATGCTGTTGTATTTTTGATCTATTAAGCTTGTGTATGATTGATTGATGTGATGCACTCATTCATCTTTTTAACCATTGAAAGAGTCGTACCACGTTTAGCATATTTCCACATCTTCCAATGAAATAGGATTGTGCTTGTTTCATTTCTGTGGCTACAGAATTGCATTTAATCTCTGTCAAATGCTGGGCTATTTTAGGATTCTAGTTTTCGCCATTTTCTTTCCATCTATAGAGAGAAAAAACAGGATATTTCCCTAAGCTCAGTGAGGGTGAAGGGGATTAATAGGGCCAAAACCCCTCTGGACTGTCTGGAACACATTTCTCTTACAGAAGCCAGGGGGTGGATGCTGAAACAACTGCTCATGAGTAGGAAGACATGGCAGTATTTGTACTAAGTACTATGTATGCGACATTCTTAGTGGGCTGCTGCGGATTATCAAATGATCTCATTTGGCATGGACAGAAGAAAAAACAATATCTGCTCAGTGGGATTTTATATGATTTCTTTGTAAACCAAAGTGGCTTAAAAAAGGCAACCAAATATTGATGTTTGTAAAGTTTGTAAAATGTACATTCCACCATATCTGACGCACCACTAGCAACATCCCTAATCTGTGGTTTTAAAATGATTAAGATGAGAATCATAATCTTGAGTTAGCCTCAATTTATTGGCAGCTAAAGTTAAAAAAAAAAAAAGTATTAAAAATATTATTATTGGAAAATGTACCATGACTACCATATTGTTTTAAGAGTTAAGAGTTTTCCTAGAAAAGGCAAATTGTAAAAAACATAAAATACATAATAACAATTTAGCACAGCATTAAATTATCTTCATCGCATTCTATTGTGTAAATATCCACATTATAAAAATCAGAACACGGATGTCAGTTATAGATTTTAGAAACAAAATGAGAGCCTATAAGCCAAGATCTCCAACACTCATATATCATGTTATGCTTTGCTCAGCCCCGAGTTGCCGCCCCCTTTAAATGTACGCATCCACCTACAACCAATAGATGGCGACATTTTTAAGCTTTATGGAGAACTGGGGAAAAAAAACCAAAGTCTACCATTTTTGTTAATTGGGGTGAATGGGGTTATTGTTGGACTGTAGAATTTAGAAATACATAGTTCTATAAAACCCCTGTAAAGAGAATATTACAAGTAGATCCTCCTGTTGAAAAAACAGAATCATATCATGCTGGTTTAGCATACCGGTGTGAAAACAAAACATATACTGGTTGTGGAAGGTGGAAGCTTATCAATTTTCAATACTGCTGACTAGCATACACTACACAGCATGTGGCACTTACATGTGTAATAGTCATGGTTACATGGTCATAGTGTCATTTAACAGCAGCAATATTATACTTTCCCATTTTTTATATTAGTGTCGCAAACAGCGATGCTTTATGGGAATAACATTTCAATAAAGCAAATACAATTCAGTACTCATTCTCTTCCTCCCTTCACCTGTGTTTAGTAACATGTTATTGTGTTCTTTGTTTGTTTGTTTTTTTCGTTTGAAACCACAAAAGAGCTTCCACTTCTCAATAGCAGAGTTGTGGCCTGCTATCCCAGTTTATTGTGAATTTGGAGACAAGAAGGCACAGATGAATAATGAAGAATAAATGCAAAATGCTGTTAAAGATTCAAACTGATAGTGCTTGGGGGGCTAAATAATTAAATAATGTTGGGGGGGCTAAAGGCATCCTAAAGCTGGCCTAACGACATCCATGGTTTGTTGTATTGTATTTATGGTGGAGGGGTATATCCAGGGCGTTCAAAGGCAAAGGCATTATATTTTCTGACTTGCCATTATTTTACCATCATCGACATTACATATGCGAACTGAGAGGACATGTGACTCTGGTGTTCACTGGTGTTTTTGTGTAGTAAATAAATGGCTGGTACACATCATGCCAACTGGTTCCTATCAACACCACTGTACAGAAATCAAGTCGGCAAGAATGACTTTGTTTACGTTTTAACGATTGCATCATGTTGCAGATTAAAAGAAAAAATCGGTGGAATTCCACTTCAAAACACGAGTGTTAGGGTTACAGGCTGTAGTACTCTTTGAAACTGAGATTAGATTAATCTTTTAGCTCTAATTACAAGTGTATGTAGCCAAATGGAGATGTTTGACGGAGTTAAGTTGGAATGTACAGGCCTGGGGTTGGACAGGGCATTCGGCGTATGTATATATGTGCGCACGCGCGTGCATGCCTGCGAGGTCGCTGTGAAGCTCCTTTCCCCCTTTAAACGGAACGAGCATCAAACAGCTACTCTAGTCTAATCTGTATAACCTGTCCAGAATTCCTCAAAGAGAGAACATGTCCAATCGTCGCCTGTTCGCAGTGGTGATTATACTGTGTCACATGCAGCTGGTCCACTTTAATCTTACTTCCGAGTCTCTCTTCAGCTGACTTTCGCGCTTTGAACACAGACATCAATGAGTCTCAGCATCATCACGTCATTGCCTCTCAGCTCATCAGAACACGAAATCATGATCGTCGCTCATTTAGCATGTATAAAAGTCGATAAGCCTTTTGAATAAAAATCATGTATGAACTGGATTACTGTTCTTCACTAAAGTTAAAAATATACAAAGTTGGGCTTGTCGATTCCAGAGCAGCCTTTATTAACTGTAAAGCAATGTCCAGAAGCATACAGGGACAATATTTCATTTAATATTGTTACTTTAAACAAAAGTTTTGACTCACTTACTATTTTAATAATTGGATTCCAAATTGCTTTTTACATGACATACGTCATTGTATGAGGGCTTCACACATACAACAAATATCAGTGCTACATTATGATTAAAAATAGAAGTAAATGTGTTTTCTAATATACATCAGCTGTAATTCCTTAAACTCAGTATATTCAAAATCGTTGCAGCACTTTGGAATTAAACTCTTCAATTGTTTTTATCCAGTTTCAACTTAGACAATGTAAACTGAAACCAGAAGCTATGCGTTATTCCAGTATCTTTAATTCAATGTTTCCCGTTTTTTTTTTTTTTTTGTTTGAGAACAGCAAGTTATGATAAATAATATATCACAGTTATATGTCATATTTTAGCATTGTGTTATAACATAATTTCAAATGTTTTACAGATATCTCACTCATATACAGCTCTGTCCAACATTCCGGACACAACTAACGTTTCTTCTATCCTACTAATTAGCCGAAGTCTGTGAAGTTAGAGACTAAGAACATTATTAATAGATGCATAATTTTAACATACTTTATCTGCAGCGTTTTTAAAAACAGTGATTCTTAACTTTTCAGAACATCTAAACGCTCGTGGTCCTGTATTAAATACTTAATAATGTAGCCAACACTCAAAAACGTAATTCAAGTACTGCACACATTTCCATTCAATGACTTTGTTAGCTCATCATACAATTCAGTTGCTGATGAACACAATATTGAAACATTTCAGAACAATTCATTTTAGTTTCTTTGGAATGGAATTCTCAACATAAACTTTTTTTATTCATTGAATGTACTTTTATTAGTTACTCAAGTTTCCAGCAAACCTCTATTTAAACATGAAAGTATCAAAGTAATCAAAACTACAACAAAGGATATTGGATTATTTAAAGTGTCATTTCAAAAAAGATGACTGCCTTTGAATGACCTTTGCGCTTCCACTGTGAACACAAGAGGTGTTAATTGACCAATAATGGAGTTATTAATACCCCGAACCTGGACTTGGTTTGAAGTTAAGATGGTGGAGAGAATAAATACCGAGTTTACTTCATACTGAGATCATTGCTGAGACAGAACAACTGAAGAAGGAGTTACTGGAAAGATCGAGCCTGCAGGAACCCACTTTACATGAACAACGCCTGAACAGGGAGAAGAAGAACATGGATGCCTCCAAGTTCTCCAACTTCACCATCGACTACATCCTAGGCGACAACACCCGGCCTCACACGCAGCCAGCGGATAGTCCTGGAGCTCCGCATGCCTACAGGGGAGAGTTTAGTGAAGTGAACCTGCTGCCACAGAGCGTGTTTCCCCCTCAGACCAGAGGGGGCGCAGTGATAGGTCTTCAGCCCCCCTGCCCCGGGATCTACGACGTTGCACCTTACTATAACACGTTTAACTGTTGTGGGCCAGTCACGTACTATCAAGCTAACTTTAACATGAACTACTGCGGCAGTGAGCTCTGGTTTCACGCCCATCCAGGTAAGCTAGCTCCTGTACAGGCGTAGTTAGCCTGCTACCACCACTGAACAAAAATGCTAAATGTAGAGTATTTTATGTGCTTATTAATGTGATTTGTTTTCTGATTGACTACAGACTGCGACAGAGAGGAAGCCCAGTGCTGTCAGAGCGGTCAACAGAGACAGAGGAACAGGATCAGAACCGTGTTCACAGAGAGCCAGACGACGCAGCTCGACCAGCTCTACTCCATCACCGAGTACCCGAGCGTGGAGGCCCGAGCAGAGCTCGCCAAAAACACCGGCCTCAGTGAGGAGACAGTCCGGGTAAGACAACTAGCCTTCTTTCTGGGGTTCCGCTTGAATATTTGCAGTTTAGGAAATGTAATTAGGTGCCGAATCCAAATAAATAAATATATATAATGTGTAGTATAATGTGACCTTTTCTGATCTAATTATTTTTTTAATTGGCTAACTGGTTTAACAAAGTTCAAACCATCTGAAGATACACACCTAATGTAATAATAATAATAATGTAGGCTGATTTATTTATGTTGCCTAAACAAAGTTACAACAGCAATCAATAAAAAGTAACTCTAATCTGAATACATACTACTTATATTGTACAATCCAGATTACATATGGTCCATTACACAGCACTGCATGTCTCATATATCCTCTTTGGAACACAGCACTTAAAATCCTGTTTTTCTCTTTTTAGGTGTGGTTTAAAAATCGTCGTGCACGGAGTAAAAGACAGAAGCCCTCAAGTCACCCTCACCAAACGGAGCTGGCATGAGCTGTTTTGCACTCAAAAAATAAAGTTGTATTAAATGTACAGATTTGTTGTGATGTGACTGTTTAATCATGCTCATTTTGTATGATAAATTAAAAAATAACAGTGTAGCTTTTTACGAAACACCGAATGTTTATTATTTGTATATTGTGTATCATTAGTCAAGAGTAGAATTCTCACTTCATGGTAATTAACATGCTAATACGCTGCTGAGGAAAACCAGAAAAACACAGATTTATAAAGACAGCATGCAGTAGCCTAGTGAGCTTAACCAAAACTGACTCCAGCATTACAATCCTCACAAAATCTTTCTTACAGAAGATAGTTCACATGAATACATTAACATGAATATTTGTCACCAGGTTGTCCAACTGATGCACATTAAAAAATACATAGTGAAATTATTAAAATATATCTTTTTTGGACAAAAAAAATGTTTACATATTAATCATACCAAGTAGGCTACACAACTGGGTAGATTAACAGAATGTGTTAACCACTTAAAATGCTGTTTTTCATCTTGATCTGATACAGAGAGGGAAGAGTAGGGAATAGGACCATGAGAGATACTAAATACACTCCCTAATTTACAGTTAAAATATTTCACCCACTATTAAGTTTACCATTTAAATGAGATGGAATGTGTCTGGAAATGGAGATGATAAGAAAAGAAAGTGAAAACAAGTAACATAATTTTAATGAAACACATACAGCTTAGAAAGTCACCCTAAAACAATACAACTGTCACAAATAATTAGATTTCACAAAATTCAAAGATGATGTTTACCACTGGTTATATGGTGTGAATTACGTTTTGCACTCCATCTTAAATGCCTTTTACTAGTCTTGTATCACTACAGAGGCAATGTTGGCACTACTACACAAATCCAATAACATATGAATTACTATCTGAATGCAGACTGAAAAATAAAATCTTAAGCATTATAATTTCAATTTTGCATTCCTTCTTGTTTTGCAGTGCTTGTCAGGGTGTTCACAGAAAAGGTGTTAAAGAGAGTGCACAAGCCATACCAGATGTTTTTTTTTTCATTCACAGTCTGCCCTTAGCATAACCTGGGATCAGTTTTGTAAGTTCCCCTAAGAAAACTTAAGTTTAGAGAACTGAGCCCAAAGCAGCTTAATCAGTTAAGGGGAGAAAGTGACTGGACCTTTTCTTACTCATGCTGTGCTTACGTATACAAAGACACCACCCATATTCACATAGCAAGTTGATGTAGATTAGATATTGCTATTTTTTGTTTACCTAAATGTTTGTTAACACAGATATAATCACACATTTTTGACTATTAGAGTTGCTGAAGTAGATAATTTACAAAATCTATTGAAATTACAGGAAGAAAGAAGGGTCAGGTGGTTTAAGATTATATCAAGGAATTGTGGGGTGACCAGGGTTATAACTAATTTATGCTTAAGCACACTTCACTTTTCAAATCACTTTTAAAAGATTCAGTATTACTAATGTTGAATTACAGGATCTCAAATATACAGAGGTGAGTTTTTTTTACTGGTCAATATATTGATTATACATATTTGTTAGGCCCTCCAATATTTGGATGTTCACTATTATTGTTATTTTAGGTGTGTACCACAGCATATTGGAGTTTTAGAGTTTCAGGTGTGCATCCAAACCAAGTGAATGGTGCAGGAATTACAAACATTTTCATATATTGCACCAGAATTTGGCTGTATCTGAGTAGATAATACAGCCCTATACACTATGAGGAATTAATCATGCTATTTAGTTTCACTGACACACATACATGCCCATGCCATAACACTACCTCTGCCATGCTTGACAGATGAAGTGGTAGGCTTTGGATCACAAGCAGTTCCTTCTCCACATTCTTCTCTTGGCTCTATTTTAATCTGTTTTTCCTGCTTTTGAGGCTTACAATGGTTTACATCTTGTGGTCAATCCTCTGGTATTTACTCTGGTGCAGTTTTCTCAATTGTTGACTTTGACAGAGATATGCCTGCCTCTTGGAGGATGTAAGGAAAGTAATTCTGTCATCCACTGCAGTTTTCCACAGTCTGCCAGGTGTTCTGGTTTCTTTGCTTTGCTTTGGTTTCTAAGCTCACCCATGCATTCTTTCATTTTAAGAACGTACTACATAGCTGATTTGGCCATGTCTAATGTTTTTGCTGTCTGTCTGATAGCCTTGTTTGGCTTGCTTCACTGTTGATGACATTGAAATCTACCATCTGGAAAGCTACTGGTAATGCTCTGGGACTCCAGCAAGCCACAGTGGCATCCATGGGACAGTTCAAATTAATTAATAATTATTTCCCCACATAAGTGATATAGTTAGAATAAAGCTGTATTTTGTGTTTACTAATGGTTCTTTATCTTTACTTACTTAAAACTAGATGTATGAAACATTTCAAAGCAACAAATTAGAAAACATAAAAGAAATCAGGCGAGGGGCAAATATTTTTTCACACCACTGTATATATAATAATGGTTCCCTGTTCACCTGATTTAAATGGAAATACCCTCAAACTACAGCGATTTCCATATTTTCCACAATAGTTTTGTTGACCTTAAATTATTGATAGTGATCTATCTATGACCTGAATATTGCCCTGTGTACTAAGTTTGGCACAGAATTTTCTGAGATTATTAAACTAATTCCATCATCTGACATTAGATTTAGAAACAATGATTCATTACCTTAAATGAAATGTAGAGAATAACACAATATGTCCATGTAGACACTGTCTCTGTACAGGAGTGGATGTTAATACAGCTGTAATCCACACTTGCACTGGGAAAGACAATTATAAACTTTTTATTTTTTTTAAGATAATGTCAGGTAAATCTATATCTATTCTAACTACAATATAATTTAATGACAGGTGTAGGTGCAAAGTTATTTAACAACTTTTAGACAGGCATTTACCATCTATGTATGACCAAGTACTCAGATAATGAAAAGGCATTTAAAGCTTAATTTTCTATCAAATACTGAAATTAAGACAGAGTGCATACTCTAGCAGCAGCAGTCACAATATATATTCAGGCTAAGATGTGGGCAAACTCAGAAAATGTATTTTTTAAAAAACAAACATAGATAAAAAAAATAAACAAAGACGTTTAATAGTATGTTTTTTGTGGCCTTTGTGGTAGGGTGATTTTTGCCAAAAAATAAAATGTCTAACTTTAAATAAAAAACACTTATGTACTAACAAATGGCTTTTGTTAGGGTTACATTTCCCTAATTCACAATTCAAGAAACATTGTTCTGTTATTGTTCGTTTAACAAACGGAATGCAGGATGTTGGTTACTTTACAAGGCACTAGTTTTTGCTAACTGCAATCAAAGGGGAAGGTTTGGAGAGGGCACCGCACAGTTGTGTCTTTGACAATCTGTGTGATTCTCAGAGAAAAGCACAAACGAATGATGGATAGACAGTGGCAGGGGCATTGTTTTTTCCTTGGGGGAAGAACGGAAAGATGGTTAGGAGGAGCAGTGAGTAATACGTTTAAGATTGCATTTCTGCACGGAGCATCCAGGGGAACCAGCAACAGAACAGCAACCTGCTGAAACAAAGAAACACGTCACAGATGTAAACTGGGTTTTACAGGGTCACTGGAAATATATATGGATCATTCCACTCCAATCACGCATCATAGATTTCCATAAAAAGATTTAAGAAAAAATATTATGTTTAATTCATGCAACCGTTGTAATTTTTTACTACATTTGGATTTTTAGTCAGACATTCCCCATCAGATGTTACATTTAGGTTTTACATAGTATGCCTACATTTATAACAAACCCATGAGCAATCTATTTTTAAGGTACATTATGAGTTCAAAATGGATTTAAGATGTAAGAAGCACAATAAAATGACGCAGTAAAGCTGTAAACAGGGTATCACTGTATTTTCATAATTAGAATGGCTCAGAAAAGTCATTTTTTCATGTTAATATGTTCCTAAATGAACCTTTGAACCTTTTCATGTGAATCCATGATATGACTGGACAGTCCCTAGGTGAATTGAATGACCCCATATGTCATTTTTAAAGCACATGACTGCCCCGCATACCTGGATATAGAGCTCTCAGATGTGATGTCTTTGGGAGACCTCACTGCATTGAAGTTGCGCTTCGGCTGGGACACTGAGGAATGAGACAAGAGAGCATCATCATTAGCGCTTTATTGATAAAACTAATTCCACGAAACACAATTTGTAGTCTATTAACTCAAATTTAGTGTTACATTTTCTAGGTCTGATCAAGAGGCATTGCAAACAAATAGCAATGTCTACTATGCACTATAACCAACAGGGGGCAGTAAATATTTTATAAGTAATACACATCTCCAAAAGGAGCATGCAGACGGGATGCAAAGCTAGTAAGATTCATCAGAGCAGCAGCCTTTCGTATAAAGCACATCTTTAAAAATGCTTTCAAAGCTGAAGAATACCTTTGGCAAAGTGAAGACAGAGACCCATCACCTAAAGGAATGTTTGATGACTGGCACAATGAGTATGACATGATGAGTATGCTCCTTATTGTTATACTTACTAGTCACCTGGTGGACTTTCTTCACCAGTGTGCCATCACCCTGGGAATCTTTTGGCCCTCCAATTCTGCAGTTGAAAAAGAATCCATTGATACTGTGCTTTATAGCCTTCATTTGTTTAATCAAGTTCACATTTGAAGACAACAATAACATAACCTGCCAATGTGATGTGAAGGTGATGCTGTATTCCAACACTAAAATCTGCTTTATATAAATTACAATTTTAGCCAGAACCTCCTACCTTTTTTTCACAGAATCTTTAGCACCTCCAACTCGATTTTTGTATAGCTCCTAAAGTGTGATTTAATCCTCATTGATCAGTCAACATACACAGCATTTCATTTTGGCATGCTATGATCGTTATTTTTAGAAGTGGATGAACACTTCAATTTGTGTCAAAATTCAGTCTCTGTCTGTATTTGTCTATGCCACATATCTAGCAGACTGTCATTGTGAGATGGACACTCTTCTTTGTTTTTCTTTTCTTGATACATTTGCAACTTGATTTCCTGTCAAATGTTTACCTCTGAACACGGGATGGTGGAGCAAACACTCCATATTTGGGCAGGCAGGTGAAATAACGAACTCCAAACACAGAGCCATCATGCTTTCCAGTGGGTTGCTCCAGTTCCACACCAAACCAGTAACCTGAATGAACCCACACAAACAACAAAAAAGACCTTTTTTTTTTTTGCAGCAGCATTCTTTTCCATTTATCTCTGCAAAATCCCTCCCACTGATGTGATCTTTAATAACTGTTGGACAAGCTTTACAGAAAGTTGGCAAAAAAGTTTTCATTGCTGATAGGAAACAGTTGATAGGAATATGGGCAGAGCATCAAACAATGTTGTCACAATACTATTGTGCTCAGACTGTCTATGCCAAAGAATTGTGCCCTGTCAGCCTTAACTGATCACTTATGAGTAGCCTGTTTTTGACACAGGTGCACATTGGCATATGACTTCAACGAACATTTCAAAATATTTTTAAGTACTGTTTATGCAAAGACATATAACACTGCACAAGCCCATTCAGTACGCCTCCCCTTTCCATTACTGGCTGCTTGGTACTTTATAAGTAAGTACATTTACTGTGAACAATGAAAAAGGCTTTACTTATTTAAAAAAGTTTATAGGGACAAGGTTAAGTTTTCCCAAATCGCACAGGACCCAGCAAGTTTTGAGTACAAGAATAAGTGGGTTTCAATGTATTATTGACTCTCAGATAAAGTAATTGTACCTAATAAACTTGCCACTGACTGTGTGCATATGTATAGCCATGACCATGGTAACACCTAAAGGCTTTTGATTTGCCTGGTTTCTCAAAATAACTGGTAACTCTTCTAGCAGTGGACATACCTGGTGCAAAGTCTGTCTTGCCATAAAAGCGAACAATTCCTTGCTTCTGTCCAGCCACCAGAACCTGGTCTCCTACTTCAACTTTCACTCCATCAGGATCCAGACTGGCCACTGACAGGGACTTCTTCCTCATGGCTAGAGGAAAAATATTTGAAAAATGCTTGTTCCATCTGAGTCCTGCATTTTCCAGTTTCAAATTAATTAATAAGTCTAAGCCTTTTAGTCCTAGCTACATTTAAAACAATGCAATTAGAAGCACTGAGAAGACATTTACATTTACATTTACGGCATTTAGCTGACGCTCTTATCCAGAGCGACTTACAAGGTTAATCATATTACAGGTAGGCCAATGTAGTGTTAGGAGTCTTGCCCAAGGACTCTTATTGGTGTAGCACAGCATAGTCACCCAGACCGGGATTTGAACCCCAGTCTCCCACATGTGGTGGTGGATCCCTGGTGGGTAGTGGTGTTACCCACTGAGCTACACCAACCACGAATGCCTTATGTATTAAGACATGCTGATATATACTGAATGCTTTACTCACCCTTTTCACGATCCTTCTCCTTCTTTTCTTTTTTAATCTTGCCAGTTACACGGGAGAAGTCCATACGTGGGGTTTTGGGTGTGGAGGTGACTGAGGAGGGGGTTTGATCGATAGCTTTGGTGATTTTGGACACAGGGACAAAAATTCCTGGAAAGTAGATGGCAGAAGCCATAAAAAAAATAATAAAATGAAAGAAAGAATGGCATTCATGTAGTAAACATCTCGGATCAAATCAGGTGAAGCAATACACAGAATAAAAAAGAAAATGTGCTTACCCAGTTTTGGTGGGCAGATAAAGTAGCGGACCCCACCCACACTACCATCATTCTTGCCCTCTGGCTCATCCAGTTCAATGCCCACCCACTGACCACTGGCAAACTCAGTAGTGCCACAAAAACGGAGGGTGCCGGTCTGAGAGACAAACACAAGCTATGTAAAGATGGATGCATAAGCTGTAATTAAAAATCTCCACAAGCCTGGAACGATGCTTTTAACTTTGTATGTTTGCTGTTCTCTCTATGAGTAAGACATTGTTACTGTTTATAAGGCACTAAATAGTTGGGTATATACTGCCCTCCGCAAGCCTCATTCAGAAGATAAGAACATACACAGTAGATGCGACACGCAATGCTAACAATAATCCTGGTAAGGGAAAGAAATGTTATCTTGTCAGTGTAAGGTTTCAATGTTAAACGAGAGATCACCAAGCACTGTTGGTAGTCCACTATTAGAAGATGCCAAACAGCCAATGCCTGACAACTTGCATGTTTATTAAGACAATGTTGTTAACTTGCAAATGTCATTACATGACTCAATCCAAGTTCAACGGGTGTTTTAACCACAGAATAAAGATTGAGACCCTGTTTACAGAAATGCAGTGTTATTGCACATCAGTGAAACAGTTTACCTTCTACACAACTGAACTGAAACTGCAATAAGCACAACTGTCCTGAAACCTTGATTATTATTATATTGTAGTAATAGTCAAACTTTGCATTGTAATTGGAAGCGGTGGTCAAGACTTTGGGTTTCACGTGCGTGAGAAATGGCCTAATTCTTCTATCAGAAAGAACACAGCAATCCAGACCTTTATGCCCTCTTTGAATTCTAATTTATTTCAGGAAAGAATGAATAATTGACAGTTGGCAAACTGAGTAATTGTAAAGATGAGGAATCATTAGTACAATATAATGTCTTTGTGTGGTACATGTAATAAAATAATGAAATATATTCCATTAGTGAACTAGTTACAAACATTCTAGTAAAGTAGCCTACATTAACATACAGTGGGTAACGACACTACACAAACAGACTTTAATTGCTACAAGGTCCATGCTTTATTACAGTAACTATGACTACGAGAGATAATTTAATATTACACAGCCACATAAATTAATAAAAATACCAAAAAAAAAAAACCCAGCAGAAAGTATACCTAATGATGTTCGATTAGCAGGTTTGTAAACAGAATAATATTAACAAAAACTTCAGCACTAATAATTATATAATTATTATTTTAATGCTAGTAAAGTCTGACAAAGAATTCCTCCTTTCATTACAAATTTTAAAGCTGTTTTAAAGCAAACAACATCCACGTTTTACTGCTCACTGGAAAACACGACTTATAGCTTGTATCTTAGCATTGTGTTTCCACTGTGATTTCCTTTTTTCACACAGATGTTAGTGGTGTAGGAGAGCAATGACAATGTCCAGTTAATGTTCGGTGTTCATACTTAGCCAATACAGTAGATATTACAATATCGATGATTTATTGCCTGTAGCATCAGCTTTTTAAAGACATGAGTACAAAATCTGTGGTAAATGTGCTCCAGAAAGCACAACATTTTGTGATAATAGTTGCCTTTAGCTAGGTAGCTAAATATCACTTCTTGCTAGCACAGCTAACTAAATATAAACACAGTATACCAAATTCAAACTTCAAATTTAAGTTCTTTGTTTTTCCAAAAGAAAACCCAAAATATTACGATACAGAAACCGTTGGCACGTCATAGAAAGACACAGAGGCTGCTTGATGTGTGCAGCTGCAGCAGCAGTAAACAGAACTGCTACACACATAAGCTCTGTTTAAACTTCAACATCCCATTGTCACAACAGTGTTCAAAAACTGAAATATGACTGTTGTAGCTCAGTGTTTGAGCACTATGGTACACTATAATAACCTTGTAATATAAATTATGCAGTAGTTAAATGGACAGGAAAGGAGTGTATGGACTGCTATTACTTAAAACAAATTTGTGAAAGACATTCGTAAGGCCCATACAGCCGAGTGAAAAGATAAAGTGTATAATCTTTGCTACCAGGTTAATAGTTATAAATATAAAACTGGATATATACAGGGCAGTACGCGAACAGACAGTCATACAATAATTATTCAGCATAATTATTCAAGTATAATAATAATTCAGCTTCCATAATGCTTCCAGTTACCTCAGATGGAGGCATCGGACTCGGCTGGTCTCAACAGTAATTTTTGAGCCCACCTCATCCGAATGAGGTCAAGACCGAGACGAGACTGAGACCAAGACTGGTCTCGAGCACTACAACACTACATAGAACGGCTGTTGGCTGGATATTTTTGGATGATGAATGACTGCTACCCTAGCAGAGACATTGATATGTGTAAAAACCATAGAAACACTGCCGTGCCTGATGTACCAGTGTCACAAATACTACCATTCCACTCCCATGTAAGTGTCACTGTTGTGCTGAAAATGGGCCATCACCCAAATGATACTTTTAGCGAACATAAACAGCCCTGAGATCAGAAGCTGACCAATGATGGATCTAATAGAAGGTGGGTGATGAACTGTTAGACTACTGTCTGTAACTGTCCATCCTCATAGTTGAGCAAAACAAGGTATGTGGAGTTTCTAATACAGCGGAGAGTAGTGTATAATGCAAGTGGAACACCTGTTGAAAATGTTGTCCATTACTGTCCTACAATTAGTATAATTAGCAATTCTAACTGGCTGTAGATAAAAAAAGAACCTGACAGACAGCATTCAATGGCTATTCAATGGCCAACACTGCTGCTATAACCCAGTAACTATACAAATTCAGGTGATGAACAAATACTGCAGGAAATACTGTAACTAAAACTATATTCTTTACAATTGCTCTTCTGTAGTTATTTCTCCCTTACCTTCATGTCATCTAGAACCACACGGTCACCCAGCTTGAGGCCAAGGGAGGAGAGCATGAGGTTGCCGGGGATGTTGTCATAATTCGGAAGGGTGACACGGGGAAGGTTACAGCTGAGAGGTACAGCATCTAATAGCAGCTGCTTCAGCTCTTTTGCCACCATAGCTGCTTCCGCTTTATCCAGACTCATGTCCATGGGATCAGGAACAACTTCAGCAGGGCCCTGGCCCTTATCATTCTGAAGAAGACAGAAAAGAAATTGGAAAAGAATTGGTTTGGTGTAAGTCTAGTACTATATTGCAATAGGAATGTATAGAAAAAGATGTGCAATAGGTACAACTCTGTTTAACCCTTAAAAGTCAGTTAAAGGAAAGTTAGTTTTTTTCATCCTGCTACACATAACTAGACTAATTTGATGTTAATCAAAGATTAAACAAATATTTCTGGTTATAAAGAATTCAACGGACTTAACATCAACAGTTAAACTGGGTCATACTCTGACAGTGGGGTTGGCTCCATGCTCTAGGAGACACTTGACAGCTCCGAGGCAGAGGTTGGAGGCAGCGATGTGCAGGGCAGTGCCGTGATAGAAGTCACTGCAGGTAGAATTCAGCACTGCAGAGGGGAAAAAGGCCTGTAAGCACATTTAAAACTCTTGCAGATTTATTAGAGTAGCATCGCAATGAGAAGCCCCGCAGCTTGGAATCCTCATTATCCACTTCATTTGCAGATTTTTCTGTGATGCACAACGTTTGCAATTCAATACTGAATGTTTATGTTGAGTTGAGACTTATGTTGTTATGTTGAGACTGTAAGACTTCTACTGTTGAAGCTGTAAAGGAAAGCACCACCATATCTGCGAGAATCTATAGGAATAGATTAGCACTTCACATTCCCTAGAACACTCTTGATCAGGCTCAGACCTGTAAAAACAACATCATGAAGGCAGTAAGTAGCAAATCAATGGCCAATTCTGTACTGAAGTCACAGGGAGAGAGAGATCAATACAGGGTTAATGGTATGAACACAGTGGGGCAAGAGTGTGAGTATGTACGCTTCTGGCTATTTGTCTGTAAGAGCAAAAGCATTTTTTCAGATGTATTGAGTCCAATCATTTCTGAGAATTCACTGGAAGGGCACAGCCAAGGAAGTCCAATTAGGAAGTCCAATTAAGGAGCTGACCAGGCTACACAGTGAGGCAGTATAAATAAGTCAGTTTGGGGTTAGCTGACTTGGCACAGTGCTAACAGAGTAGTGCTAAAATAAAGAGGTCATAAGTCTAGTGAACTCATATACATTGCAGCGCGAAAGTCAGACCACTCTTCATTCTTTCATTTATTTATTTATTTTTTTGCAAATGGCTTTTTAGTACTAGTCTTTTTCAGCATAAAAACTAAATAAAACAACAATGAAATCATTTTTTCAGGAATACATTGTGTCCACATTTTCCATGAATTACAGCTTCCTTTTTTCAAGAGACTAGTTTTTTCAGTATGTTTCCATTTCTCCAGAGATATAAGTCTTACAAGTTGGAGGCATTTTCTGCTTCTAATGATCACAACAGGCCTAAACATTTTCAGTGATGTGGAGATTTGGGATCTGGGCTGACTAGTTCATTGATCTGAGAGCATCAGTAGCTTCTTTGTTTGATTTAATTTTTGTCTATGTTCTTTTCTCAGTAATGACTTCTTGAGAAATATACATCCTTTCCGGCTGATAATGTTGAGTTGTCTTCTCAGAGTGGAAGGATGGACAAAAATGTCTGTGAATTTTTTCAGCTTGATTTTCCCCTTAAATCTCCAAGGGGAATCTCTTAAAGATAAAAGCTTTAAATACTGTTTATCTGATGGTGACAGTTTTGGAGGTCTAGCAAATCATGCATAGTTATTAGAAGTCCTATTTAAAATAATAGTTGTTTTCACTTTTTCTTTCCTGACATTTCTTATATCTAATCTCCTTGGATGTATCTCCTGAAAAATGAATAACTTATGACTTAATGAAATAACTTGATATCTTAATATGGTTACTGACTTTATAGACGGTACTGATTTTAGTTTAAAAGGACAAAATATGCGTATACACACCAGCTTTGCAAAGTATTTAGGTAAACAAGGACATGTTAGCATTCCCATAAGTCAAAGTGCACAAAGCTTGTTTCTTATTGCAGTCTTACATAGTGTTTTGTTTGTGCATATATGTGTGTGTGCTGACCTCTTGGCTTAGAAGCTTTGAGCAACACTCGGATCAGCTCGGGCACATCAAAGTAAGCAGCATAGTGGAGAGCATTCATGTTAGTCCAACGACTGCGCAGACTCACATCTGCACCCAGAGCAATCAGCTGATTGGTCAGCCTAAGGGCTGCGTCAGGGTCACCTGAAAATTAATATACAACAAAAGTTCATGCCAAGAACAGTCCTCTCTTAATGGACAACGTTTTTCTTTCCATTTTTGTTACATTAATTTAATTCAAGAAAACATGACAGAGAGTGAAAATGCAAGTGGTATAGAAAAATTGCAGTGTAATAAAATAGTTACAGCCCATATACAGCTGGATCTTGCCATGGATTAACAGTTCTAGGTAAAGCTTCCATTTGGCACCTTTATATTTAAGAGTTAATCACTTCTTGACTAATTTACTAGTTCTTCTCAGAATCTTTTTACAGTATGGGGAGGGGCTTTAAACTTTAAAAGGGTTGTTTATAGTTGTTGTAAAAACACTTCTTATTTCTTTAAAGAACAGTAACTTTTGGAGAACTTTCATGCCTAGAATTATATAATACGTCCATCAAACAACCAACAGCAATCTATGGGAGTATCAATGCAATCTAGAGCTTTGTTTTGGTTCAGATCTATTAACTATGTAATGTTGTGAATATGTCCTTGGCCAAATACTCACCCACTCCATGAGCCCCTGCTTTGCAGCTATAATGCAGGAGGGTCATGTCTGTCAGTCCATCACGGTCATTGACATGGCAACCACGCTTTAAAATCTAAACAAGAGCACAACGCTCTAGATTAAAAGTAGTGACGTGATATGAAAGGAGCAGACAATAAAACAAACAAAAATTGTTGCTGACTAACATAAAACTGTTGAGTAGGAAATTTACATGTAAAAGAACATCTCCCCAAATAAGGCAGGATGAGTTCTTTATGTCACCACAGCATGTCTAATAATGAAGGATGAGATTAGCAGTACTAATGGATGAAAGAGGGAGCTGACTTTGCTGAGTCATTCACACTGCTGTTTCACTTTCCACTCCAATTTCCACCAGCCTCTCCGAGACCTCCACTGAGAATTAGCAGCCATTTCATATGTGGGGGTTAGCTGAGAAAAACCTGAGTATTACATTTCAGAACAGGACAAAGTGTATCTAAAATGCTTTTAGGTAACTAAGGTTTAGGTAACTAAAAAAAAATATTAAAAGAAGTTAAAGTTATCATAGCTTTTCCAGCTTTGTTATATAAAATCTGTGTTTCTATGCGCGTTTCAAATGAAGCTTTCAGGCAGACAGGTTATATTCTCTTAGTTAAGTTAAAACAACAAAACATTTTATCCACCAGCAAGTAAATCTCTTTGCTCTTACTAAGTCAAAAGCAGCCAGAGGATTCATTCTTGGCTTTAGGAAAACAGCAAGAGGTGCTCCTCTCACAGATTTTCCAGAATCCAGTGATTTAGAGTAAGGATCACTTGACATAGTAACAATGCCGTACATCCCTATTCATTAGGGATACAGTGATCATTCATTTTTATGGTCCATGTGCATTTTGAAAGCAACAAAAATAAAAACAAGTAGTACAACAATTCTTTTTACTAGCTTTTTATCCAATGTTTGAACTTTGCATTACAGATCCTTCTTATACCGATTATGCTGTTTAGAAACAGCATTTAAAACAGCACTAACATCCACATCAACTAAAAAAATAGCAAATGAAGCCAATCACATGAGATGACAGGCCAACTCTGTTTCCCGCCCATTCTAATCGCACATTCCTACCATTTATCCAGAAAAGGAGTACAGGGAAGGACAATAAAATCAGAATCATATCTATATCTGCAGATGTTTGCTTAATACACATATATCGCCATGTTATGCTGACAGGTCTGCATTTTATTAATTATACTGCATTTGCAATCTTATAAAAATAATAGTTGCGAATAATAATAGTTGGGAAAAATAATAGTTAGGAATAATATTCCCAACTTGAAAGCAAGATTTCTGTATGACCTTAAAGATTAAGGTTATGTGTACGTTCTGTTCCACCTTAAATGATGCTGCAGTAACATTCTGGCACATGCACAAGCTGTAGCATCTAGGGTGGAACAGACCATTGAACTAAGAAGCTGCTGAATAGGAAGCCAACTTCAGCTTTGTTTAAAGATGAATATCAACCATTTCCATTGGCCGGTTCTTTGGAATGGCTAATAAAAGTGCCGACATCCCCTTCACAGGATAGAACAGTAGATTTTCTCTGCATAGTCTACCATTTTCACTGCTATTCCTTTATTGTCACAAATATTAAGTCTGTTATGTAGCAGTCTAGATTTTGCAATCAGCCTGTGTTAACCTCTTTTGTCAATATTTGAGGTTCACCGTGTGTCCGTTTTATGTACTAAACTCTCCTTTTTCTACTATGTAAATGTAAACACAGTTTTCTAACCCCTTTCACTGTGCTTCAGCAATTCACTGTGCTTCAGCAATTCATCAAATAGTTACAGTTACAGCTCCTTAGCTAAGTGTAATATGCACCTGCAAACGCCAAAACGACCACAAAGGTCCAGAAAGATGACATGACTCAACAAACCACAATGCACACAGGACTAGAAACCTGAGCCTTCTCAGAATCCCAGTGTAGCTGTGCACTGGAAACTCTCTGAAGAGAGTCTTATCAAAGGTTAAGTCAAAAGGCCACAGTCCTTGTCAGCAATTGATAAATATGACAAACTATTGCTGACACTAGCAGTATGAAAAAAGCAGAAATCAAACCTAATTATTAAGAAATGCATGGGCATCCCTTCCAGAACACTGTCAAAAATTAAACTTCTGTTGACACTGTAAATTCCAAGCTTTATTTTTGGTTCAATTATTAACACACAGTGTTTTTAAATCTTATGCAGCCATGAAAAGTGTTTATCTTGGCAATAAGTGTCGTGTGAAAGGGAGAAGGCATCAAATTCCATCAGCAGTACCTAGAATCACGCCAGCAATCCACTTCTGAGAATTTGGTGATGGTTCCTTAAACTCATTTAAGTCTTCAGGCAGAGGAGCCAAAGCGCATGCATGACACTTTGGCCACAGTAAAATGTGTCAGCAGGCAGAATCTTTCTGTAGAGCTTGTTGTGTGCTACCATATTCCTAACACTGCATAAAAAATGCACAAGGCTTCTTTTATTGTTGGAAGCACTGCAAGTGCCCAATTTTGTTGTTGGGTTTTAGCAAATACCGGCAGTTGGAACAAAATCTGGAAGGTCTTTTTTGTACTTGGATTACCCACCTATAAATCAGACAATAAAAAGTGACTAATGTGTGAACTTTATTCACATATCTACTAATTAAAAATATATTTTGTAAGGCAAACTAACAAAAAAAACACTAGGCATTTTACACCTTAAACGCAACAGCAATGATAAACCACCACATGACAAAGTGAAAAGCTAAAGTTAAAATAACAACACTGTGTGTGTACATTATATATATATATATATATATATATATATATATATATATATATATATATATATAGCCATCTTTTCCATTGTAATGCTCAATGCTCAAAGTTGCCTTGAAATGTCATTATAAGCGCTGCTGCAAAGTCAAAGTCATGGGTTAAAACTTACCTCTTCACCGATGATATCAATCTTGTGCTGCACTTGTGGGACCCACTGTCGGATAATGGCAAAAAGCTCTGGAATGGTGGTACGCGGATCCATCAGGATCTCCAAACAGGCCGGGTCATTGGGATCAAAAAAGGTGAAAGCTGAAATAGTGATTGAGCAAGATTAAGAACACCCAAACTCTATAGCAGGGTTTTTAGTGACAACTCTACTAATTGAAAGGAAAAGCTAGATTATGATAAACATATTTATTTTTTATTTTCACTCTTAAAAGTTAAAGTCATCATCAGCAATAAAAGCATGTTGCAATTTCATATGAACGTCTTATACCAAATCGGTCACTGAAATATTCAGAGAAATTCTGTTTAGTGTGGATGCTAAACATTCAATCAATACCACACAAAGCCTGACAATATGACATTGATATTATCAATACCATTATAAATATATCATGTTACTTTTAAAAAAGCTTTCCTGAGTATATAACGGATATATTACAGTCCTTTTCAAAATATGGCACTACTGGTTATTTTTTGTTTGTTTCAAAAAAGAATCTTATCAAATCTTATCAAACTTCAGGAAAACTATATATGGTGGTGCATATTGCATAGCTCATTGTAAAAAAACTACTTGAAGTATTGCTATATTATATTAATTGGAAGGTGATTATTATTATTGTTATGCATACACTCCCACTTTGTGAAAAGACAAATATGGCTCTCTTTATCATTAATGTCAAAAAGTGAAAAAAGAGAGCATCCTGTGATATGAATGTAAATGCAATTTATAATGTAATTAAATCTAATTCTGAAGGTATTTATTTATTGTATTTAACCATGTAGTTACATAAAAAACATCTAAATATGTAAAATATGTAAAAAATGGAGTAAAATCGCTATAATAATACAAGACTTCTTAAGGTTGATATTTTGATCTGTTTTTTATGTTGTCACACAACTCTTGAAAATACTTCTATGTAAACTGAATCTACACTTCGGTTCTAAGCATGGGTTCATGCAGAACTGAAAACTGTCTCAGTCACCATAATCTTTGGGGAGCGGGGCCTGGGCAGAGGGGTGTACTATGGGTTTCTTGCGGGGCTCATGGACAGGGCTGGAGAATTCAGAGGTGGGCTGAGCCTCCTCTACCTCAGTGGTTTCTTCTTTAGTCATTTTGCTCTATGTGGGCCTGCAAATAGAACACATAATGAGTCACAGCAGGTTGGAGTAAACACTCATTGCTAATTTAGTGACCTGCAATGTCACATAGGTATACCAAGCAATACAAAGAAACAAGCGCTCATTTGACTGGATCTACCAAAGGCCTTCCAGGTGATATTTATTACAAACACTTCTACATATACTAGAGTATCAATTTTTTGGAAAGGGAGGAGAAAATGTGCAGCCAGCCTGAAGACCATTAGCTTTGACATGCTAATAATTTTATGATTAACACATTACAAATGTAAATATATACAGTATGAATTAACTTTTATAAAAAACCTGCTGCTCCACGCTTTGCTACATCAGAGTATCTGAGGGCCTCTGCTTTGAACTACTACTTCTCCATGGAAGTTCTTTTTTTTTGCTTCAACCAATTATTGTTTGGTCAGACTCCTTTGGCTTGCAGATTTAAATCTACCTTAAAATCTGCTGGATGATGAGCTGGATGATCTCATGAGCAGTTTAAGAGGCTACACTCTTAAAAGAAAGATTTCTAAATGGCTCAAAGCTTGGTTGCATGGCTTTAGAAAAAACAAAACTTAAACTGGTATATAATCTTTTTATTTACACATATGCATTTACAAAAACGTTCTTCAAAGCGATGCTTTCATGATTAAAAATTCAGAATTCAATTCAACATAGTGGTATCTTGATTTGATAAACTTTTCAATGCAGAAAAAAGTGCGGCTGGAAACATACTTTATTTAAAGCTTATGTAAAGCATTATTTTTTTATTTTATTTTTCTTTTTATTGGGAAAAGTCTTTTGAAAGATCATGGGAGACAATACCAAATTCCAATCATCCATTAGCACCTCAGTTCTGATTAACTAAGAACAGTACCAATATAGACCTATTCAGGTGCTTTGATTTCAATGTCTGTATACTTTTATATACCCATTTATACTTAGTTACATACACACAGACCTCTTTTTCAAATCTTTGCTTTTCTTATAGTAAGCATATTTTGATATCATTACCACATAAAAACTTGAGAATCTCTGACTTTCCCTTCAAATTAGTGCCTTAGAAACTATTTACATTCCAAAAGGGGAAGCAAGCAAGAGGAGAGGAGAGTAGATAAAAAGGAAATTATTAAAAACCCTAAACAAGTTCTGGTCACTGGGGTCTTATATATACTTGCCACTTAGACCAAATCTGACAGAATTTGCCAATCTGAATTCTTAGGGAATAACTTAGCTTTTCTTGAAACAAATCTGACAATTCTTTTGATATAGTCACCCCCAAATACTTTATTTTATTTGACTGCCAATTCAGCTTATATGCAGCTCTAAGACTTTTGGGGGGGGGGGTATAATTTAATGTAATCACTTGATTCTTTTGTATATTGAGTTTATATCCTGAAAGAGCCCCATACTCTTCCAATGTATTCATCAGAGCCGGAAGTGACTGCGTAGGCTGCCCTAGGTACACTAAAACATCGTTTGCAAATAATGCAAGTTGTTCGATACCAAATACCTCAATTCCTTTAATTTCTCTGGTCTGTCTAATTATTTGACTCAAAGGTTCAATAAACAAGGAGAACAGCAAAGGTGAAATTGGGCACCCTTGTCTAGTTCCTCGTTCCAGCACAAATGAGCCTGAGAGGAGCACTGGGTTTATTGTATATTGTTTGGATTATTTTAGTGAATGTAGGATGGAAGCCAAACTTTATATAGAAAGGACCACCTAACAGAATCAAATGCCTTCTCAGCATCTAAACTGATCAACATTGCCTCAAGATTGTTTTGGTTAATGTATCTCATTATATGTAGGGTTTTCCTTATGTTGTCCAGTGTTGTCCTCTGTTGTATAAATCCTGTCTGGTCTAAATGAATTAAGTTTGGCAGAAACTTCTCCATTCTTCGTGCTAAAATCGAGGTGAATAATTTATAATCTAAATTAAGGATGCTGACCAGACCTATAATTCCCACAATCTAGCCTATCCTTTCCCTCTTTGGGTATAACTGAGATGATTGCTTCCCTCCATGAGGGTGGGATTTCACCTGTTTCTATTATCCCATTCATGGCTGATAACATGACAGGGACCAGTTGTTCTTTGAATAGTTTATACCACTCAGAGGTATATCCATCTGTTCCTGGGGATTTTCCTGGTTTTAATCTACAGATGGCTAAATTCAATTCCTCAGATGTGATCTTCTGTATAAGTCTTTCATTTTGTGAATCTGTTACTACCGGTAAGTCCAGGGAGTCTAGAAACTTGTCAATTTGGCAGATGTGGTTGGGGGTACAGGTCTTTATAATAAACCTCAAAGCTTTCTTGTATTTTCTCTATTTTAGACTCCACCACTTTAGTTTTCGGGTTTCTAATTCTATAAAGAGTACTATCCGCTTGTTGTTTTCGCAATCTGTAGGCTAAGAGCTTTGCTGATCTTCCTCCAGCTTCATAGTGTCTTTGTTTCAAGAACATAAGTTTCTGTTGTATTTCCAAATTGTATATATCATTGATTTCATGCTTTAATCTATTTATTTCCTGTTTAAGATTTGAGTGGGATATATTGTAATTAATTGTCTGCAAACTTTTTAGTTGTGCCTGCATTTGTTCTAATTTCTAAGCCCTTAATTTCTTATTTAGAGAGGTTATCCCTATAATTTTTCCCCTCATGACAGCCTTCATAGCATCCCATAAAATAGACGGTGAAACATCCCCATTATCATTTTGTTCCAAATATTCTCTAATAGCAATTTTCAAATTCTGTACAATTTGAAGATTATTTAAAATGTTCGAACTCAACTTCCATAATGTTGACCTACATTTCCTGTTTAAAATTATTGATAAATAAATGGGAGCATGATCAGATAGGTCTATTACACCAATGTTACAGTCTTTTACTTTATCCCTATCTTGAGTAAAAGTAAAAAATAATCTATTCTAGAAACAGTTTGATGTGGTGGAAAGTAATGCAAATCAACAGAATATAAGTAGAACAATTCAGAAACAGAAACAACAAGAAATGTTCTTAGTGGTTCCAAAAGTGAGGTCTTCATGCAGACCTTAAACAAGTCCCTCCATTACTTGCCTTTAGTGGCGTCACCTATCAATCCCGACTAAGTTATTTTAACTTGTCTGACTAGGATAGTGTACTCCTCCATGCTTCCCCAACTTAGCGTCTTGCTAGAAATAACCAACATTCTCATTGTAACCTCTATTCCAGCTAATACAGACTCCACTCAATCGTTCAGTTCAATAACAGACCCTTTTTTCCCCTTCGAGTGTAATTCAGTACCCGATTTAGAAGGTCATCTACTCTTTACCGTCCTAGCGCTTGAAGACACTCAATTTTTCTCTGAAGCCTGTCGCCCCTTTGTCGCGGTTTCCCCGTCCTGCCCGTGGCCTGCCTGGTTGCCATGCCAATCGCCGTATCTGATCCAGAAGCTTGTTAGGCTGTGAGATCACCGATACTGGCAGCCCCCGGTTCGCCATGTCTCGTGATGCCTCCTCCACTGACTCATAGGGTACGGTCTCTTCGTCATAAAAAAAAACTTTTAGCTTTGCTGGATATAGAGTTTACACTTGTTGTCTTTTAAATGCTCGTCGTGCTTCGGCGTATTCCCTTCGTCTAATGAGGATTCCCGACGCATAAGTCATGATCCAGGCTTATCTTGCTGTTTTTCCACAGAAAACCTCTCTTTTGCAATGCCAGTTTCAAGACTTCTTCTTTTGTTCTGTAGCTCAGAAATCTGACGACCTGCGATCTTGGCGGTGCTCCAGCGGGGGGCTGCGGCCCCCGAGCCTGGTGCGCTCGCTCTATGTGAATGTCCGTGGTGGACGCTATTTCGAGATTCTCTCTGAGCAGGTTTTAAACAAAAGTAATCATGGAGCCTGCGTCCCTCTCAGACCCTTCTGGGACCCCGTATATCCTCACGTTCTCACGCCTTGAACGATTCTCCTGGTCCATTAGGCTATCTTGAAGCTGTATCTGAAATTTTAGTATCTCAATCATAACCTCTTCTGTGCCTTGTATTCTTTCTTCGTTCTGTACAATTCGCTCTTCAACGTCATCAATCCTCGAATTAACTTTCGCTAGCTCTCCCTTAATGGCTTCGAGCTGACCCTTACAGTCTTGACGGAAGTCCCGTATTTCTCTTAGAACCAACTCCAGACTCACTGTTTCTGTTGTTTCCTCTGCTTGTCCGCCATCATGGCTAGTGGCGTTAGCAGGCAAGGCGCTACCACAGGAGTCAGATTCGTCGTCCCGTTTTTCGGGCTGTTGGGTCGTTTTCTTGCCCTTAAACATAGTCGCGATACCTGCCCTGTCTTCCATATAGTAATTCCGATCACTTCTTGGTAGTAAATTCGAAGTTCTGGGGCGTTTCTTACACTTTTAGTTGGGAGGCTGGTGACACAGCTGGAACCATCATGTAAAGCATTATTAACCACCCAGCCAAATGAATGATACAAAAAATTGGTATATAAGTATATAAAATTTGTTTTCAAAAAATAAGCAGTATTCTCTGCTCTGATATGCTGGATCCGTGTTTGCTGAAAAGTGCAGCATCTCTCAGGTGTCATATACCACTACAACCTGTGTGTATGTGTAACTAGTTAGATACAATGTGTAACAAATTAAGAGAGAAGTAGCAGCCTGTAACCTGTTAGCTCTTTTTCATAAGGGGCTGTTCCAGGGTCAGAAAAACAAATCCAGTAGGTTTGGCTACTCAAAGTACCTCAAAGCTGATAGTTATCTAAAGTTGTCAAAGCAAGGGATGTCTGAGGAGGGGTAATGAGCCTTAATTGGAGCCAGTGGCCACCTACCACTGACCTAGCTGGTGTTAATGCGCAATTTTAAAGCATTATAGTGCTGGGAGAAGGAACGTGCTAAGTGTGGCTCAAGAGCATCATCAAGGCATGATGTGTTTATAAACAAATCTCTGAATTGACACAGTTTTTTAATAAGTTAATGTTTCCATTTTTACTTGATTAGAACATCCAACACTGTAAAGTACGATATTTGAAACAAAAGTTGTGCTTTATGATGTCCCAAAGCTAACACACTAGCCACAACATGCAAGTCACAATACAATGACAGAACACATTACAATGTGCTGTGATACAGTATGTTGTATTGTTGCATCCCTAATTAAGATGTTTGTTAGACTACCAAAAGCAATTTTTCTATTGAATCACTCCAAAGAACCATTTTGACATCTCTTTTTCTAAGAGTGAACGTTTAATAATTCCAGTGTACCAGAAAATATCAAGAAATTCACAATAGCTTTTAATATTTCTGGTGTACAGGTACTTTGCCAGTACGGACACCTTTTTACTGATACCTGTCTCAGGTAGAGGAAATGTATGAATATTCCCCAGGGACTGGAGGTAGAGATGAGCCTCTACCCTGCAGATGTCCCTTCCTGAGCAGGCACTAAGTTTAGCCTGCAGTCTGGAGTCTGTTGAAACAGGGAGTGAGTCACTGCACTCTCTGATAGAAGGGAAGGAACACAAGCTTTACAAGAAGCCACCACGCCATTTTATAGGAATGCCAAGCAAACTGCTATCATGAATGACAGAGAGTAAATGCATAGTACTTAGTACGCAGAATCCTTAATTATTTCTTGACTGTTAATGGACGGATCTGAAAAAATGGTTGTTATTAACATTACTTAAAGAAACAAGCAGAATAGCCTATGTAGGGTCATCACATGTTGCACAAATGAAAATATTTTTCAACAGAAAAAGCTCTGTAAGCTTTTAGTCTTTCTGATTGTTGCATCATGCTGAAGGATGAAATCAAATAAATCAATGAAATCAAACATAAAATCAAATTAAAATCAAATGGCTTGAATGTTTTTAGGGTCTAACGAACCAGACACAATTACCCTTCACAGCTATTATTATTGTTGTTGTTGTTGTCATCATCCACAACAACAAAATAATCATTACAACAACACAATAATAATAATAATAATAATAATAATAATAATACAGAGATGTAAAATGTTCTAAAATGTACTAAAATGTATGTATTATTGGTCATATTCAAAGTAAATGCTGCTTTATTTATTTTTATAAAAAAAGATCCCTTCTTCCTTTCTGTGTGTCACCTGGGCTGTGATAAACTAGATTATCGACTATTTAGGAAAAACACGGATAGCTTATACTCTATTAACACCTGAACGTACGTTTAGATGGGTTGTTACCGTAAAGCACATCACGCAGCGAGGAAAACGCGCAGGTTACTTAACAAGCAGAGAAACGCCCATATGAACCAGTCTGTTCATGTTTGCATAACAGCCTGCTGGATTTGACAGTGAGATCGGTACACTGGTCCTCAGACCAAACGCAAATTAACATCATCTTACAAGAAAAGCATGTAAACCACGGTACGGTGAACGAACTGCGTTTCTGCGTCGTGCATGTCCGTGTGCCTGCCTCTGTGTCAACACGAGAACATGGATGCTCCGTCACGCAGCAGAAACAAACGCACAGTCATGCTCCGCTAAAGCGGGCTTCGCGCCTGCAAACAGGAATAAGCGGCGTTTTGGTCAAAAAATGCCTGACATACCTGATAACAAGCCACAGAATCCAGAGTTTCGTCTCTCCCTCTAATTAGTCTTTGTTTTCTGGCTCACAGAAAGAGGGAACGGAGGATGGCTGAACGGTGGATGCTACTTCGCCTTCTACTTCTCCATGCCTACGTCACAAATCTGACTCCTGTCTGGACAAATCGAATCGAAGCTCCACTCACATCTGACTCCGGCTTGGACCACTCCCCTGCAAGCTCCTTTCCCATCTTACTCCAGCCTGGACCAGTCTCCTCCGAGCTCTACTAACATCGTCACCTGCGCGTTCAACCAAACTTAACGCTCAATCTAGAATCCTCACGAAGAAACTGGAATGCCAGATGCATGCACAGTTAGACCAGAGGCTAGGGCTAAGATTCGTTTTGGTTACACCATTTTGTCTTAAATGCAACAATTTATTGTATGTATCTATATATTTATGCTATTCTTTTTTAGTCTTAGAGCTCTCAGGCTTTCCTTAGACTACATAAATGAAATGCAGCTCATGTTAGGTTTATTTCTCTGTTCAAACTTGCATCTGCATAAGAAATACACATCAACATTGTAAAAAAAAACATTCAGGAGTATACTGTTATATACAGTTTATTTATACACTGCATTTCTGTATTTCCAATGTACAGCTTGTGTGTGCTCTTAATGTGCCCCCACAGTCCTCAATTTTTCTTCAATATGTAGGACGGCATGTAAAAATGTTGTATCAAGCTGGCTTTTAATAGCAAATAGCAAAACTTTCATTGTTACATTGTTAAAAGAAATAGCAATATATTTTTCCCATCAGTGTACTGGATATCAATCACATCATGAATTACAGTAAGTATCACATGTTACTGCAGTTACTGCAATTAAACCAGTCGATAACATCAGAACAGGAAAAGCTCATTATGATATTCAGAGACAGACTGCAAAAATACCACTCACTTTCCACAGTGTACTTTGCAAAGAACAGCTAATTACAGTAAAATCCAACCTTTTAACTTAAATTTTACCGACTACTTAACAGGACGGCCACAGAGTGTGAGGCTCCAAAGCAGTATGTCAGACACAATAGTGACAGGGGTACGGGGGTACCTCAGGGTACATTCCTGTCTCCCTTTCTGTTTACGCTCTACACCTCAGATTTTAGATACCGCTAAAGAAGTTGGGGTGGATTTCAGAAAATGGAGGTCTGAATTCAGTCAGAATCAGCAGAACTGAAGTGGATATTGTAGAGGAATACCTGGGCATTTACATAGAGGCACTATACACACTGCATTCCAAATGATTATGCAAATTGCATTTAAGTGTCATAAAGATTAATTTTATGTTTTTCAATTAAACTCATGGATGGTATTGTGTCTCAGGGCTCTTTGGATCACCGAAATCAATCTCAGACACCTGTGATAATTAGTTTGCCAGGTGAGCCCAATTAAAGGAAAACTACTTAAGAAGGACGTTCCACATTATTAAGCAGGCCACAGGTTTCAAACAATATGGGAAAGAAAAAGGATCTCTCTGCTGCCGAAAAGCGTCAAATAGTGCAATGCCTTGGACAAGGTATGAAAACACTATATATTTCATGCAAACTTAAGCGTGAATATCGTACTGTGAAGAGATTTGTGGCTTATTCAGAGCACAGACGGGTTAAAGGCATAATGAGGAAGGTTTGTGCCAGATAAATTTGAAGTATTTGAAGCTCTGGAGTCCCGCGAACCTCAACATGAAGGATCCTCCAGAGGCTTGCAGTTGTGCATAAACCTACTATTCGGCCAACCCTAACCAGTGCTCACAAGCAGAAACGGCTGCAGTGGGCCCAGACAACATGAAAACTAATTTTCAAACAGTCTTGTTTACTGATGCATGCCATGCACCCCTGGATGGTCCAGATTGATGGAGTAGTGGATGGTTGGTGGATGGCCACCGTGTCTGTCATTTGCATCGACCTTTAGGAAAATGAGAGAAAAATATCATGTGCATAATCATTTGGAACACAGAAAGATTAGAGCTGTCTGTATTTTCTCAGGAGACTCAACTGTTTCAACATCTCCTGAATCATGCTGCAGATGTTTTATAAGTTGATGGTGGCCAGTAGTAGCTTTTTATTATTTTGTGAATTCCACAACATTAAACTGGATGACCTAAAAACTTCAGACCCCATTCTGTCATACTTCTAAAAATGCAGAAAGAAAAGGAAGAAAAAGAAAATTACGATTAAGATGAATATATATTAGAATTAATTTTGTTGCATCAAGTAATCATTTGATCATGGTGTATGACAGTCAGTTCTCAGTGCAACTCACTCTATTGCCTGTATTTGTCTAGACTGCATGACCATATGCCTAATTTAATGCACCTATTAGCAATATGTGATGCTGAAGCAGCCAAATCCACTACTCAGAAGGGTCTCAACATATGTTTGTATGTTCCATGTAGCAGAAACAAACAACCAATTACTGTAGATCACAATTTAAACAAATGGGACATGATAATACAATGTATACTAGCCACTTCATTAAAAACACCTGCTAGTTTCTCTGCCAATTTTATCTGCCCCACTTGCTGTTTCACTGGTATCACTGGAAGCAACACACAGCAACACGCCACCAACATTTCAGTGTCACTGCAGTGCTAAAAATGATCCACCACCCAAATAACACCAGTTCTCTGGTGTTCCTGACCATTTAAGAACAGAGTAACAAAGTATGCAAAGAAACATATGGACTACAGTCTGTAACTGAAGAAGTGCAAAGTGCACCTATACAATAGGAGGAGCTGATAAAATGGACAATGAATGTAGATACAAGGAGATTGTTTCAATAACACATTTTAATAAAAATGCTCTTTACAGCATTTATACTTTTTTCCACCGGATGAGACGAATCGCGCCCCCACAGGTAAATAAGCAACTAGTTGCGCAATGCAGTTTTACATTTTAGTTGTCTTGGTTCTTGTTTGTGGTTCTACGTAGAAACAAGGGCATAGCCCACATTGGGCGTTACAAGTTTAAGGGCTTCGTTACACTGTACTCCAGACGTTCGTCTCCGACACCTCTGCGGTTTTGTCCATCTGTTTCTGCAGTTTGTAACGATGGACGTTTTTCTGGGATACTGTTTGTCTGCAGTCATGGTCACTGCTTTTTTACTGCTGTTTTTACGGAGCGGTCGCGGGAAAGAGCGTCGACTGGCTTTTGAGCGACTTCCTCCAGGCCCCCCTCCTGCTCCAGTGGTGGGAAACTTTTTTCAGCTGCGTGTAAAGGAGCCGTATAAGCATTACGCTGAGGTCGGTAACACACTGTTATCAGCACATTTATTAAATATATGTTTCTGCTTTGATACATGATGTAAGTGTTATAGGCTACTTATAATTCATCATGACAGTAATCGCTTAAAAAGTAGGAGTGATAGGTCTACAGCAATAAACATTGTTTCACAATGTTTTAGTGGAATTGCTGAGCTGAGAAATACAGGAATGCATTTGCAGAACATTACTTGACATTCTTCCAGACAGCTAACTGGCTCAAAAGAATGTCTCACATGATTCAGGTATCTCATCTGGCACGGCACAACAGTTTGTTCAATAAAACTCCTTTGACTTTTAGCTCTGCGTGCGTCGCGCCAAGTTCTTTGCGCCTGACAAATTGGGACTAACTGATGATCCGACATTTTAGGTGATAAAAACTAATGTCTGTGTGACACTCAGTGAGTCATAATAACTGGATGTGGAGCCGTCTACGCCACCTAGGGGTTTAAGAGCCCTAGGAACACTAGCTCAAATGGTACTAAGCCATCACACTTTATTAACATTATTCTTTAATATTATTAATAATAACAATAATAGCTACAATAAATAGTGTACAATAAATGCTACACAGGTGCGCCTGGTCAGAGCTGATTACCTTTTTATCTTTTGTCTTTTTATCCAGACAAAGGAAGTTAGTGCCATTGGCTGCTGGGTCCATAATGCAGCTCAGTGATAGGTCTGTTCCATTTATTGATAAAACCTTGTTAGAAAGACATCCAACAGTCACAGTACCTGGGTAGCTCAGTCATTTCCCAACATATGTGAATAAAAACACTGCAAACTCACAACGATATCCAAACAAAATTCTAAATGCACACACACACACATTCAGCTGTTCGACATCTGACAGATTAAAATCAGTTAGTGACGAAAAGTCGAAATCGAGCCTGTTCCATGGTGTTTGAGACTATACAGTTATAGTTAGCAGGCCAAAGCTTTGTTCCAGCTAACTGATGGCATATGATAGTGTAAATGTGAGTGACTGAGTAAAAACAGACATCAGTTGTGTTGTGTGTTGTCTGAAGCTGTCGTTGAGCTACTATCATGTTTAAGGCTAATGTACACACAGCAACCTCCCAACATTCAAATCCACTGTTTTTAATTAAAGTACTTCACACACACACACTTCATCCAGGCATATGGATAATACCCTTGCCATTTAGGTTGTTTTTATGTGTTACTGACAATTAATCCTTACCTTTCGTTCCACAGTAAACAGGATAAAACCAAAAGCCAATCAAAGAGTCTTACAGTAATCGTTTAACGAACTACAGACTTTGGTAGTTGGCATAGCACTTAGGGGATTTAATGCATTTCAGTCAGAATGTTGAGTATAACGAGAACTCTTTAATTCTCAAGTCTGGAGCAACAACATACTGGTGCTCGGTGATTCTTAGCACTGTCCTATTTCTCAGCACGTCACAGGGTGCCTCTTATTTTCTCATTACTTTGTTGTGTTTAAGTCAGACCACAAAAAGCCATGGTAGATAATGTGAGCTCAACCCTGACCGCAGTATTGTGAAAATGCAGTTATTTTCGGAGCCCTAGTAATCTCACCCCTTTCTCCATCAGCTAAGTAAAAAGTACGGATGCATTTTCACCATCTGGTTTGCCAACACACCAGTTGTGGTGATCTCTGGATATCAAGCCTTGAAGGAGTCCATGATAGACCTGGGTGAAGAGTTCAGTGGCAGGTCAGCCTATCCTCAGTTAATGAAGGTCACCAATGGATATGGTAAGTTCATTCAATAGAGAGCAAACAACATCAGATCTTAACAACTTTATTATCAATTTGAAATGTCAGTGAATGTGAACCACAATTGTGCAGTTGTTTGGAGCCTATGCAGTTAATCAGAGGTTTCATACAATCATTCTTTTTTACATTTATATGTGGAGACATTGAGATCAGAATAGTGCATGTTTTCTCTGCTTTTCAGGTGTTTTGGTCAGCAGTGGGGACAGGTGGAAGCAATTGCGTAGGTTCAGTCTCACAACCCTGAAAAACTTTGGGATGGGTCGACGAAGCATTGAAGATAATGTGAGGGAAGAGGCCAGATGTCTGATACAAACTTTCAGTACTTTCGGAGGTACAACACTACAGCTGTCTGTAATATGCTGAAAATTCTCTAACTTTTGAAACTAGCAAAGAGACTTCAGCAAAAGGTCCAGAAATCTACAACAATCCAGCCCTGTTAGTGAACTCATGATAGTAGCAAGGAAACCTCTGCAGGTGGTTTTCTAAACAGACAACAATCACACCAGAATTAATTGGAAATTATGAGTTACTAATAAGCCCATTTATGGAATTGATCTCTTGAAGTTTTTATGTTTTCTGAATACTGGTATAGTGAAGCCTAATGAAACTAGTAATTTAACTGAGATCGATTTGCCTTCCTTATGCACTTTCTGTGGGATCTGAACTGGATGAGAAAATCTACCAAAGTCTAACAAATGTGAAACTGTCCCAGTGTTGATTAATAATAATAAAAAATTTTTTTTTCACAGTTCAGCACTGGGTTTAAGTATGCAGTTGTAAAATAAATAGCTTCTAGCATATTAATGAAACCTGTTAATGTCAAAAGTAATTCAGAACAACATTTATTTCCCCCTTTAGACTCTGCTTTCAATCCCAAAGAGCTGATATCTGAAGCTGTGTGTAATGTGATCTGCACGTTTATGCTTGGCCAAAGATTTAAATCTGGTGATCCTCGGTTGAAGCTTTTATTAAGAGCTATTGACACCTACTTCAGTGTTCTAAGCAGTCCTCTTGGACAGGTATTGTATTCCTCTATAGTATTTGAACATAAACCTGTTTAACTTGTCTACTCTCAAAGCCTCAAGAAACATTTTTGACTATTTCTTTAAGTGTTGATTTTGATTTTCATGTGTAGTTTGAATGTAGTGTTCCACATTTAATGTCTGTCTGGAAACTGAGCTCAGCTACAAATAACTTTCAAAATTGAAAGAACTGGTTGCTAATTGTGTCTAGTTACAGTTTTGAGCTCAAAAACAGACCTGCACACACTACTCATTCCTCAGGTTCCCAGTTTACATATGCAATTTGCATGTTCTCAGTGTCTATGCTTTTTTATTTGAAGTTTTCTATCCAGAAGATTATATTACACACCCTTTAAATGTTATTTAGAGCAACACTGACAAAGAAGTTGCAAAGATTTAAATAAAGGGCAGACCAAAATATTATTGCAGGTAAAAAGGTCAAAATAGACACAGCTTAACAAAAAAGGTGATCAAAATGTAGTTAAAACCATTTTAAACATGACAGGCAGAAGAGCTCAGGGCTACCTCAGGTGCAAGTGCTGTGAATCCAAATCAAGAGGGCAGATTAGTACCAGCTCTTTCTTTGTGACATTCCCTTTAGTACAAGGATCACAGTCTCAGAGTAATATTTCCTTCTGGTGGAGATGCAAGTGACATTTAATCTGTGAGTAAGTAAAGAATTTAAAACTTAAAATAATTCAAGTTAATTCAAAATAATTCAACTTAAAGAAAATCCAAAGCAACCACAAGAAAGCTATAAACTCAACCTCCACAGTAGGCAAAGTAGTATAGTATATTTTTTTCACCACTGACACTGTAATGTCATTAGCACATTGAGTACTTACATTGAACATCTTGTCACATTGATAATAGAAAGGCTATTTACTAACCATACAGCTTTACAGCTTATCTCAATCCCCCTCTGTCTACAATATATTAGTACTTTCGTCATCTCTCCTACAGGCCTATCAAATTTTCCCCAGAATAGTTGGCCTCTTTCCTGGGCGGCTCCATGACATGTTTGCAATAGTGGAAGAGGTCAAAGCTTCTCTTAAACATGAGGTAGAGGCACGGGAAAAAACATTGGATCCTTCCTCACCACCCAAGGACTACATTGAGGCCTTCCTTATACGAAGGGAGGAGGTAAAGTCCATGTACTCTTGAGTGCTCAGCCTGCTCATTGTATATAGTCTGCATTGAGTGGCCTATCCAAAAAATTGGTGTACAATTATGAGAGACTAAAAGCGAGTGTTGTAACTAAAATAGCCATGGGAAGACAACTAAACAATGTTTGCTTTTTTTGTTGGATGTCTGATTGATATAGTTTCATGCCAGATATAACAATAATTAAGACACAATTCCACGCAAATCTTTTTTTGATTATTAACTCTAACACTAGAGAGCAAAAATATTGCAATGAATGTCTGCGGTAGTCATGTTTCCTGTTACTAACACATAATGACTA
This sequence comes from Semaprochilodus insignis, assembly GCA_034552555.1. NCBI lineage: Eukaryota > Metazoa > Chordata > Actinopteri > Characiformes > Prochilodontidae > Semaprochilodus > Semaprochilodus insignis. Next base: position 17,123,785 of record CM067488.1, read on the forward strand.
TGAGTTTGTGTGTTTTGCAGGAGAAACACAATCCTAATACAGAATTTAACTGTGACAATCTCCTGGGCACGTTGTGGAGCCTGCTTAGTGCTGGCAGTGAAACCACCTCCTCCACCCTCTGTTACAGCCTGCTGCTCATGATGAAGCATCCAGATGTCCAAGGTGTAAAATACATCAGTTTTTAACAGTAGAAAATGCTGTGTCATGCAAGAGTGAAAACGGACCAGAGATGGTGATGACATTTCTCTGAAAGTCCATAGAAAGACTGAATTTAGTTTGGTGCTCATTTAAAAAGTTTAAACCTAAAATCATTTTGAAAGTCAAAGTTAGGGTTATTGATAGCATTAGTACTTCTTTCAAATTCTTTTGGCACTGTGGAAGAAAGATGCATTTGTTGTGTTTGGAATGGGTGAGCTGAAAACTATAAAGGCTGCTTTTGCTTCCTGCACACCCTTAAACTGCTCACATTGACTAACATAAAATATGTTTGTTAATTTTACCAAAAATATTATCCTTCCTAGCAGGAATGCTAAAATAGTGACTTGCAGTAGTTTTCTGCACTGATATGTTATGAGGCTTCATGGTACCCTGTACAGTGCCATTATAGCTAGGTCCTTGTTAAACCCAAACATTAAGGAACTGTGGGATATAGGAATAATACATTGCAGCATCTAGAATAAAACAGGGTCACATTTCTAAAACTATATTTCAGATTTACTTATACTTTCAAGGTGCTTATTTTTGATGCAATACATTATGTGTCCAGCAGCCCAAACCCTATAGATTGATTTCAAAAATGTTTTTTACTTCTAATTTATAAATGCAGCTTCCAGGACACATTCTGCACTCATTACTAAGCTACAAAAGAAACGGGTCTTGTCCCTAATGTGTTAATATTCTCCCTGTCATTATTAATAGCACAAGTCCAGAAGGAGATCGAGGAGGTGGTGGGGCCACACCGGTGTCCCTCCACTGATGACAGACAAAACATGCCATACACAAATGCAGTCATCCATGAGGTTCAGCGCTTATTGGACCTCAGCCCAGCTTCTCTTCCACATAAAGTGCTTTGCGACACTGAATTTAAAAACTATTTAATTCCAGAGGTACCTAATTGTACTGCATGCTGAGTTTAAATACAGAGATTATTGCACAAAAAATCATTAAGTGTATTTATTAAACTTAATTGTGTTGTTTCTTCAGGGAACCATGGTTCTTCCTTTACTGTCGTCTGTGCTTTCTGACTCAGAACTATGGAAGAACCCAGACCATTTCGACCCAGAGAACTTTTTGGATGAAGAGGGACGATTCAAGAAAAATGATGCATTTGTTGTGTTTGGAATGGGTGAGCTAAAAACTATGATCTGTATCTAGATTTTACAAGTAGCAAAGACAGCAAAAGGGAAAATCACTTAAGCTTTCCAACATTGAAGATTACATTTGTTTATTCTCTTTCTATTATACCTGACCCAGTTTATAAAGGACTTGGTTATACATGGGAAAGTTGGGTTTAGGCTATTTGCAACACATTCTTTGGGAGTCCAAAGTAAATAAAATAAGAATGGGGTGTATTTTATCCATTTCCGGGGGCATGCCCAACAATGTTAGCTTTATTGGTGGTGTGTATTAATACAAACTCACAGTCAAAAGACTGCAAACTCTAAGGCAAAAGACTGGAGTAATGATCTGGATATGCTACCTCATCTTTCATTCCCAGATCCTTTTTCATAGCTAGTCTATGGGTTTAGTGCTCATTGAGTAATACTGAGTTTCCAAGACACTTGAAGCCCGTGTTCAGTTTACAATTGGTTATTCCAGACAGTCACCAGCATATTAAGCTCAGCTACTGAAGTATTTCACTCAGTTATTGGAATTCACTATAGGTAGCCTTTTAGAAAACACTCCTAATGGCACTATAACTGCACTGTAACATATTAAACCATGGTATAGAATCCATAGTAGATCACACAGGTGGTTTGAAGTTTTACACAAAAGACAGTCAATCTTAGGACAACATAAATGAATGTTAAACATCTGACACCTCAGCCAGTGTTACTAGCCTAATTTAGATGCTTGCAGAATATGGTCAATTTATTAAATGTTAGGGCTGTAGTATTCAAGACCAGACTCAAAATATTTTCTCTGACTTGTCTTGGACTCAGCCATTGGCCAGGCCAGAATTTATTTTCTGGTCCCAAGGGAGTCCAATTATTTGGATGCCATAAAGGGTGCCAAAAAATACTTTTATTTATTAAGCATTTTACGTTGTTCTGATGTCTGCATAGAAGATATGTGACTTTGACTGAGGTGAAAATAGCCAAGACGTAGTTGTACACACTCGTTTACACCCTATGGTTTTGGCCTAGAATGAAATGGGTTGTTTTCCATTTTTAGTGAGCTCATGAATAATTTAATTAGCTCTGCTCCAATTTGCCAATTTCAATTTCACTCATTTGTTGGGAAACTTTGTAAACTGCAATAAAAAAAGAGTCTCTGAGATGTAAATTACTTCAACTGACTGTGACTGTACTTTGTCAATATAAACAAACATTTTATATACACAATTTATTAAATAATTCTAAGCCTTATTGTCACTGTCATGAGGTATCTGATGGAGTTTGCAGAGCTGGAAATAGATATCATTACTGAGAAAGCATAACATCAAACATTAGTATCAAGCATATAGCAGTTCACACTGTGGCTAAATATACTTATATTTGCACCTAGCTAGCTAACAGTGTTTGTAGTTTAACATTTTAAAGTTAAACTGGTTATTTATGTTAGTTCTTAAGACTGGCATTTTCAGTGGTTTCAAAAACATGTTTTCAAATCTGATTGGATAAAAAAAATGGGAACTTCATTCATTGTTTTTGTCATTGTGAAATTGTCTAGTTGCTAAATATTACTAAATGTATAATAAAACTGGTTTCTGTATGTTGTTTAGGAAAGCGGGCCTGTTTGGGTGAGGCTCTGGCCCGAGCGGAGCTCTTCATCTTCTTTACTTCCCTTCTACAACGCTTCACTTTCAGGGCCACTCTGCCCCCGGAAGAAATTGATATTGCTCCTACCTTGTGCAGCTTTGGTCGCCTGCCCCCCTCCTATAAATGCTACGCTGTAAACAGGGCATAGACAGCAGTAACTATCAATTTGAGTGTTCCTTGATCATGTATTTTGCAAGATAGGAAAAGGATAGTGATTTTGAATGGGTAATTGCTTGGTAGTCCAGATTTGATTGATCTTTATAGTTTATTCATTTCTGCCTTATCTTCCTTTAGCCTCTTCCAGGTTATTAAGAACTCTGTTATCCTCTTTCCTGATGCTAAGGTGCAAAACTAACTGATTGTTTTTAACTTGTGAATTTTGAATAAACGTGAACTGTTATTTGTCTCATCAACAGAAATCTTCACAAATATAATGCAGCATCTTAACAGTGTTAGTATATATATTACCTTAACAATCCATGACATTGTATCCTTTCCGTGGACCTCTGAAAGCGACCTTCTGGGACACTCACCTGTGATAGAGAGCTAGAAAAATTTAGTATAGAGTGCTGTGACAGCAAAAATAAGAGTAACCAACTTCAAACTTTTCAGGATTATAAGGTGTTATGCTCCCTCTCCAGCCACACATGATGTTTTATTGTGGTCTATTCCAATATTCCAATAAATCCCATATCTGATCTTTGAAGCACTGTAGTTCTTAGTAGTCATAAAGGGGCATATTGTGTAAAGAAGTCATAGCAGAATTCTTCTTTTCACATGTGTTCATATGTCAATAACCTCATTATAGTTAACTGTGCTCTCCCTCTCAATTGACAGCTGCAGAAGATTAAAGAGCCTTCTTTCAAAGATTTTTGTGGCTTCCCTAGACTGCCGTCATGGCATCCACTTTGAGAAAGCAGCCCTAGAGGGCACGTTGTAGAGGAGACTGTTGGGCACTGCGTCTCATTTTCTTCACTGGGTTTTTTCTCTTCATTGTAAACATACTTTCTAATTTGGAGGGCAATCCAAGAGGTCACTTCATAAGGGAAACTGTAGGGAAAGTCAGGTTTATCCCATTGTGAAGTTTATCACATTTTTTTCCATTGGAAGGGCATCCATTAGGAAACGTCCCCATTCTCATATTATGTAGGGATGCTTTACAGCACTGCGGCAATTTTATCTACTAGGGGGCACTTTTCCATTACAGGAGCACCTGATTGAGCACTTAATTATGTTTTCTCACCTGAAGTAGTACCTTGTACAGCACTGCACCCCATTTGTATTAGGGCACCTTTAGGGAGACTGTCATGTTGGAACAGCATAGAGGGCGTTTTTTCATTGGAAGGGCATCTATAGGAAGTTTAGACCATTTTTGGCAAGTTTAGACCATTGTGATTAAGGGCATTTTATAGGGCCTTGGATTACGCTTTTTCCACTTACAAGGACCCCCATTATGACACAATATTAATTGTTCCTGCTCTAGAGGCACATCATCATAATTTTGGGTGTTGAAACCTAAGGATCCCAGTTTGTTCACCAGATGCTGTGGAATGATTGTATTGGATGCTGAACTAAAGTCCAGGAACAGCATTTGCACATGAGTGTTCTTCTTCGCCAGGTGTGCCAGACTCAGGTGAAGAACAGAGGAGATGGCATCCTTGGTGCAGCGGTTTGGTCGATAGGCAAACTGAAAGGGATCAAATGTGGGAGGGAGTCCGGAGGTGATGTGGTCCTTTACTAGCCTCTCAAAGCACTTCATCATAACGGGAGTAAGTGCAATGGGTCGGTAGTCACTGAATGATGTGATATGAGTTTTTTTGGCAATGGCAGTCTTAAAGCATGATGGTACTTTGGCTAGATCCAGTGAGGTGTTAAAAATGTCCGTTAGAACATAAACCAGCTGGTCTGCACATTCCCTAAGCACGCGACCAGGTATATTGTTGGGGCCTGGGGCCTTCTGTGTGTTGACTCTCGTCAGAGTCCTTTGCACATCAGCTGTATCGAGGCAGAGTGCCTTCTCATCCCAGAGTGGTACAACTTTCTCCACTGGAGTACTATTTAGTGCCTCAAACCTTCCAAAAAAGTTATTGAGTTCGTTGAGAAAGTCAGCGTCATCATCACACACAGGAGGGGGTATCCTGTAGTTTGTGATAGCCTGTATGCCGTGCCACATATCCCTGAGGAATCGTGGAATAAATCCTGGATTTTATAACTATAAGCACCCTTTGCTAGTCTGATGGCACGGTTAAAGTTTGCTCTCGCTACTCTCAGTGCATTCACATCACCAGACTTGAAGGCTGAGTTCTGGGACTTTAGCATTCTGCGTACTTCCTCCGACATCCAGGGTTTTTGGCTGGCCCGGGTGGTGATGATCTTCATAACACTGATTCACTTAACGCATAATTTACTTGAGTGATGTAAGAATTAAGTAAGAGTAAATATGTAGTTTACTGGAAAGTACTTGTGTATGTGAGTTATTTTTAGAATATCCACAATCACAACCTGAACTTTGATTTGGCTACATCATACAGACAAAACTAAAGCCAAGCATGAAAAAAGCTTTGAGTGCTGAGACTGTTCACAATGTGCTCTGCTAACAGATCTTTCTGTATATTGTGTAAGGAACAATATTTACATTGAACTTCATGCTTTTAATGGATAAATAATTATATGTGGCTTCCTAGTTTATCTGTTTTCATTGTTTAATTAAGTCATTCATTCATTCATCTTCTAAGCCATTTATGGTGGTGGAGCCTAATCCAGCGCTCACTGTGCGAAAAGCAGGAAACACCCTGGACAGGCCTATCTACAAACAGTAAACATAATATTCACAGTGCTTCAAACTGTGTAAATTCACTGATACCTTTATAGAGCACCATTATGACACAATTATGATTGTTAATAAGTATGATCTGTAAGGTGAGATGAATTAGTAAAAGTATTTTTGCAAATAATAACAGTAACAGTAATTTTATAGTGTTTTCTACAATGAGACTATCGTCAACGACAATCTAAATATAACAGCACAAGACTTTAATTTGAGTAATGACCTGATGTCTTAGATGGCATCTAAGACATCAGGTCATTACTCAAACGAGTAAAACTCAGACGAGTTTTAACAATCTTGTGCTGTTATATTTAGATTGTCGTTGACGATAGTCTGATTGTAGATAACAACTCTTGTTGCAAGTTCATGTTAAAGAACTAAATATCCTGATTTCTGGGTTTACATCACAAAAATCTTCATTTTGGACTAAATTCAACTGTATGCAGTTTATCGGAGGCTTAGTCTTATCAGGCTGTTTCTTTGAATCTATTCATGGAGCTAGTAAGGTCAGAATATGACTTACTGCTCTGTGTGTTCTTTAAAAGTTCTCCCTGCTCTGCAGGTGTTCTTGCCAGCAGTGGGAACAGGTGGAAGCAAATGCGCAGGTTTAGTGTCATGACCATGAAGAACTTTGGGATGGGTTGCCGAAGTATCGAGAATAAGGGGAAGGAAGAGGCCAGCTGTCTGGTACAAACTTTCAGCACATTTGGAGGTACAGCACTACAGCTGTCTGCTATATTCTGAACCTTTCTTACATTTTGTCAAAGTAATCAAGTCTTTAAGTCTTGAGAGACTTCTGCTGTCCTAATGTTTTACCTTCAACAATAAAATCCACCACCAACAATTCAGTGTTTTTGCTTTCAAATCACATTAACTTTTAAAACTAGTATACAGAAGTAAGCTGTAGAATTTAGAGAAAGGGTCCAGCACTCCATTGATGGCAGACAAAATATGCCCTACAAAGACGCAGTCATCCATGAGAGTCAGCGCAGTATGGACCTCACCCCAATTGCTGTTCCACATAAAATGCTCTGTGACAATGAATTTAACAACTATTTAATTCCCAAGGTAACCTGACTTACTGTGCTGCATTATAAGTACAGATAACTTATTGCACTACAAATCAAAGCTCAGTAAGTATATTTCCCAAACGTCATGCCTTTTTTGTGTTGAAAAATATTGTGTTTTTCTTCAGGGAACTGTGATTCAAGAAATACAATGCATTTGTGGTGTTTGGAATGGGTGAGCTAAAAATGTCATGATTTTACAAGGAGAAAAAAACACTCTTGAAAGTAACACTATCAGTTTGACATCACATTTATATAACGTTTGCAGCATGTCAGAATAAAGCTGGGCCTATTGATTAGGTCTTTTCAGTAGAGATATTGTATTTTGAAATTGTGATCAAATTCCATTTTCATGTAAACACTGATTTCAGAAGTCCAGATAGACCATTTTGGACTGTCTGTTTACTCTTGTGAAGATAGCAAAAGTTCTTATTATCAAAACATATTTTTCTTGTGATTTCAATTGCGATTAGACAAACAAAGTTGCTTTCTTAACATTATCATGGGATCACAAGACAGCTAATCTTTGAT
>CM067488.1:17131384-17167407 GCA_034552555.1 Semaprochilodus insignis
GATGCCACATGAGAAGTCTTTTTAATTTGCTGCACACATTTGAAGGAACAGGTTTAAAATATAAAGCCTTGCAAGGTTAAACCTTATTTTGGGTGTGGTAAATGAAAGTGTTTTTATCTGAATTCTGTATTAGCCAAATGTTATTCAGGGGGCCTAACAAAACTGAATAGAACTTATCAAAAGAACTGCATGGGCCTTTAAGAGCTCTGTCTGGGGCGGAGTCACGGAGACAGGTGACCGGAACCAGGAAGAGAAAGGGGAGAAATGGTCTGGCCATGCGGAAGTGAGGTAGATGTGTTTGGGAAAGAGGAAGAGACAACCCAAAGCCGTCTACTCTGCGTGAGACCTCCAAAACTCGGCCGAGGATTTCATCCTAGAGGACTAGAGGAGGAACTAAAAAAGAGGATTTCCTCCATTTGGCTCGGGAGTGAATTGACGCCAGGACTGCTCACCGGTGACATCTGTCCTGGGTTTTCCTTTTTTGCAATGCATTGCTAGGGACTTGTGGGGTTTTTGGGTCTTTGCTGTGGATTTTGAACTTTATGGACTTTGAAAGAGGACACTGGGCATCTATTGGGTATTTAGGGTTTTGTATGTGTATGTGTATGTCACTGTATTACAGTTCACTGTTTTTTTGAATATAACTTTAACAGTATATGGCCGTTTCTCGCATCTGGATTTGTTTTGTTGACTCTTCTCTCACTTGGAGTGTAGTGTCCTCGGACTTAAGTAACCGTTTCTTTCTTGACGTGAGAGGAGAACTGTTACAAATACAGATGCACAGTATGAGAAAAATAATTTGCTTTCGGAACACTATAAAATAAGCATCCAGAGCATCGAGATTACATATTTTATTTACTGTATCCATCTTTAATATCCTAAACATTATATTACATCTTGAGATACAAATTCATACTGAGTCATCAAACAGTACACAAACTGGCAATGTTATTGTCAGACTCAGCCAGAAGGACGATACAAGACTTATTTGAGGAAAACAAATGTATTTATTTGTATTTATGTTCCTACCCGCTTCCACCAGATGGCGCCTGTTCACTGGATATGGAATGACCTTGGAGATAAACTGTCCAGTCAATAGACTCAGTAGCAGGGATTTATTTGTGTAAAATTTCATACTTTTCAGGAAAAGAAGTATTATTGTGGCCCAGTGAAAGATCAATACTGGGCTGAGGTGACGGGTGAAGGTTTGGTGTCTTTTAGAGTCATGTTTTCAGTAAGTAAATCACAGGTATACTTTTGACATTCTGGTGAATTTCTTCTTGACTACAGTTCAGACCACTCTGTGACATCTGTATACTGACACATGTTAAAACATGCAGTATGTACTAATATAAATGCTGGATTTGGTGAATACAGTACAACTGGTGGTGCAATGACTTCACTTCTGAGAATTGAAAGAAAATGTGCTATATATGGTATATAGCGACTATGAACCCCGTACAACAAACACATCTTTAATCTAAAAATAAAAAAGTATATATGTCAATGCTGTTAATGTTACAAATAATAAAAATATCTCTGCTATGGCACTGCAAGGGTATTAAGCTACTCAGTGGAATGCCCTGTAATAATGAATGGATTAGACCTCCTGTTGTGTGGACAGAGTTGAGTGTCTACAAATGTAATACAGTGCTGTAAGACTTTAGGTGAATGCCTTCTCTTATATAAGTCCTATCCAATACATGCTGCTGGTGATGCCACCAGCTAAAGTGTCACACAAACTGATAGTATATACTGTATCATCTACTCAAATCACATACCATAAAACCTTGTTAGGTATCAATAAATATCATGTGGTTTGCAGTAATATATCTTATTATCCAAACTGTGCGTAAATTATTGCTGGCTGTGACATTTTGGAATATTTTTTTGGAGAGCTGCAGTTTACAGCATTCTTTTTAGACATATTACATATAGTTTTTTTTATTGGAATCCACAGATATTTTTCCACACCTCTAAAACACATTCTTAGAAGTAATCCTAATTACAAATTTAGATTCTAAAAAAACTTACTCCAGACATCAGCTTTTTCCAGATCTGAAGAAAGAGCGGAGCTTGATTTTCACCTCTCTCTCAGAGATTAAAATTTTAGGCACTGTTTATCTGTTGGTGATAGTTTTGGTGGTCTACCAGGTATTGCATGGATGTTAAGTCAATTTCTCTACACTTTTGGAAGTCTACTCTAATGGGTGGCTGATGGGTAATCTGATGACTAATTTCCTTGTAAATATCTCCTGAAAAAAATCAATGTTGTTTTGACTGGAAATTACATACATGGATTGCAACTTTTGCACAGTAGTGTGTGTGAGTCTTTATCAATGTAGGCCATCAATTGGGTGTGTGCGTCTTAACTGTGTATAAATCACATATTCTTAAACATCTTTTGTTTTTGATTAGACAGTTCTCAGGAAGTTAATCCATTAACTGTAAAAGGCCTGGCTTTTCTGTGGTGTTCAGTTGATATGACCAGTGCTGTTCAAAATGAGGTAAAGAGGTAGAAAACAAAAATGAGTAACAAAGAATACATTAAAAGAGTTGGCAGGTATTCATTTGGGCCTTGCTGTTTTCCAAGCACTGAAGACTTGGTGAAGTTCAAGAATAAACACCAATCCACTGCTCTTCCATTCCATTCTATCGTTCAGATAAAGGTTCATTCAAAGCCCCATTATGGAGTTCACTGTAAACTCCTCAGAATTCAAAGCTATCCGAAATATCTCCATTTGATCATTACTAGTATCCTTTATATCTTGTAGATCTTTATAGACCTAATTAAACAAGGTCTTTTGGTCCACAGCTCTTAGCAGTAGCTCTCTGAGTATCTGTTTGCTCCTTCTAACCCGCAGTGGACTGATGGTGGTGTGTCTAACCCGTTAAGCACCTGCTTCTTAGCAGAGATGTAGCAATAGGCTTTGCCCTTCTTAGCTCCAGGATGATGATGTTGGTAGAGAGATAGCTGGGTGGAAAGAGAGGGATTGTGCAAGCAGAGGTGGCTGTCACTTTCAGGACAGTCTGGCTGGCAAGAGTGGTCATGCTGCCACTGGAGCCCGGTGCCTCCCTGTGGTGTGTGGCTCCCAGTGTTTCGTTGATCATCTAGCAAGCTAATTCCCAGCCTCCATCGCTGCCACTTCTTTTTAATCTCTGACTGGACCTGAGATTAAGAACAGAAAACACTGAAAATGTAACCAATATATCAGGATTAATACCTCTTCTATATTCCTCTATATCTACATGCGTAAATATAGATTGGTTATAGACTTGGCAAGTCGGATGGATGTAGGTGACATCAGTGTTCAGCCAACAGCCAATGTTCTTGCATCAAAGAACTCTGCAATTTGGCCAGATTTCATGGATGCCTTCCCAGGCACAATTCTGAGAATTTCCTGTAGACTGTGATTTTTGCAACCCGCGGTAGACCCGTATGACCCTTTTTGACACAACCGCAAATTCAGATGCTTCCTTCAGACTATGGCCTTTGGCATGCCCAAATGCAATCACTCCTTTTTGCCAATCATTAACATCGTTTACAGACTGATCATACTCATGCAATGCCATCTGCAGGACCCCAGGAGTTACTACCACCTTAAACATGCAAGGTGACTCATTTATTTTCCTGGTTTCCTGGAGCTTTTTTATGTAAATATGTATTTATTGTGTTATCTATTATTAATTATTGTACTGATAGATATTTGTTTTTTATTAGCAGTACAGCACTGTGCTATACGATGTATATGTATGAAATGACTTATATACTTAATACCATACCACTTGCCATTGTGTAACATTTCTATTTTATTATTATCTTTCTTAATAACAATGCAGTATTTTTCTAAGATGCAATATATATAAGGCATTTTTCTAAGATGCAATAAGGTTGGATCACCATAGTTGGTCCCAAGCCTGTGGTGATAAAGTCAGATATATGGTCATTGGATTAGCTACTCCACTTTATAACAAAATACTAAGCTAGAAAAGCACAGACAAGAGGCATTACACCTGCAGTGAACTGGAAAGAAGGCCCCCAGGCAGGGATCTCTTTTCAGTGGCCTATGCTCCAACAGGGGTAGTAGATTCGAACAAAATGAATTTTTTGGGCATATATGTTTCATCACTGAGATCTTCTCAAAGATGCAGTAGATCATAGCACTCTGTTTGTTAGTCCATTAACCATCTCTATTGTATGAAATTGTCAGTGTTGAATTAACCTGTCGCAACAGCAAGTGATTGATTATACTGGTTTACGTCCTCAAGCATTCTTTGATCTTTTAAACAATAATAACAAAGTTTATTTGATTTTAGAGACTGTTAAAGCTTTAGGAAAGTGTTGGCAAGCAAGAACCCTTTTGGGGCCTCTAAGCTCTTAATCTCTGTTTGTTCTTACCTCTTTATTCACAAAACAGTATAAAATGGCCACCAGAAAGCCCTACAGAAAACACAAAAGAGACAAACTCATATTATCATATTAGCATTTTGAGTATTTTATATGCTACATCATGTGCTGACAAGGTTTGCCTGCCCTCGTTTGGTAAAGAATTTAACTATACCTGAAAAGAGTTGAAGAAGAGCTCAAAGAAGAGGTTGACATTGCGTAGTACACCCTCAGTCTGCTCCTCTGTCATCACAGCAAATACCACCTCATGAATTCCCAGCAAGGGAATCAGCGTCAGGGTAGACTTGGCTAACCTAAAGGGTCGCATTTAGAGAAAAGTAGAAACACAAGCATGATTTAGAGTTGTTAAAATAACAACAGTGATATGCTGTTTTAAGATCTTATTTCTTTTACTGTTATAGGGTAGCCACAAATGTTGCACCTACATACAATGAAAATGATTCACATATGTTTAAAATTGTTTTTGTATAGTAGTATAATGGTGTTTTTTAAAACATTGTTTTCCTAATTCCTTTGTTTTATGGATTACTACTTTTTTTAATTCTTTCTATTAGGATTATAGCTATTATCTTTTTTACACTTTGTTATCTGTATTGTTATTGTTTCTTATTTTATTGTTCACTGCATTGCAATTTTTTATATTACTTTGCTATATATTCTAAGCAAAATATGTTCTATATAATAATGAAAATGGGTTATTTGACTCGTAGCAATTGTGTAATACTCTTTGGTGCTATATAGAACTATTTTAAAAAGGGTGCTTTATAAAACATTATACAAATGTTTTCAGTCATAGAGAAAAATCATTTAACGATGCAGAAATTCACTTACGTATTCAAAAGAGTCTTTGAATATTCTTTGTTTTAGATCCATTAGAACCACCTGTGAGGAAGCTGTTTGTAAGAGCATATTCTTGCTGCTTTTATGTTCTTATGTGATTATATGTATATTTGTTGTCTTTTAAACCTCTGTAAAACACTTTTTAGCTGCTTGTATGAAAGGTGCTTTACAAATAAAGCTTGTTATTATCTTTAATATTATTACTACTATTATTATTTTCACTTAAATACTGTTGCTTGATCAAATGAGATATCCTAAATGCTGTTACTAGTTTCAAATCTTCAGAAAACCATCAAGCACACAATGCCTGTGAGGCTCCATGGGTGAATCAAGGATCAAGCAGCTTTCTGTACTTGTGATATTTTAATCAGCTCTGTTTTACCCAGTGACCTCTAGCCAGATGTAAGACTTGGGATTAAAATAAAACCTCTCTAAGGTGCCAATTTCTTGAAAAGGTTTTCTTTAATTCCGAGAAACCTTCAAAAGGTTATATAGGTGGTTGTTGTCATGTGTTCACATTTTTATTTTTCACAAGGATGCATAGAACCAGGCTGAAGCAGTGTATAAAAATATTGGGGGAAATATTATTAAGGAAGACATATTAAGCATATCACATTGTACTAATGAGGATAAAATGAAAACTTTTTGTCATACATATCAATTCAAAATATAAGTCATATGATATACCATATAATTCTTGTGTAAAGCCAATCATGTGTTAATGCTGAAGTGTTCTGTCCATAGCTTTTAACAGGAATATGGTCTTACCTGAATTTATAGTCTGTGTATCTCATCTGGTGTGCTTTTAATTTGGAGATGAGGATCTTAATAATCCTTATGAATATGAAAAAGTTTACCTGCAAAGTTTTACATGTATTAGAACACACAAAAAACTATTACTTTTATAGAATTACATCCTATTGTTACACCAAAGGATAGCAGAAGACTGTAATATTCTAATATTCTAATAATATATATTTTGGATCCACCTCTGCACAATTACACAAAATGTGGTTGAAACCGTTCCTTCTAAAGCAACAACCACAGAAAGTCTTCTTGAATAACGAGTCATCCATGCATTTTACATGAGGAGTATATTTAGCCAGCAATGAACAGACGAGGATGTTAGATGTATTTTGCTGGCAGGCAAAATTAAGACATAATTTGGAGCTGCTCAAATGAAACTTAGAACTCTTAGGCTGACATACCAAAAACATTAGGTTTCTTTAGGGTAATATCATTAAAATCACCAAAATCATCACAAATGTTCCATTATGAGGCAAATTTTCTTATGTCTACCTTCCTGAGGCAGATGAAAGTCTGAGAAATAAGGATGCTTTGAATTGAGATAAAGAAGTAATACTTACTAAAATAGCCAGGAGGATTGGAGTTCTTATGATCCACCAGTAGGCCATGTTTTCATTGATCTCCCAGCACCTTTAGTGAGAGGCAGACACTGAGATTGGTTGCGGTCTTTAAAACATGGAAGCAAAGATCGATGATCCTGTTACATGGCTAACGAGGCTTACCTTGTGTTCTCATATAGGTAGCGCATTACTATCCATGGCACCACAAATAGCACAGGAGTACCTAAGGAAAAGAATGACCTTACTGCGCAACCAGAATACTGTTGTTGGCATTTAAGTGGGATGTTAGTGTTAAGCAAAGTCCATATATGCTGACACCAATCTGAGTGAATAGAAATCTGTGACATGATTAAATTTCATATGATAAGTTCATATGATTTATCTTTTTTAGTGTAATGACAGGTGATTTGAATGTAAAGTTGTATACTGACCCCAGCCAATGGCAAGATAACCACAGAAGTAACTGTTCTCAGAGAACACCATGAGCACCAAGAGGTTGTGCAGGTACAGGCCCTCCACTAGTAGCCAGAAGTAGTTGGCCCCAACACAGTACTGCATAAGCACCTGAGCAATGCGGCAGCCAGACAAAGCCTGGAGGCAAAGCACAGGGATAAAAGGCTTCAGGGTCAAAGGTCTGCAGGACTTGACTTGTTGTGGTCAAACAATAAGTGGTGATGTATCAGTTCACATCTAGGAAGTCTCATCTCATCACTCAGGGCTGTGAACTTTATACACTACAGCGATTTATGTGGTGTGTAGCCTATATGTTTGTGGCCATGCACGTCTGCAGAACTGTCACTGGATTTATGAATGCTCAGACCTGGTCACTCAGGACACTGGACACATCACCGTTGTCCCTAAACTCGGGAGTATCTCTGGTAAGGAGTGCATCACGTGTAAGGATGGACACAGCACGCAGGATGAAGGAGGCAAAAAGGTTGGTGTGGATGTAGTTGCGGGTGCAGCGGAGTTTTCTATAATATAGAAATACACAAACTAATGACACGGCATAAAAGAAAAGTTTTGCATTTATGCTCCAGTGAGAATTAGTTTCATATGAATAATGCTTTGCCAAGATTTTTTTTTTATCCATGCAATCTGTAATTATGAACTTTACCAGGAAAAAAAAAACGGACCCTGTTTATATATCAACTTCTCCATCACAACAGCTTTGTTAATAAGGAAATGATAGTAGCGGTAATTGGGTTGGGACATGCTTTCAAAAACGTCACTTACTTCAGTCACATGCTTTATCAAATCAATGGTCACCAACCCTAGTCATGGAGATCTATTTTCCTGCAGAGTGTACTGCCAATGACAATCGGCCACATCTGTTCCAGCTCATTATGTTCCACATTAGCCCTTGCTTGGCAGCATGTTAGATATATTCATTCATTCCCCTCCAAAGCCACTTATACTTTTAGGTCACAGGGGTTCCTGGAGCCTATCCCAGTGCATATTGGATGGAATGTTAAATATATTAATGGAACAAAACAAAAAGCAGGAAAGTGAATCTCCAGGAAAAGGTGACAACTGTGCACTTGAAAAAACAAGTACAAATGGTTTATAACTTGGTATCACTGCTGAGAAGCATTTTTTAAACTGCAAAAAACACACACAAAAAAATTGCAAAATGCATATCCTCACTGTATTGGAACCAATGAAGTGATACAAACCAAGTCCAGTTTTTTACATTTTCTTGCAAAAAATAATCCAAAGCACATCTCTCAGATTGCTATCATTTACTACCTATTGCTAACATTTACTAGCATTTTATTTTTTTCACTGATGATCAATTGAGACATTTTCTATCTGTTTTGTGTATTATTTTTTAGATTTAAACAGACTGTTTTGTTGCTGTGTCTTATATTTGTATGCTGACGTATTATGCATCACTCAAAACACCTAAAACCTTTAATCTGAATGGGCTTAATATTTGCAGGTTAGAACAGATGGATATATGTAAACGTGTTGGTTTTATGGCACATTTTGAAACCTTAGCAATATTTAGATACATATGCAATGTATCTGATCTTTGAAAGTGTGTATTATGCAAGCCATATATGTGTTATGACATAATAAAGCAATGTCAGAGCTTTATTAGCAAAAGCAAAATTATTGAGTCTTGAGTGTTTATACTTATATTCTAAATCTAATTCACTCACAGTTCACAGTAATGTACTGTTTAATTTCCACAAGTGCTAAACACCATCAGCAACAGTGGCAGAAGTGTGAAGTAGCTACCACTTACTGTGGGTTACATAGTAAACAGAAACCTAATGAAATTGTCTAGAAAGAGAGCAGAAGTGTAACAATAAGAAAACGCTTAAAAAATAATAGATGTTAACTGCAGTAATATACAATGCTGCAATCCATCATTGTGTATTTCTTTGTGCATTTACAGTGGTATTTACAGTATGTTCACTGTCAGGTAGATGATTATTCTGTATAGGCAATTAAACTGATGACGATCCATTCAGAAGCTAGACTCACCTAAAAAGAAGTAGTATGATGAGGGCCAGTGAGAGGCTAGCCAGGGATAAAGAGTAGCCCACTGTATACATCACCCTAAAGTAGGCTAGTATCAGCATTTGATATTCCTGTGAAAAACAGAAGAAAGAATCAGTCTCTGTTAAAGCTGCATTAAAGTGACTAAACTTGTTGTCTTTGCTCACAAAACTAGAGATTGATCTTTTTCTTCATATAAATGGATTCTCTTATTATATTAGCCATCATATCTGCATCTCCAAATGACTACATATTTCTCTAACACACTGCTCAAATTCTGTTGTATGCAAATATAAAAAGCTGTTTTCTTCCTTTGTAAAGAACTGTTACCGCTGTAACATCCCATACATCTCCTCCACAGAAGCACAATTGATCAAACTCCAGACAACACTGTGACAACAACTGTTCTCATCTATCTTAGTGTGATGAACTCTGAGAGACAAACCAGGGATTGAAGGTAACGAACTCAGTCTTTGTCCATAATAATAATAATAATAATAATAACAATAATATATATAAACAGCATTTCCATCTCTTATAAAAATAAAATGTTTTTTAAACTTTTGTCCTGCACCTCTTAAAAGGTGTCTAAAATATGTGATTGACTGCTAAGTTATTGGAGCTGTGGCTTGATTTGTGTAATGCCAGTGTCGTGTGTCGTGAGAGCTTACATATTGCAAAATGTCAAACACTCAGGCAACAAGTCTAAATCACACAATAAAACTCTCTGTATATATGTATGTTAGGCATATGTTAAATACCTAACATGCTAACATCCAGATATTGGAAAATTTAATAGAGTAGCCTTTCAAAATTCTCTCTTTCTTAAGCTGAACTGCAACCGCAACGACAACGTCATACCTGTTCTCTTTGTTTGCTGCCATCGGTGCTGCACTGTGAGTGGTCTCTCCAGGTGCGGCTGGTGTTGTTGGTGTGCCACTGGCCATCTGGACCACATTCCCGCAATACAAACCCAGTGCGCACTGCAGAGAATGGAAATAACAAATAATAACTCTTTCTATCTATAGTTTGTCTCTGCCTTGAGTCAAGATTAGCAGTTACACTATAGCTGGGCAAAACATAAGAAATTGTTAAAACTTTAGCAACATTTTTATTATCTATTATTTCTTTTTTTAATGGCTCAAAAGAATTACTTGTCAGTCAGAAGAACCATTATTTGGACTATACATATCCTCAACAGAGAACAATATTCTTCAACATTACTGTTTTATTGCTGAATTTAAAATTTTGGAAAATATTAAAACATAAAATGTGAAGATGATAAAATGATAAAAACAATTTAGAATTTAGAAATAATGAACATCTTCACAGTTTTCCACTGAATTAACACACAGAACAATAAAATACAGGGAACAATAGTGTACATATAATGTGATATAAATAAATATAACAATTATGTATAATAAATATTTAATATATAATCTTGCTCTAATATATACAGTTGTGTAGGAAAAAATGTATCAGCAAATTAAGTTTAAAGTTTTTCATGTCATTTAAAACCATAATAAGTATTTGATACTATTTTGAATATATAATTTTGAATACAGTGTGAAATGACAGATTCAAACAAACAAATCCTTCAACGCTTATGACAAACATGCACTTTGAATTTTGCATTATAAAACACATTTTATGGTCATTTTTTAATGACCAATGGATCTCCTGTTTAAAAGTCAAGTATGTCGACTATATGCTTTAATTCACATTTTGTACTTGACTATTCAGTTTTAATAGATGAAGCATGGCAGCCCTAATTTAAACATTCAGCATTAATAAGAGGTAGCCAGTACCTTGATCATACCAAGGTAAATACCAGGGACAGGGCACTTTGACTGTGGTGTTGGGCACCCCATCTGTCCAGCAAGCGTACATATCAAACATGCTTCTGCAGAACAGACCTGGACAAAAAAAAAGATTAATGCTGCAGTAAACAGACTTACTTAGTAGGTATGAAGTTAAAGACTCCATCACCAATCAGAAATTGGATGAGTTACAGATTAAAGTTTTTGGGGTACCTGAGGGGGTGGGCTCTGAGCTGATCTTCAGAAGGCACTCGTTCCGATACCTGTTCCATTCTTGCACCGTATCCTTCACCGTCTTCCCACACACACACTGAAAGACACAAAGCACATGACACTACATGTGAGTGAACAGACAAACTAACGGTCTAATGGAGTTACAGATTTGGTCATGAGCATAATGCACCCAGTTATTAAAGGGCGATTAACTGTGTTACAGTAACAGTGCTTGTTATGACTTTAGTGTGAATCTACAGGCTAAACTGACATAGGTTTAACATCTACCCGTATGCAAATGCATTGAAGAATTCAACACAGCTGTTTTTACAGCTTAGTTTCAATGCATGGACTCTGTAGTGAATAGAACATTTTGAAACAAGGTTTACATGAGATCTATGAGAAACAATGCTAAGCATTTCTTTCCATGATACAGGCCTTTTAAACAACAACAGAGGACTTCTAGATTTAAGCATAAATTGCTTAAATATAAAGGCTAGAGTCACATACCTCAGCTCTGCACAGGACAGATAGAGTGAGGAGGAGGACAGCAGGGGTGCTCGTCATCACTGAGACATGCACCAGGAAGGAGGGCCAAACATCTTAGGACTGGGCTAGGACCCAGCGACATTCACAGCAGCCCATCCTATCACAGCTGTAGGCTATCTAATAGCACCTACACCATCATAACACAAAGCACAGTATGAGAAACAGCAAGCCATACATTAAGGAATGCGGTTTTGAGCAGTAGAGTCTGGTCAAATGAATAGCTTGAATTTGGGGGATATGGACATGGCAAAGCTTCAACTGACCCATCAGATTTAATGGGTAGCAACTATTGCAAGGTTGGACACACATTACAGCACACTGGCAAAAATTCTACTTGTCTTAATGAAAAACTGTAGTGCTTTCAGTTTTGTCTAAATATGTAAATATTGTTCATTTTATTCATTTCTAATCATCTATTTTATGCAGTCATGTAAAAGTTCACACTGTATAATAAACTGAGTGTATTTTTTTAGGCTGTGTAAGCAAGCTTATGTTAGCATGGCAGCAAGTTCATAGACATTTCCAACTCGCTGTTGTTCTGCTGTCTGTCTCAGCACAGCTGTTTTTGTAGGGTTCCCAGCCCTCATCTTTCATGAGGGGTTCTTAGCCCTCACTTTCAATCATCATTGCTAGCAGCTCAGCAATCGCAACAGTAAGTGGTGCAACTATGTAAGCACTGGCCCTCTCAGCATGAGGGTGTGATGTCACATTTGGGCTCACTCTCTCTGGGTGGGCAGGATATCCTTGCACCCTATTCGTGTGCATGATGCCAGTCTTTTTGCTGACATAACCAAATTTGCAATTAGTGTTCTCTTCTAAGCATGTTGAGCCATCTGGGGTGTTGGAGGGTGTTGGAAATGCAGTGACTGGCTTCATGTGACTTTGAGTAAAATAAATGGAAAGAGATCTGAGAAAACGGCTGAGAAAAAGAAACAACTGTATCTCAGCAGTAGCTGCTAAAGCCTCCCTCCACAGCCACTCATGTTGATAAGATACCAGTGTTACATCTTAGTGTTACCAAAGCCATTTCAACTCCCTTCCAAAAGCAACTTAGATAAAGTCTCTTTTTACGCCAGAACAAAGGAAACAAAAAAAAAACAAAAACTTTTAACTGTGGTGACCACAGAGACCACACTTCCATTTAAATCATGTATGATAAGGTTTACCTTTAATTATTTAGTCTGCAATGTTATGCTAAACAGAGTGGAAAAAATCTTGAAGGTACAAATTCAAAAACACAATGTTTTGACTTTAAAACTGTCTCTAAGCAGAGGAGCACTATAAAAAAGAAAAGTGGCTTACAAATGTCACTGGTCTTGGCCGATGCAATAATAGTTCCACAGTTACTATAAACATGACGATGCATGACAAATTTGCTGACACAAAACAAATACATGAAAGTGGGAGCGCTCCAATGCTCCAACTTTGAACTACACAAATATGATCGATAATGTTGAGAAGTGTGCAATAAATAAACTCTATTTATAATAGATCCTAAAAACAGCCAACAATTTCCAAGTGTTTTCAATGAACTACCTGTAAACATTGCTTTGATTAGTTCCCAAAGCACTATTTAGCTCAGGAAATCCACTTGTTTCCTGGCCAGGTTACAAAACAAATCCTGAATTTTTTGTGTGAACAAAGTTCAGCCACCCCAGCAGCGCTTTGAAAAATAAATCACTATTCAGCCATCTAGGAGCCTCATTGAATGTTTTGAATATTTCTTTCTTCCTTTTAAGGCTACCATTTTAATTGTCCATCAGTGAGCTGAAGCACAGCTCTGCCTCCTTTTCTTAAAACAGAAAAAGAAAGCTATTGCAATAGTCCAACTTGTGCCAACTTCAACTTGTGCCAGAGAATTAGAGAATTATCATCAGTGACAGAACATTATTGCTCTTGTGAATCATTGGATCGAATACCTCTTAGGCTGGGTGTCACTCAAAACATCAGTGAAGCAATTAAAATAAAATCTACAGGTCTCAACGGCACTGAGTGACATCTACATTAAAGCTGTGACAAAAAAATCATAGACAAAAACATAATGGGGCTAATAAATAGATGAACCAGGAAAGAGCACCACAACATATAGTTGCTGTTGGGAACAAAAATTTAAATATTAAAAGGAGCTTTGTGGTGAAGGTGGATATGTGTATGTATTTTCAAGTACTTGAAGTGCCAGTATTCAAATTCCAAAATGAATAATTGGTGATATGGTTGGTATGATTGGTATGATTGGTAATATGTTTAATTTCAGGAAGATAGAGAAAATATACAAGCTAGCAATTTGGTAAAATTGAAGTTTTTTGTTTTAGCAATTTTGCTTGTATTTACAAGTATGTATATGAACTTCACTACTCCCAAATCATCATCAGCGCAGTGCCAAGGACACATTGTTAAGGACGTGACAGAGAAGAGACAGATGGTGTGACTTGGCCACTAATGTGCAAAATAATGCTCTAGCTAATATAAAAAAATATATTTGTACAAGTTAATGTTCACTCATTGACCGTCTGTAAGAAGGTGATGAGTTCTCATTAGCATCCAGTGTACTGGTTAGCTGTTCATCTGAGGCAGCCTCAGCCTTAAAAATATTACCATGAAACATGAAGGTATCCCTTGTTTGAATAATAAAACATGTATTCAAATGAATTCCTCTGTGTGATGCAAATTATGTGTGCCAAACCAGTGCTGTCCCCTAAAAAAATTAAGCCTACACTTGCATTTTCCTTCTTGTGGTTGCTTTTTCCTTCAAAAAAGAAAGAAAAAAAGAAAGAAAAACATATGAAGAAAAATAAATAGAGAGACAAAGTTTTGATCTGTCAGTGACAATATTTTTTGCTGTGTATATTTAACACTTTCATAGTTTAACATTGCTCCTTTTCAGTATCACCAGTTCAACTCGGCACTTCTATCAAGGGAAATATACTCAACAAGATGCCCCCAGCAATGTCTCTGTGTTCTCATTTGTATTGCAACTGACATTCTTGTCACAAAACAAGTCACTGAATAAATGGAACTATTTAAAGTTAGATTCTAATGTCTTTTCATTTCTCATTTAAAGAGAACCCAATGAGTCTCATTTACACTAGCTTTATTGGCATGGCTCCCTGAATATTAAATACAAGTTTGCCCCAGGACTGGTTCATGTAAAACATGCAAATTCGATTTATAACACAGATATCTGCATTAGAGTGAGGCACAATAGGTCTGTGGGCATGGAAGGTAATCTTATAAAATAAAATGAAATCTATGGTTTTATTATGTGCATTTACATCATATTGGAGAATTTAGCAATACAGAAAGCCAGGTATCTTGCTCCAGGAATTTTCTCTAATAAGATAAGATAATATGATAATTTGTCTGTGAAATCTCTACTAATTTCTTCCAACACCCTCTTCAGACCTGACCTCTGGTGTTCAGTGCCTAATTTTCCCATTCTATTTTGTTACTAAAACTGAATTGGATATTAAAACAATGCCTTCCACGTGTAGACAAAAGTCTTGCAATGTGCTGCCTTCAGATTGCTTTTCGAGAGATGTGTGCGGTTGAAAACAAATAACAACCACAGCTAAAGTGTCCCACCTAATTATTTCTGTATTTGCATCTATTGAGAATGCATTAGAATGCATCTATTGGTCTTAATTCATAGTTGGTTATGTATATACAGAACAGAAAAGACATGCATTCAAACTAAATTATTAGTAAAGTTGTTAACATTCTGCAGAGTGCCAGTGTTTTATACCAGTATATTTCTTGGGTATGAAACACTGAAAATTAATGCATTCACTTTTCAAGCACAGGGACATTTTACATTTCATACAGAATATGCACAGTGTAAATAATCATTGTAATAAATAATGTTACCAACATGGGATGTTAAAAATTGGCCTACAATGAACTGATAAAATCTTCTGATAAGACTTCACAAAAACATTTTTATAGTAAGGAGAATGACAAAAGATTAAAGGTTTAAAAGTTTATTCCCTTTGTTCCCTTTTGTTCCCTTTGCTTTCCAAGAAGATCACATTGGAGGAAATTTGTAATGACTGTTCATGGTAAGAGAAGCAACTGCATTTATATATGTAAACTCATCAATGAAAATAAAGTTGCACCTAGAAGGAATCAACCGACAGGAATGAAACTTGGTGGGTAGGTATGACATCATGAGACATGTGAGCAATTTCATGCTGGGCTGGGCATGTAATGTAAGCAAGGACAGGCCTCATCCCTGTAATTTTGTTCCAAAACTTGAGGACCTGATTTGAGAACTTACTGAATAAAATCTGTACTTGTATTTTGAATGTGAGAACTTGTAGTATAAAAATCTTCACTCACAGAAAGTATTCTCACCACTATGATTTAAACATGAATTCTTATTTATAAAAAAAAAATCTTTTTCCGAATTTCAACTTTTGTATATATACAGTATATATATACAGTATAGAGTTCTGCAGTAAGAATATTGTATATATAACATTGTACCACTATCCCCATATAAGTACTACATGACTAATCCCAATGAATAATGCACATATCACTTAAAAGCATCAAATTAGTGCCAAAGTACAACCACAAACGTGATGTTTTGTATGGTGTCTATTTTTGTATGCAGTTCTTCTTTAAGACCAAGATGGTCACAGTCTGGAATGCTACAGCACTACTGATACTACCTGACAGCAGGTTGATCTGCATTAGATCTGGGCATTAGTTGATGTGATATTGTAAAGGGCACAGGGAAGATAAAATGTGATTTTCAGGAAGACGGAAGAATAAAATAAAATAACTGGTATGTAACTTTGTAAATTAAAAAAGCCTTAGACCCTGTTTTGCATAATCCTTCCCTGGTCGTCTAGAATAGCCCAGGCCATAGTTACTATGGTACTATTGTCTGATTCACAACATGTTGTAGTACATCACACATGGAAAATATTTTGGTGATACACACGGGCCATTGATGTCATGGCCAAACCACATAAGAGATAAAGTGGAGTAATATCTAAAATTAAAAACTCACTCAAGCTTCTATCCTAACCCTCTGAAGAAAAAAGAAACATTGTAGACATGATAGCATCTTTACTTTAAATTCATAGACAAGAATCCAGACTTTTTGAGGGTAATCAGATCACTGCTGGACAATGGATGTATACCACTTATGAGCCCCTGCCAAACTGTTTCAGTGATAACTGTAACACTATACAGCCTCTTGACAGCGGAATATATTGGCAAGAAGATTAACCGAAGCTTTGAGCCTACTTACATAACCAGCTGTAATTTGAGCTCTAACAGATGAAGTGTCATTTATCACTCAGGTGTAGGGGCAGACTGGGCACCAGGGAGATCAGGGACATGCCAGATGGACCGTGTCCCATTTGGGCTTTTGCATCCCTTTAGCATCCATCAGTAAAGAAAATATTCATAAAGAAAACAGTGACTCAGTCTTTATTCAGCACAAAATGGATACCCGGGACATTTTTTTCACCCTTTCAGCCTGGGAAGAGAAGCCAACTGAGGTAAGGTATCTATACAGTCATCTTGCAAACTTTAGCTTATATTTAGTCACATAGTCAGTTCTTTCCATTTGAATGATGATTTGAAGACAGCTACTACAGTTTCCTAGCAATAGTTTAAAAGTTCCTCACTTCCTCAAAATACATCATCACAAAGGGGATTCCCGTTCTCAGATGGACAATTTTAGTCTGCAGCCCTGCTGTAAATAAGCAGCATTACAACACATGTAGTCACAATTTTTGTATTTTAGCTGCAGTCTCCCAAATTCTTCATTTTACCCTTATCACCTGTGTGATTTTCCGTACGAAAAGCATCCATTTTTATGTGACCATATTGCAACTTCTTTATCCGCCGGTATAAAACAGACCTTCCTTTAAGAGTGACATATGTAAATGACCCGTTTTTAATTCTGCACTGTGCCTCATTTAAAAAGCAGTACAGTCTAAACACTTCTTATAACGTCAGGGCGAATGGTCAGGACAAAACTGTTATCGGCTGTATAGGTGTACAAATGAAAGTGCATAGTTTTGTATGCGGCTTTCAGCATTTCAGACTGAGCAATGAACTTTATAAACGTTTAGAAACTGCACCAAACTCTTTTATTTATAAATAATCCATGATATAGCTTTTAGTGGTTCTTGGCTTAGGCATACAGTTGTATAGCTGGTTTTGAACCCAAGACTTTTGCCAGCTCTGTTTACCACATAGATGCACTTTGTAGTTCTACAGGTGCAGACTGTACTCTCTGCATACTTTCGTATCCCCTTTAATCTGCCTTTCAATAGTCAAGACACCCACAGGACCACAACAAAGCAGGTGTTATTTGGATTTGGGTGGTGGATCATTCTCAGCACTGCAGTGACACTGACGTGGTGGTGTGTTACTGTGTGTTGTGCTGGTACCAGTGGATCAGACACAGCAGTGCTGCTGGAATTTTTAAACACCTCAGTGCCACTGCTGCACTGAGAACAGTCCACCAACCAAAACTATCCAGCCAACAGCATCCTGTGACCACTGATGAAGGATTACAGGATGACCAACGCAAACTGTGCAGCAGCAGTTGAGCTATTGTCTCTGACATCTACAAGGTAGACCAGTAATTTAGAATTATCTAATAGAGTGGACAGTGAGTGGACACAGGGTTTAAAAACTCCAGCAATACTGCTGTGTCTGATCCACACAAACCAGGGCATCACACTGCAGTAAATATATAAGCATATATAATCACTAAATATATAATCACTATTTTTGCAATGTACTGCTCTTTATAAAGCAAGAAAAGCGTAGTAACTTTCAAAATGCAGGTTTCATGACGTGCTTCTATCTAAAACATTGTGTCCAATCTTATCTGTGAAAAACAGTCGCTGCAGTTTTTCATTCTAACAAAGCATACAAAGCATAGTTACTTTCATTCTTTCACTGTTTTTTAAAAGAAAATTGACATAATTAAATAGTTAGAATGTAAATAAAGCAATTTAGAGTGGTTTGATGTGAAAAGCTCTGTTCTGGAGAAACTATTACATATAAAAATTCAGAAGACACGTGTAGGTTCACTGGTGGTTTGGCATAGTAAACAAAATGGCTATATTTGTGTTGTAGACATGGTGATCCCTGGTTCGTTTCCCCACCACTAGAATCTGTTTCTCTACAATGAACCATTTCACATCAAACCGCTATGAACGACATCTTAAGGACTGAATTTTGAAAAATTGGTGTAATTCCCCTTAAAGCCCAGCACAGAAAAGCACTTATTGGGCCTGTTCTAAGACTGTTTTCACCATTCTATTTATTCCATTTTGGTGCTATGCATGTGAGCTAATCACTGCAGCAGTTAATGTTGTGTTTGTGATGGAAACTTGTATTGTGATATTGTTAAAAATTACAATTTAGCATCAGTCCTAGATTTGACTCACTAAAAACAGTCCTAATGGGTCAGAAACAATAATTCTGGTAAACAGTCTACCTTAAATGGCCCACACAAAGTGATGTGAAGAGGTTTCAGAGCTTTCAGAACTTCTATCAGGTCAATGAAGAGTATCATAAAAGCTCAATACTCTCAGCCAATCAGACTGGCCTCATTCTACAGTGACAACAATGCCCAAAGCTGTAATCATTGTTGTGCCATTCACCCATTTGTTGGGCTCACCATGCTTCATATCTCATATAGACACGCACCTCTTCTGCCAGCTCACTTTAATTCCTCCTGCCAGCCTAATTCAATGAATGCAGAAAATAATCTGGGCACTCTCTAAGAGCAGGGTTGAGTTAAAAGCAAAACAGTAAAATACGTACTTCACATTAAAAACGATTCTCTTTCTAAGGCAATAAAATTCATTGGCTATTCATCAAACTACCGTCTAATAGCCTATAACAAAAATCATTAATCATTGACTTTTTTATAGATTTGTAAATATCCTAATCAAAAGATTTGATTGTTAATGATATCCTCCTCCTCAAAGAGTCTAAATGTACAATGAACATGTTTGTACACCTAACATCTTAAACAGAGACAGAGCAGAGTTCACTCTGTGCTACGTTTAAAGTGTTAGAAGCAGCTTGTTTAAAATTCCTTCTCTGTATCTCTCAGCCACATCTGCAATGAGACCACCAGGCCAAGACAGCCATGCTGTTGCGGTATTCTTGAAAGGAAGAGCAAGATTAGTCAGTTAAATAGAATCAGTTAAATAATGCTGAGAATTCATCAAAGGTAAAATATATACTACTTAAGATTTTGTTCATGATATTAAAAATTAAGACCAAGGCAGTAGTGACCTTGAGTGCATCTACATTCAAACATTATATGGATATGTTTTGTACCCAGTCCTAGGGTTGTTATAACGGTATTTAAAAACACTGCAGGTATATTAAAATTGATGATGGTATTTCAGCATTATGATGCATTAAATTTTTATTCCATATCTCATTGGCCAAATTCACCCATTTATATTTTACGGGGGTTCACTGAATGGTTGTGTGGGAGGTGATAGACAGCACTGATAAAAAGAGGAGATAAGAGACAGGAAAATATTATTAGCAATTGTGAGATGGTTTGACATTTTTTAAAGGATGCAGATGGTTGTGCAGTGTTACCGTATTTGGTGACCATGTTTGGTGAGCCCCATGCCAATTTAAAGAAATGATGGCTACCACCCAACAATAAGAGCAAAAACTAGCAGACTGTATTTATAAAATAAGATTATGTTACATCACTTATATTCATGTAATTGATATGTTTTTTATTTATTTGTTTGTCTAATCTTGATATTTAGTAAGAAAAAACAAGATTACAGGGCAAAATTACAAGAGCAGCAGTTAAATTAATTAAACACCTGCTAGTTTTAAGCAAGCACCCTTTTACCATGATGATATGAAACATAAACGCTGATAACTAATCATTAACGTTAAAAAAAAAGATCATAGAAAGGCCCTTAAGTCTGGCAAACAGAACAAACAACCTGAGGAAATGGAGCTTTGAAATAGAGCCATTAGTGAGTAAGGCATCTTAATTCTCCTCCAGAATGTTTCTCTGATAACACCACCATTATGGCTTGAGCATTTATCTCTTTTTACAGTGCTGCACTGAGTCTTCACTTTAGTGCAGCCCACTCTATTAATACCATTATATGGGCTCTATAAAGTCGGAAAGTTAACAGTCACCTGCAAGTGGAGCTTCGGACACTTTAATACTTAACACTCTGAATCAGTCATTAATTCAGAGTCATCACTGTTGAGTGATCTGCATAGAATGTGCTGCAGCCAGAATGCAACTAGATAAAATTAACACTAACATACGTTATTAATAAGTAGATCTTAATTAAGGTCATATGTACTAAGGTAGATAAACAGAGAACCCAACAAAACAAGCATTGTGAAGTTTTTTTCATCCAATTATTGAACAAAGTGATGTAACATGAAATTTGGAAGAGGTTCCAAAACTATGTCTAATTGACTTAAAATATTTTACAGATGAAGGAAATTCAAGTCCATTGTTACCCTTCCCTGATGTGGTCTTCTGACAAAAAATGACTCCAAGGCTAAGACGTAGAATATTCTGAGAGATCACAAAGGGCCTGCACCTAAGGACCACTGGCTATTATTAGTGTTCATGAGTCCATAATCAGGCAAACACTGAAGATAAATAGTATGCATGGACTGATAACAAGTTGTACTACCCTCCAGCAAGAGCATTTCTGCCTGTTTAAAGTTTCCTATATGTCACCAGAATGAGTCAGAAGATGTCTCAAACAATGGCTTCCTGTAGCTTCCCGCATTAGATTTTAAACTCTGATGCTTGCCTACGAATCCAATAATGGATCAGCCCCTCTCTACCTTATGGCAATGCCTAAAAGTCAATCTTCGGAGATGCATATAAGACAAGCGTCAAGATTCTTCTGTCCTGGAGCACAGAAAGTGAAATGAACATCCAGTGGCAGTTTAGTCCCACCCAGTTAAGCTGAAATTATAATGTCCTAGCCCAGGCATCTTTTTGAATGAGAAATACAAAATACAGGGTGGACAGTCAGAACAGAGGTAACTTACATATATAAATCTTCAAAACACAGTAACAAAAGGACTAAAGAAAGGCTGAAAATGATACAGTAAAATTAGTTGCTGTTTTTAGTACATAAAACCCCACAGCTATTATACACGGACTTCATGACAAAAAGACTTGGAATGCAAGATTTTATTCTCTGACAAAATCAATACAATACAACAAATCATATGAGACCAGATTATACATGATTAGAAGAAGCTAATGTGTAATCCGCTGCTGTGAAACCAGCCCGAATGTCCCTAATCACCTCAGTCAAAGACTGTAGAGGTGAACATTACACTAGAAATATTCCTGCCATTCTTAGTTTGGCTAAGCCTTGGCATTTCTTCGGTAGAGGAGATTAGACCAAATCATTCAGGTTTGCAGACACATTTTTTGCTTCATTGCCTAACAACACTGTGGCAGTTTATATTTAGAAACATTCGTTTCTTATCATTGTGGGTTTCTTTGAAGAGAAGACCTCATTCAGAATTTAAGTGAGTCAACATAATATGAATTTCACCTATATGCTACTCTAAAATATTACAAGATTTATTGCAGCAGATAGTGATAGATGTTTGTATGTAATCACTTCTGTATGATTCAAAAAACATATTACGCACCTCAAATCAAAGCAATTTACAATACAGTTAAAATAAGCACTGGCTGAAAATGTGTGTTATGTGTGCTTGTTCTTTAACATGGACATTAAACAACAGACATCAGTTTCCTTAGAATTTAGTATTTAGAATTTTCAAAAAAAACAAAATGGTGTTTTAATTATTACATTATGCAATTGCACCCACAGTAAAGTGGCAGCTATATACTTATGAAGTATTAAAATAAACTTGAAATGGCTTTTTTAAAGGAATGTTATTTCCTACTGTGAAATATGTTCTCCTTAGCTAAGGACCGAACAGCTAATACCTTAATTAGCCTATTTTAGCACAAACAGTCACAATTTACAACATAATTCATGGATTTTTTCTTGCTGTTAGGAATACCAATATATATTTTATATCTCAAAAACGTGTTTTTGCAGAAAAAACACTGGAAAAGTCCTGTAAGTAACCTAACTGTACATCTTAAATGTAAGGTGATGGGCATGTACTAAATCACAATTAAAAATTAAATTTTTTTTAAATTAAAAAAAAAAAAAAAAACATCAGCTGCCATTCACTTGTTTCTTAAACATATGTTTTCCCTATGATTGTGTATATATAATGTTTTGCAAAAGCCATATAACATTTTTGTTACGCTGCCTAACAAAATTTGAAGGGCAGTACACCACAGAAAACAGAAACCACTGGGTTAGGAAGATGCTGCTTTGAGTCAAAAGGAAAATAAGGAGCTGTTCTACATATTGTGTATGCATAATGTTTTGCAAAAGCAATATTACATTTTTGAAGACTGTATCTTGGCAACATCTACAGCTTAATAACTACACTGTGTGGGAGGGCTGTTTTTTTTCTCTTCATGTTCTCTCTCCTATCCAGCTCTTCAATGTAAATAAAGACTATTAACCATTTGAAAAAGCCCAGTAAAATGTAACATAAAACCAGCATCATATTGTTTTTAAACCTCCCTGTGTACAGATTAATTCTTTTTATTTTTTATTTTATTAATAAATCATTACATATTTCTTTCTGGTGTCCCACTGTCAAAATGACAGACGTGCAAACAAATTAGCTTCAGGCTAATTACAAAAATCTGTTTGTACAGGAGAATGAAAACAACAGTTAGACAAGGGGTAACTAATCAAGATCTCTCTAATCATTTGGCCAGAGATGGTGATGTATAAAGTATGTTTATGATTAACCAGGTTCCTATCTATAGATTTTTCTTTGTGTTCAAAATGTGAAAAATGTCCTTCTGTGCACTGCTCTCCAATGCTTTTCCATGTCTTCTACACAGCAAATTACCAAATTCGATACCTAAGCAGCCAGTCTTATCAGCATTAGTGAGCCAATGAGCATGTTTTTTCCTATATTGTTGACTGGTCATTGCAGTACAAGGCTGGATTACAAAGCTTTAGAAAGGGATACCATCGTATCAGAGCCCTCATATAGTACAATGCTACTCTTAAGAGGAGGAAATAAAAAAGTCCTTATGAGCTCCTCATGACAGATGGCCGTAAGACTAAATATAGTATAATCTCCTGTACGTTATTTTATGGATACACAGTATATCACATGTTTTAAATTCAAAATCCAGTGCTGTTAAAGGTTTGTGCCAGAATCTTTACAGTGTACAGACTGACATCTCAGTATATACCAAAGCCTTTCTAGTAACTTCCAGAGAGCAGTGGAAGGGGACCCTTCACCAACCCAACTAACCTTCATTACCCTCCTGGTTAGCATTAGAATGAAGTGAATCAGCTTCTTCATGCATCACACACTTCTAAGATGCACATAAGGGGTTCTATTGATTCTATTGACATCTTGCAGACCAAAATGTCTGTTCATATACTCAATCCCATAAGCACTGAAGCTGTCTCCCTATAGGGATTTCTGGGGTTTGTATCTGCTGCCTGACAAAATTTGAAGGGCAGTACACCACAGAAAACAGAAACTACTGAACTAGGAAGATGCTTCAAAGGAAAGTCCAAAGGAAAATAAGGAGCTGTTCTACAGTTTGGTGCCAGTGGAGCGCAAAGGAAACCAAGAAGTGTGACAGATCGACCCTTGGTTATGATAGACACTGTGACACTGTTTTTAGGAACATGGTCTAGCATTATTTCGCCCTTTGTCCAGACAGGAAGCTAATTTTGTATGCAAGTGTCGAGGCATTCTGAGCCAATTAATTGTGGCTGTATAACTGTAATGATAAATAATTGGTCATTTGCTCACACACCTGCAACAGAGCAGGAAAAAGAACAACTCACATGTGGTCAGTAAAAATAAGGACACTATTCCTCTAAGCAATATTCTGAAATCATTCTGTTCCATTATCATCTCGAAAATAATAAACTTTTAAATTAGTCACTTTTATGTACCTTGTATGGAGTGCAGACTACCTCTGTATCTGCTCTGCCACCCACAGCACCAGAGAACCCAATGCAAACTTTCTGCTTTCATGGTTGCTCATAACACATTATACGACTACCAGTGACTCTGAGCTTAACATAACTGCAATATTACAAAGACACAAGCAAGCAGGCAGACGCCCATTCCAGCAAGTGAGAAAGCTAGTTTAATAAAAATGCAAATTTTGCAATATGCCCTGAAAAACAGTTCCATGACTGCGAGCAACGAGCAATCCCGAAGACTATTGATAATGGAGAACAAGCCAGGTCACTCTAAAAATCCCAGAATCATAGCATAAATACCCCACAACCAAAGCAGAAAATAATAAATACGCCACTAAAATCAGCATAAATCCCGCATCTTACCGGGGGGAGAATTCCCTGTGGGGGCGAAACTGCCTCTTTGTAGGGATGTACAGAATGTGGCTGTAAAATGGAATCTAATCACTTCTTCCCACGCCTTAGGTCCTCTTATTTGAAGCAGAACTCGGAGCTCTGATCCGAGTCTGGTCGAAATATTCGCAGATTTGCACTTCCTAATCATTTAAAAGTAACCCACAGAAGAGAGGAAAAGTCCTGCCATCCGCTCAGCACGAATACCCTCCGCGCTCACACGCGTGTTTGCGTGTGTGTGTTTGAGAGAGAGAGAGCGAGAGAGAGAGCGACGGGCTCACACATTCTCACGCGCGACTGGGTCACCTGGAAAATGACCGTAAGAGAGTGTTCTTGTGTCTTAAAGGCACAGAAGTTAAAGCGCGCCTTAGCAAGTTTGTAAATTGGGCGCTCGTGTTCAAATGTAGCTGTAATTCACTCATAAATTTTAAAAACTTAAAAAAACTTACATTTATTTCACAGCAAAACAAAATAAAAGACTAAGAAGTATTGTTGAGTCTGTCACATGCTCTGCGTTTTGGTAGGTACATATAGGGGCGTGATATGCAAAGCTGTACCCGTTACCTCGTTAGAAGAGACATTTGTTGCTGTTTTGTTCATGTCAATGCTGTCATTTCTTCGGATTAGTGTATGTGTTGATTGGTTTTATAGTGTTTGGCAGCGGGTTTAACCTGTGTGGGTTATGTGCCTACCACACATGCTGACGTTCACAGACTGTAGACCATCTTGTTCTCTATATACTTTGTTAGACCCGTTTAACCTGGTTGATCAATGGTTAGGACCTCCAGAGAGCCACCGTAGAGCAGGTATAATTTGGGTGGTAGATCATTCTTAACACTTCATTGACACTAACCTGGTTTTGGCATGTAAGCCACAGCAGTGCTTCCCATCTGTTCTCACTGGCATAGGGTAGCGCTGTGCTAGCGTTTCCAATACCTGCCTCTTCAATACCTCCTATTCAATAAAGACCTTACAGGCAGTAAGTGCAATGTTTCCCACAATCTCTGTTCCCTTAAGAACCGTCATACAGCTAAAGCCTAGCTGATATAACCATATGGGCAAGGGATAACTTTAGCAAAGAAATGGATACAGTGTGCTCCAGACCAAAGACGAAAAGGACAATCCAGACAGTTTTCATCAAGAGGTCCACAAGCCAGGGTCTGCCAGGTTATGGACAGTGCCACAGTGTGCCAGTGCCTTTAGCAAAGGTCATTTTCTCTTCTGTGATGCAGCATTAATGCAGAAAGGTACATTGAGATCTTAAAGCAACATACGCTGCCTACAAGCAAACTTCTTTTCCAAGGACGTCCATGCAATTTAAACATGGCCCAATGCAAAGCCACATGTTGCACCCATTAAAAAGGCATGGCTGCAGAAGAAGAGGGCTCAGGTAGTAGACTGACCTGCCTGTTGTCCTGGAATTTCTGTGTGGAGAATGTGTGAATAATGTGTGGAGAATTTTGAAACAAAAAATGCAACAATGATGTAAATACTTTATCCCTTTTTGTAACGTGTTGCAGGCCTGCAATGCAGGAATGCATGTGTATTAACAAACTAAATGAATTTACCAGAAAAAAAACCATGAAATATCTTTTTTTTTCTTGACTGTTTCTGATTTGGGGGTTGTACTTGTTTAAGATGTCCATGTGTTGATTGTGTTTTATTGTGTTTTATTTGTGGCCTTTCAGCCTGTACTCTAATGTTCAAAACCCATTGGACCACCAAAGAGCAGGTATTATTTGGGAGGTTGATAATTGTCAGCACTTTAGTGACACTGATGTGGTGGTGGCAGATTAGTATGTGTTGCACTGGTATGAGTAAATCAGACATGGCTCATACAATGGACAATGAGTATAGAAACAAGGATTTTATTGTTATGGTTGATCACTGTGTTTATGCACCTGTTATTTAAATTTAAAGGACAATTCCTCATTACTTTGCATTACCTATGGTTTATTAAGTTCACGGTTTGTTTGTTAATGCAAGGTGTGGTTAACTCTGATGACTGATGGGTGAGCAAGTGCTTGAAATAGAACAGTCTGGCCTTGTTATGAACAAAGGGAGAAGAAGAACAAGAACCCTTTTACAAGGAACAGAACATTTAATTTAGAGATAGATGAAATGCAAATTGCAACCTTAGCTATGTTTGTGTCTTTGATTATTACAAATAAGATGGCTCTCTCATAAATCAGTAAACCTGCTAGTGCTTCTGTAATCGCCTGGTCCCA
The DNA here is from genome assembly GCA_034552555.1 of Semaprochilodus insignis. Taxonomy (NCBI): domain Eukaryota; kingdom Metazoa; phylum Chordata; class Actinopteri; order Characiformes; family Prochilodontidae; genus Semaprochilodus; species Semaprochilodus insignis. The sequence continues at coordinate 17,158,781 of CM067488.1, forward strand.
CTTGTACTGGAAGTTTATCACCACTCCTCTTTGTTCAACAGCCTTTGTAAATGTTACATTGTTTAACGTTTGACCTGTGCATGACAGGCCACAAGGAAACATGCCTTTGGTGCCTATCACATCTATAATATTATCTTACTTTCACTCTGTATTAGAGTATTCATGTGCTCACTGTTTCAAGGGTTGCATCAATGTTTAATGCTGACCCAGGACCAGCTTTGGCAATTCTATATGTGATGACCATATGAGTACCATTTTTAACCCTGACCTGAATTTGGCTATTACTTTACTGTTCTCCACTTTACAACAAACTGTTGTTGTTGTCGGTTTTAATTTGTTTTTGTTGTTGATATTACTCAACAAATGCAACTCTAAACTGTGGATTAGTTGTTTCATTGAATTTAAGTCATGTAATCTTGTCGAGTACAACTCGGCATCTTTTTGGTTGGCCTGATCTTTTTTGTTTGTCCTGCCTGATCAGTTTGCATATTGTTTTGCTTGTTTATACTTACCACTCTTCTGTAGTTTATTTACCCCTGGAATGCCTTCGATAGTGTGCATATCTTTCTTATATACCACCTAGCGTCCTAGCCATGTTGTCATTGGCTTAAAGTGCAAATTACCATGTAATGTACAGCTGACCGTGATTCTACAACAGTGCAGTAGCACAGCAATAAATTAATGAAACTCTGGAGATCTAACTTATACATATTCATTTCATGTTCTTTTTTATGTTAAGTAGTATAACATAACTATATACCATAGTTGAATGCTGGAGTTAAACTTGGCCTTCCAAATTGATTAGAACTCACTTGTTTATGAGCATGTATTACTCCATTGAGCATCTTAAAAGCTACTTAGCAGCCTTTACCTGACATTTTTAAGTAAATGGAACATTTAATTTTGGGTAATTCATGAAAACAGTCAAAACAGTTGATTAAAATTGACACAAATCCGGTGTGTGAAATACAACCTGGTATTTGGAGGCAACTCCAGCATTGGCTGGCTGCTGAAGGCAACAAAATATTTGGTATATATAATCTTATAATTCATGTTTTGAAAATGCTCTTTTCTAGTTTGGTAGGCCTTCCAAACATTATTTGAGCTCTTACTTCTCCACTTTTAGCTTTGGTTTAAAAAATAAATAACAATTCAATGTTTCCACCGATCTCTTGAGATTTGCTAAATTTACAAATATGTTTTGTCATATTGCAAAGTTTCTTAGAGCTATTCCTAACCTAGTTGCAATTCAAAGGCTATGGAGGACCAATGCTAAAACCCGTGTTGCCAATGAATTACAAAGATAGAAGCTTGCCTAATGTGGGTGAAGCATACCATATTTTACTTTAACAAATAGACTCTGTTAATAAAGAGAGAACAACACAAAATCAAGGCACTGTTTCCTAAATATCACTTTCATTAAAACATTATGAAACCATAAATAAATACAGACACCACATATATAAGCTGTTATAGTCTTTTCTGCTTTTGAAAATGAAACTTTATTCATTCATTTATCTTTTACATAGCTTATCTTTCTGGGTTGTGAGGGGTGCTGGAGCCTGTTCCATTGGGTGGAAGACAATGAACATCCTGGACAGGCCGCTAGTCTGTAAGAGGGCAGACACACAGACGTACACATTCACACATAGGAGTAATTTAGCATATCCAAACAGGACATACAGTTGCAAGAAAAAGTATGCAAACCCTTTGGGATTACTTGGATTTCTGCATAAATTGGTCTCTGAATATGTTCTGATCTTCATCTAAGGAGTGGCCCAGTCAGAGTCCTGACCCCAACCCGATTGAGATGCTAGACATGACCTCAAGAGAGCGATTCACCCCAGACATCCCAAGAATATTGCTGAACTGAAACAGTTTTGTAAAGAGGAATGGTCCAAAATTCCTCCTGACCGTTGTGCAGGTCTGATCTGCAACTACAGGAAACGTTTGGTTGAGGTTATTGCTGCCAAACCATTTATTAAATCCAAAGGATTTTGTTTGTCTATTGTTGTGACTTAGATCAAGATCAGAACACATTGAATGACCAATTTATGCAGAAATCCAAGTAACCCCAAAGGGTTCACATACTTTTTCTTGCAACTGTAAATATTTTGCAAAAGCCACAAATTATGTATTAATGTTTTTGCCAGTATGTTATATTAAGCAAATAAACAGTAATTGATTATTAAAATGTGCAGATGTGTACTCTCTGTAGAAGATGTGAACATAATTTCACTTAGGAAATCAACAAAACATGTAGTATGACAGGGGAACCCAAACTTTATCAAGTTAGCTGGAGTAGTCACTATCCTAAATGTCTAAACAGAGCTCCCATTTACAATTTATTGGCTTGTTTAGAAAATCATTTCCCCTGAGGGTTTAACTCCTAGCAAATAAATTCTTCAACAGCACATCTACAGCCTCATTTTCAGTCTGCTTTTGACTAGGCTGCTCTTACCCGGGCTGCTGATACGTGAAGTTTTGACAGTGAAATCTTTTGCTATTTACCACCTTTATATCGCAGTAATGATCTCCTTTACTAGAGCTAGAGACTAAACCAATATATGTGCAGTATTCACCAGGTTTACACTTTCAGGGATAAGGAGGACAATTATGTGGGCGAGTCAAAACTGACCCTTTGACCTTTTAGTAAATTAGAAATAGGACTTCATACACCAGGCAGTGCTTTAGGGCCCCACCTAACCAGGCAGGGGTGTAGCACTGTGTGAGTCAGAGCCAAACATAGCATGACTCACAGTACTCCCTAGAGGAAATTAACACCAGCATCTAAAACGTTTTTCTCTCTAGTTTTCTATTCTTTTAATGATTTGTCATTTGCCATAAAGGCTCCAGGTTCTTTATTTACATACATAGCTGCTTTTTACATATGTAATAATTATAATTCATAATCATCATCAGATTTACACAATATTCTGGACTTAATTTCAGCATGAATACATTAATATTTCATCCTACAATGAAAGGCAATACTTTTCTGTAATCACTGTGATATAATCCCTCTAAACAAGGAGAGACAGGTTGATCACGGTTAGAAAATGACAGCATGCAAAAATTATGAATGAAGCTTTGGATAGGTTCAGGGCTAACTTTCTTCATCAAGGTGCCAGCTATTTGTATTCCAGTACTGTATGTATTGCTATGCAGCTACTGCACAAGTGTCTAGATTACTGAGCTGTTGCTGTTGATGTGCTGAGGAGGAATCAATGTCATGGAAATGGGACAGAATCATCATTTCATGATTTTCCTTCCATAGATAGGGAAATGTTGAAATACAGGAAAATAAACTCCATGCTGCATTGTTCCTCTGTCCAGAACCACGGCCAGTGCAAAGGTAACATGAACAGACAAGTGCAAGAGATTTGCAAGAAACAAGGGCAGCTGGGTGAAAGAGAGACAGAGAGAGTCAGAAAGAGATAGACACAGGGAGACAGCAGATTTATGAAGTCGCACCAATGTCTGAAAACAGGCCCAGGAAACCCACGCTTCCTGATTTACTGAAGCTTAATGGTGTCTGCCTGTACTCTAAAAAAGCAATAATAGGTTTTCACAAATGGCTTATGGGAAAGAATTATTTTCAGTCATTTTCACTGCCCTTTGTCTGGATATATAACATTCATTTATTTACCACAAGCAAACACAAACGATTTTTTTTAAGGATTTAAAAAATTACAATAGTCTGGTTTTAAGGCGACATGTGGACATACATTGCAGCCTGCAAGTGAGTAGACAGTGACACAGTTTTTGTTATTGTACCTCTAGCACAATAGATCTGAAATGAAACAGTGGATATGAAGTTAAAGTACAGATTGTCAGCTTTAATTTAAGGTAAGCAAGGTCATAAAACACAGGAACGCTGCAGCAAGGAGCAAGAGAACACACAGGAACTAGCAAGACAGCTCAGCAATGCTAGAACGTCATTGAAAATCTGGGCACTATACGCTCTAATGAGTCCATCATCAGGTGATACAGCATTAAAAACATTAAAAACAGGGTCCCAGCTTCGACACACAGTTCTGGGAAAAACGACATAACCTATAAAAGGGTTAACAACAATGGTTACAAAAGATTGAAAGGTCATTTTGGGAAACAAATGTGATTCTTCTGTGGTATTGCTCTTATGAAAGAGTGTGTCTGAGCAGGCAGTCCCAGTGCAGAGCTGAAGCTGGTGTAAAATTATCCAGAAGGGCTTCTAGGAGTGCTTCTAGGGCAAAGTCTTCTTAAATCCAATGAGCTAGCGGATAAATCCAATAAACTAGTGTTTCCCAATATTAGTCCTGGAGCACACCTGCACTCTAACACAAAGAATTCATCAGCTAAATAACATAAACTTCATAAGATTAAAATGGGTGTGTACATGGGCACTATAGGTCCAGTTTTTAGAAATAATGAAAAGAACCAACAGCTGCTGCCAAGTGGCATACCACCTGTGTCACTGTCACATGGTTGTGAACAAAATCAGCCACATCCTTATCAGGAGAGAACGATGGTGGAGGTCCATCCATTTGGTCTGTTGCTAAGCAATGCTTCAGATAATAGGGCATCTGCATGAGTTAGGAGAGCTTTAGGAGAGCTATTGGCATTCTTCATGAATTTGAGGCATCTGCCAATGCAAAAACAAAATACAATGGCAGCAACAGAAGAAGAAGGTACGGCCTTCAGCTCTCAAGCTCATGGTGCTGGTTTGAGGCTGAAAAATGGTAAGATTCTATTCTAAGCTCAGTATTTTGTTTGGTTTTCAGAACGCACTTAATGTGTCAGAACAAAAAGACTAAATGTCAAAACAAAGACATAAAAACAGTTTAACTATTTTTTTCTAAACTCTATGAAAAAAACATTTTTTTTCTTTGATCATTCAGAGCAGTATCTGCCCTGTTCCACTTTTACAGCACAGGAAAACAGACAAAGGTAATACAGTTATCATTATTTCTACAAAATAAAAAGAGTTGTTGCTTAATCCAAGTAACACCTGAATCTGAACAACGGGTCACTTAAAGCTTAACGCCTTTAATAAAATTCATCGCCATAACTAACATGAAGACACCAGAGTCTGAACCTCAGTTGTTTGGAAAGGTTTTTCTTTTCATATAATCATAAAATTCAAAGAGGAGACAGTGGCATCTTGACTATGACCTTTTAAGATGTACAGTACCAGTGTATAGCACACATAAGACATATGGCATGTCTATGTTATAATTGTGAGAGGTCATAAGTATAATTAACAGATGAAATTAAAACTTTTATTATTCATTTTTAAACAGCTTGTAACTTTAGAATAGTTGCAGTAGCTGTCTAGATTAGGCTACAATCTCTGTACTTAGCTTTATTAACAGTAACAAACTAAATAAAAATAAACACTGAAATTACAGTTTACTCAGTTCACGGAACAGTAAAAGCAGAAGCCATTAATGAGACAGGGAGCAATGAATTGCTGAAGCTTTCTTTCCTCATGCTTCTTTTCTCTGGCTTAAAGGGTAAAAAAGGACACTTTCTAACACCAAACTATGGAAATTATTAACTTAAGAAGGATGCCCTATTTATTAGGGCAAATCGGATGACTTTTGTCGAAACCCATGACAGTGTCAAAACACAAGCAGACAACATGAATGGTTAATTCAGTAATCCAAGGAAAACAAGCAGCTGAGGTAAAAAGCTGACAGAAACCACTGGCAAAACAAAGAGTGCAAACAAGGAGCCAAGGAAAAAAGAACTCAAGATACTGGCTCAGAATAACAGTGGAAACACATGTAATACCTTGCAAAGACAAAACTGAAAGAAAGCAGAACTAGGAGAGTGTAATAATAATTCATTAAAGTCTCCTAGGAGGGATCTGGTGTCCCAGGAAGTGTATATCTATGGTATTTGACCAACTATCAACAGTTCATCTGAATTTTCCACTTTTAAACACATTGGTTCCCCTCTGTTTTATTTTCTAAAACAACCTCTCCTCATTCACAGCAAGGTGTCTTATTCTTGGGAGCGGAAGGCAGTCTTCATTGCTCCATGTTTACTATCAATATATGCTGTGGACATCATCGCACGGTAGCTCAGTCATGTGCATTGTAAACAGTATACTGTGTAATGCACTAATATACAGAAAACCCCACTCAGTGCCACCCCGAGATACACTAATACAGACACTCAACTGCAGAAATTTGGCCAATTTTGGTCATTTTTTTCCTGCCCAAACAGACCAGTTAACCTACACATGTTTTTATATGTTTTTATAGTTTTGTCACATATACATATACAACAATCATAACACAATGTCTCAGGCAGCAGGCAAGCCTATCTTCAGCCATTTCCAGCGGGGATGCTTTTGGAGGCATTAAATGGTTCTGATTCCAGTTCCAATTATTATGACCACTGTTCTATAATGACTTTGCTCACATCTTAATGATTTGATTACACAAACATTTTGAAAATGGATTTTCAAGGCTGGATCCATTCAGATCCGATCTATTTGCTAAATGTCAAACAGATATTAATGCATTTTACTTGGACTTGTGCTTATATTAAGCATTTTTCACATATATCTGTGCCATTGAACCCCTCAGTCTTAGTTCTTGGAGCAACAATCTCTGGACTCTCTTCTGATCAAGATTTATTGATAAGTAGCCTCCTTGCAGTTGCAAGAAAATGTGTTATGGTTAACTGGCTATCATCTGTACTGCATTACACAGTGCTATAAGACATTGTATAATATTCTCCCCCTTGAAAGACTAACTTATTTAGACAATAATCAATCAATCAATATTTATTTGTATAGCACTTTTTACAACTTAATGTTGTCTCAAAGCAGCTTTACAGAATAGCAGTTTATATAAAGGAAAAGAAAACAAGTCCATGTACAGACGTATGGAAGGGAAATCCAGGTCCAAGCCCCCCATGAACAAGCCAGAGGAAACAGTGGCAAGGAAAAACTCCCTTAGAGTAAGGAAGGAACCTTGAGGGGAACCAGGCTCAAGGGGGGAACCCATCCTCCTCAGGTTGATTCCCGGTCGAAGAGAAAGAGAGGACAGAGCTAACCGGAAAAGGAGTTTGGGACATCTATTAGATACATTCTACAGAAAAGGAGATGATTCCACAATTTTCGGGGCTAAACAAGTAAAGGCTTTGGAGTGGTTCTTCTAATTCTAGAGACTGTCAGCAGGCTGTTATTTTGTGAGCAGAGCTTACATGTGGGTTTACTGTGGGGCCATTTAATGACTTATACGTTAAGAGCAGAATCTTTTATATTCTTGTAAGGACTAGCAGCAGCATTCTGGACCAGTTGGAGTTTATGTAGAGCCTTATTGGAACAATTAGAAATGTTTGCATTAACATTATTGGTATTTGAACTATGAGTATTGGTATTTCTGTTATTTCTGTTAACCATATTATTAGTATTTGCTTTGTTTGGTGCATTGGCACTGGTATTCATATTGACATGTCTAGTGTTGGCTAGAGGCTGTTTGTCAGCGCTGCAGTCAACGGACGGCTCTCTCGATGTTCCGTAACAGGATTAAGAAGTTTTATCAAGTTTGGGGTGGATTCTTGGATCACACTCAACCTGCTATCAGAGATGTGCTGCAATGTAGAGGTGAGGGGGTAATGATAAACAGGACTGCCTCATTAAACTTTGTGTTATTACTACTGATGCTCTTTCCTTTTTTATGTTGTATGTAGCAACTGTCATTGTATTGCATTTTGCATGATACAATGTGCATGATACTCTGTCCATTCTTTGATTGCCATAATAAACAAGGCTGGAAAGGAAAAAAAATATTGTGACATACAACATATCCTCTTGATGAGTCACAATATGATATTGCTTAGAAAAAATCTATGCTGTATCAACCTCCATTAAAGGAAGTAAAAGAAGCTGTTTTATCCTCCTGTAAAGCTGCCATATTGGAGTTCTTTAAGGTGACTGCATAATAAAGTGCTATTTTATAGATTGATGTCTTCACTTTTATTCTAAAGCAAAGCATTAAGCTTAAAATAAGGAATTCTTCTGTAAGTAGCTGTGTCTAGAGTTTTGACTGGTACTGTATCATACAATTCTGTTTTGAAATGGTTGTAAGCTCATTTTATGATTATTTAGCATTAAGTAAAATTATCTGTCAATATAGTGAGAAAAAACGGTTTACTTTAAGATGTATCAACTATATATAAGATCATTTTGCTTGCTAAGATATCTTTTTTTGCAGTGTTTGATTCTGATCCAAACATCTCTGAGTTGCATAATAGCTGTGTCTGGAGCAACTCTGGTTCAAAGCCTGATTGCTTTTGGCATTATGAGATTAATAGCCATGGATATTTGCAAACACAGCTGAAAAGGGCCTTACTGTATGTTGTGCAATTGCACTGCTAACTCTATTCAGTTGTCTGAAGAATTTACCTCAAATGACCACATAGGAGCTTATTAAAGTAAAGGAACTTAAACTATTAGAAATGTAAACATGGGGTTATCTATCAATCATGATTCAAATAATTGTGGATTTCTATTACTGTAAAAATGATCTAAGTTGGAGGAAGGCACTTTTCATAGATGCCTTCGATCACATATAGTGGGAATGAGGATAATAATAATATATATATATATATATATATATATATATATA
>CM067488.1:17167783-17253018 GCA_034552555.1 Semaprochilodus insignis
CTCAGCAGATATATATATATATATATTACCAGATACAGGTTTGGACCTGACAAATTGAATATGCTTCTTTTATAATGACAAGAACAATTTGATCTAAAGGCATATGCTTAAAGGCAAATTTGTAAAACTTCCACAAAATACATTTTTAATTTTAATTTTGGTATAAGTAGAAGTATTTTAATATTTAGTATTAACTGTGTCCACTATTTGCCCTTATTATAGCTTTCTTTTTTAAGGGGAATCTTTTGAGGAGAAGGGATGCATTTTTTTTAAATTACTGCCCCACAAGTTCAGTCGTAGAAATTGGTTGCATTTTCTTCTACTCATGATGCATGTAGTCTCACATACATTCAACAGTGCTGAAATCTGGACTCTGAGGAGGACAGTCCATTGTGCAGAGAACACCAGCAACTATTTCTTTTCAGTAACAGTTTCTAGATAGTTGCGCAAACTTCCAGATCTATAGTGTCTCACAGTGACAACCTCTTACAGTAGACAGAAACACATGTGATTTTTTTAGATCTGAAGCAACAGCGGTGCTTGATTTTTAGGTTTTGTTTTTGTTATGATGACAGTTTTGGTGATCTACCAGGTCTTGCATGGTTGTTAGGAATTCCATTTTCTCTATGTGTGTGTTATTTAACATATATGAAAATATTTTTTAAACTTGTTTTTTGATAATTAATAAGCCAATAAGTCAATAATTCTTTATCTGGTCTCCTCAGAAATAAGTTGTACTTGATGTCTGTCCTGTGTTATATCTTTGTTATTTCATTAGGTTTCTAAAAAAGTGGAAAACAGTAAAAATAAGCAACCCCTTCCATAAGCAGGTGTGTCCAAACTTTTCACTAGTAGAATACATTTCAAGAAAATAACTGGAGGCATCAGGACATCTAATCTTTTGTACTGGAACTGCCCGAGTGAACAGACAGGTTCACTGACATGCCAAATCCCTAATGCCTCCCACATAAGCAAATTTGCAACATTTTAATTCTTCAAAGTCTGTGGGCAGGGTTAGGGGAGGTCAGCTTAAAATAGGGTTTGTTTACTATGTTTACACTGGTTAGCCCATTGCTGCTGAAATAATTGGAAACAGATTAACCTCTAATGACCCTTTACATAATGCTTAATTTTAAATCCATGAACATTTTGCACTCTGTGTTCAGACATTCCAAGGACCTATCAAAAATATATAATGGAAAAATACAGTTGTTGAGAAACTAGCTCAAATTATGATGTTTCTTTTTCAGTGTGTTTTAATGTGTAGTCATAGGAACATGCATTCGTAGAGTTGTAGTACAATGCACACTTCAGAGACAACAGAGACATTCCATCACCTACACATCCAGCCTATTCTCATGTGACTGTTATTAGTGACATTATTAATAAGGGGAGTAATGGCATGTGAATATTGTGAATATGCCAGTAGGGGGAATTTCTCAGCTTATGCAATTTAAACATCCCATAAGGGACACTCACTTTGCCTTTAGTAGGTGGAGTCAAAGATTTATAAGACTGCATCAGTGCATGGACAGCAAATCAGAGCCACAACCCATGACACTCATAACTTTAGCTATATCAAGCTTAACTTTACCAATAAGCTGCTCATATCATTTAGCATATTGCAGCCTTTACAAAGAGAATTGTGGTTAATACAATTATATCACACATAACCATCAGAAGTTGCAGTTATGTAGTTAAAAACAAACAATTACTTAGGAATCTGTAGCTTATTGACATCCAAATTCTTAACTTTTTAATCACTACCATATTTGTGTTTCTTAGTAGAATAGGATATATTTTATTTGAAATTAAATTTGATTAAAATAAATGTTGTTCATGTAAAGAAAAGACATCTCTTGCATGTTTGCTGTGTTATTTCTTGACAAATTCAAAGAGCGTATTCTAACTTTACAATTCAAAAATTAAATAAAAGGTACATGTTACAAAAGCAAATAGAATAGAATAGAATAGAATAGAATAGAATAGAATAGAATATTTTTTCAACATCATATGAACACTTTTTTGCCAGTGATGATACAATTCAGTATTAGATATGTTAGCAAAGGAGTGAGCATGATTATAGATTTTATTGTTGCCAAACACTGCCATGCAGATGGAGATCAATTAAGTAACATGGACAGACTTTTTATGCCTCAATGAGCCTTCAATACACAGTAATATTGACTGAAGTACGATATAAAGAGAATGACAAACATGAAATAGAAGGCAGTTTTGGCACAACTCAGTATAAATACAGGACTTCATGAAATCATCTTTCATGTATCAGTGCCAACTAAAAAGATGAAAACAATGGTTAGACAGTAATTGCAGAAAGATACTAATATTAATGAGCTGATAGATCTCTGTTATATAGTGTAACACAGTGTGCCTGACACAGTATTTCTCAGAGTCACTACAGTTCAAGTAGGTTAAGCAGTGACTCACAGAGCAGTGTTACTTGACATTACTGTGATTCTGTTGGTAAGTGTCCCTCTTATAAAGTCTCTGAAAGACTTTAATATCAATTTTGTAGTGTTTGATAATTTTTTGTGTTTGACAGTGTTAGTAGATCTTAGTAGTAAGTAGTAAATCTTTAAATAGGTCTTACTTAAATCCCTAGCTACAGTGGTGCTTGAAAGTGTATGAACCTTTTATTTTGTTGGAATATTTGGCGACCTTGTGAAAAACATTTAGCACCCTCTTAACCATGATTACACTGTTTTTCTTGTTAATCTCAGCAGTATGCCATGGATTAATGTAAATTTAAATTAAGCTCTTGACCCCCAAAATGTCTGTGCATGGCCCTGCAAGGCATGTAGAACTTTGCAGAACATTGCAGCAATCTCTTGCTTATTTCACAATAGGGTTTATAGAGTAATTAGGGTCCCAGTATTTAAAGCTGCAGTATGTAAGATTTGGGGAATTTCTCCTGGGTCCAGAGGCACTTTAACCTGCTTTTGGGCCCTGGGGCTACAGGTGGTCATGGGTTCTATTGGTGTAGGTGCACACACCTCTGCTGCCAACCGGGTTGATGGCTGAAATATCCATTTTACCTTGTCAACGCCCACCCACCTTCACAAAGTTGGTTTCTTATTTGAATAACCCCTTCCTTGAGAGGGCAAGTATGATGATTGTGAGCATGTTGACACCTTTAACCTTACCTTTACAGGGCGACTCAGAGAACAGACATATGTAATATTTTGGCATTTTTCTTTTTGCAATCGGACAAATATCTTTCAGCTTTAAGACTAAATATTAGTTTAAATGTAATAAACATAGAAATACACCCTCAGTTCCATATCACCAGGATGGGAAATCACAATTGAAACTATGGATCCACATACTTCCTGATCCTGATAGAGTAGTCTCTACCCCAATTAGCGAGGGTTCACTGTAACAGATGAACTTCCCCACTGTTTCCCCAGAGCATAACCCCTCTTGGCCACACAGTATACAGAGAATGATTGTTACTGGGAAGTGAAGAGTGAGTGTTGGGTTAAGGGTGAATGGGATAAGCCTAGTTTTTTTTTTGTTTTTGTTTTTTTGTAGCTGTTGTGCATGTTTTACCACACTGGAATCAGACTCCCAGCCTTAAATAGAAAAGAGAGGTTATTTAAAGTCTGGCTATGTCAAACCAGTCATGTCTAATTAAGACTCAAATTGTACTGGGCAGGCCGTGCTGTCAAACTTACGCATGTAAACCCTCCATTGGTTCTTGAAATCGACCCACCACATTCAATTGTAGAGTAAGCTATCCAGACGTCTCTTGAGGGTAACTGGAATCATGTCTAGAATGGAATAAACCAATGCAATAATGGAATAAACCGTCTACCCATTTATGGAATGTGTCAGTGTCTGAGCTGTCTGCATAAATGATGACTCTTCTGTGATGTAATCCTTTCCATATCTCAGTATGTTTTGTGGATAAAGCCATGGGGACTAATGATCCTCACACTCTGTATTTCCTGACGAAGATAAGCTATGAGAAAATGCAAATGCTTTATTTTTGCTCCCACTTACTGATGTCTATGAATGAAGAGTTATGATTCACTGTTATTTCCATACGTCATGAACTAAGTTTTAAACTTATGGCAGATTGCATTATGTGTGTAAAATTCAGTTAGCAGCTGTCAAACAACTCATGTGTTTCACGCAGCCACAAGGACTTCACTGTCACTGTCGGCTCTGAAGAGAGCATTATAAGCATTTTCTTTTTACCTGGATCTGTGACGTATAACAGAATGAAAGCTCTACAGTTCAGGTTTTACTGAATTAGTTATTACATAATCTACTGTTTAACCAACAACAGCACTCGCATCACCCCTGCCTTTCCATTTTCATGCTTGACAAGCTTCTTCAGTTCACAGAGTTCATGTGAGCAATGTGCATTCCATTCTCTTAGTGTTAGTGCTGGGTGTAGCTTTAGACTGCAAGAAGCAGCTCCAACTTAATACACCAAACAGCTCCATCTGTTATATCCTGCAAGGCTTTACCTTGTGAGTGAGCAAACTGCTTTTTAAAGCAACATAATGGTTACAACAAGCTGTGATTCATGCAAACCCTATTCAGCTGTGTAGAAATCAGCCCATAAGTTTTCTGTGCTCACTGTGTACACCTGTCACCTGTCTTAGTATTTATCAGTTAAAGGAATGATTTCAAATGTGTTTTTTTAGTTCAGCATTGGAGCTAAATAAACTTTGCTTAATAAACACTAAAAGTCAATAGACACCCAAAGGTTTTCTGTAAAAACGTTCCCAAAGCTTTTCTCAGCCTTCTCAAATCCATATCTCTTTTAAGGTTTTGCAGACAAACAATAACTTACTGTGAACTGTAAAGGTGAACACAACTTCAGGTTTCTGCTGTTTCCCCTTATAGAAACACATACATTTCATATGGTAATAGTCGTACATTATTTTTCACATGCATGTGGAAAGATGTGCAATCACCTGAAACAGCAAGTGATCATATGTCACTTTAGGGTGTAGCATGACACATATGTCAACTTGTGGTTTTCAGACACTTCACATGTAAATATGTGTGTGTCTTGACAAGTAAAATTGTCTTGTTATTAATATATTTAATATTTCTAATGTTGAGATTATTTTAATCTTATTATAAGATTATCAAACATAATTCTAGATGTTTTTTTACTTGTTTCAGTATTTAATAAGTTATAAGGTATCATTATATTGTGAGATTTTGTAAGAACTATGTTTGAAACCAGTAAAATGATCTGCCAAATCAGAGAGATGTAAAACAAGTGAAAATGTAAAATGAGGTAAACAATCTTATATTACGCTTATAATAATCTCAACATGAAAAATTTTAGATGTTTCAGCTAGACTTAAGATAATTTCACTTTTCTGATCTAATTTTTTGTAGTGTATTCATATATTGATATGTTCTAATTATATATTTAGTTCCATATTGTCAGTTTTTTAATAATAGAGACAACATGTAATCTGTATAAGGCCATATGGCTGCATGACAAGTCCAAGTGAATTTGGAACAACAACCTGTTGTCCAAAGTGGCTGTCTATGGTGTCAGACACAGAAGCTATAAGAACTATCCAAAGTAATGTAAACTGGGCATATGGAATAGATTTGGATGTATACTGACTTCTACCTTGTAGCTCCAATGCCAAGTTTAAGAATGTTCTACTTGATGAATTACATTTGGGGTATTTTGTTTTTCATCTTTGACATTACATTTGTAGAATTGTACAGTTTTAGAAGTGTAGTGGTTTATTGTTATAAAATACAAGATATGCAAAAGCTTGAACATCCATAGCCAAATTACATGTTAACACATCTTCTATAAAGACAACACTTATATATGTCATTTTTCTGTAAATTGTTTTATGCACAATGTCTGAGATGTAAAACAGTAAAACATAATAAAACGTAAAATGTGCCATAATTTTTGCACTTGTCAGTGTGCCAACAATCTGAGATTGAAGTTGATAAAGATGCAATGTTCTTCTGAATTCTATTTCTAACCCTAGATGTTGTAGATACAGTGTTGTGAACTCATAAGCATAGTGTAATGCTTAATATGTGTTGGAAAGCCCAAATACCTTCATTCACAGACCTATCAAAGAACTCACTGTGCAATGTGGGGTTTAGATTTAGAACGTACGGTTATTATGGCTTAAGATTGCCACAGGAGAGGATGGCAGAACAAGTATATAACTTTATTCAAATAATGTTTATAAAAGCTTTCCATAAACCAAATATTAATTGCAAAGGAAGAGGCAACGCATTAAGGAGGAGGTAAAGAGCCAGATACCACTTTACCATCTTCAATTCATTATCCTCCATTAATTTTATTTTCATTTTCCTGTTATTGTTAGTCTAGGTCAGCTATTTTGGAATAACACTGAGTGAAATAGCCTGTGGAAACTCATCTAAGCATAATATAAAAGAGGTCAGAGCTTGTTTTCAGGATGAAAACATGGAGTCCATTTCTGAGTTGTTTTCAAAATGCTGGAGTGCTAGGAAATTACATTAAGTCAGGTTTGAGTGTACAAAGTAAATGGTTTATGTTCAAAATAACTCCAAAATATTTCTGCATTAGATTGTATTACATTAGATAGCAATCGTGAGATTCATTATTCATCTGAATGTACCAGGAATATGCAAATGGTTTTTCAAAAAACTAGGAAGTGCACCTTAAACAAATAACTCCAATCTGAAACAAACAGCTTAAGGTGCATAAAACTGGTAATTATGTTATCTAATGTTCCTCTTCTCACTTTAAATAATTTCAGAGGAAATGTTTCCTAGCAGAAACTAAAAGTGTGGTTACAAAACATGGCTGATTGTTGCTTTAGTTTGGATATAAGATATAATAAGTACCCCTGATATGTGTTCAAAGGTTTGAAATAAGTATAAAACACTGCTTTTTAGATTAAGACCAGACCTGCTACAGCACTAATAAGTGAAATACAGTAATATGTGAAATACACTGAATATTAGCAAATAATTCTTATTTATGTTTTTTGTATTCTTAAAAAAAACTAAATCCAAGGAATAAGGACATAAATCACTAATTTAAGTGAAATTGACCTAATACTAGCGGAGTTTGATTATGCTGCATTGTTTCGTTTTCTTGCTTCCGCACCGACGGGTAGAATCAGGAGACTGAAGGCTGGAGATGTTGGAGTAGTTTATTTCAAGGCGATTGCAGTTCACTCACAGCTCTTGTTCAATCCAGTCCAAAGACAGAAACTTGCCACAGGGTTTTTATACACTGTTTCACCACCCCCTTAATGTACAAAAGAATGTGTCCTTATCTGGTTTTACCAGATGGTCAGCTCTCCTCCAAATTGATGTTTTGACCTATAACCTGTAGAACCCTGAAGGCAACATTCTCCCAGGGACTCCACCCCGTCGTAAATGCCTAAAATTCAACTTTCGTTCGGATAATGCAGCCGTTCCCCACATGGTAAACTTATACACACTTTATACATACACACCTATACAAAAACACTGATATCCAACAGCTGTTACTTCAAGCATCTTTAAGTAGTTAAAACTAAACCCATATTAAATTAAAACTAGTCCTTAATCTCAGACTGCATATATCTTAAACCAGAAAACTGATTTTACTGATATCACAGCTATGATTGTAAGTGAAATGTCTGTCAACATTTACTGACAACTGGACACAAAGTGAGAGAGAGACTGAGAGAATGGTTCTACTGTTTAAACATCAGAGAGAAAAATAACAGGAAATAAAACAACAGGAAATAAAAAACTCTAGCCAAGCCAGGTACAGGTGCACGATGACTGAAAGACAAACAGAAAGATAAAGCAACTATGTTTGTGCAGTGAAAACCAAAGTGTCTTTTGATTTCCTGGTAGGTGAACTATGTGGGGTCAATGCCATCAAATAAAAATGTATTATAAAAATATTCCTTGTATGAGATTTCTAAATCAAGCAGCTGAAGCAACTTTTTTTTATTTATCTTACTGGAAGTAATTTGTTTTTACCAGTAAATTCCTGTTTATGTTTAAGTAGACATGAAATACATATTCATAATCAGTTAAAGAAATAATTAAAAGATTAAATAACTTTTGCATCAAGATGATTAATCTCATCTTTCCAGATCTAAGATTTTAAATCTTGGTGAGCACATAAAAATTTACAGTGTAATCAGACTAAGTGGCCATTACCAGTATGTTACGAAATAGAAGCTGTTCATTAACATTCTGTTAACACAGTATTTGCAGTTGTCGCTGCCAGACTTCACTCTGCGGACAGAACGTTCATACCTTTCAGTAATATTCTGTATATAATAGTTTATTTATAATACCTGTCTACTCTGACCTGCATACAGTATGTATAGATATCCATATATGCATAAGTACAGCTAATTGCACATCTCATTGACTTCTTTCCATAGCTCTTTATTTCTATTTATTGAATTTTATTTTTATTTTTCATTTAGTTAAATACTTGTTAACAGTTTATGTGCTTGTCTACTATCATTTCTGTGCTGTAAAATGTGCTTTGAGTGCATAAAAAAACTACACATACATTATACTAAAGCCTGTAGAAACCCCATTTCTCAGAGATATTGCATATAGAGATGTACTAGGTATACATTCCACGTGTTCAGCCATGTAAACAAAGTTGCTCAGTGTTTTGATGTGAAACAACAGTTTCACAGTGGTGGTGATAGGAGCAAGCTGTCACAACGCACAATTTATATCATGTTACCTTGAATCTCTGTTCATATATCTTAACAGATAGTGTTTCTGAAATGTTGATCAAAAATGTTGGAGTTCCCCTTTAACCTAGAATAGAATAGAATTCTATTAGAAATGTGAGGTTGTCCTACAGAGACTGAGACTGCAGCAAAGAGTGGATCAAAACTTTTAAACATCATAATACAGCATCAACAATATATTCTGATTGCTCACTTTATTGTTAAGCTATTTTTTAAATAACATGCAATCAGAATATATCGGTGGTGCTGTATAATGAAGTTTACATTTCTTAATCAAGTAATGAATGATACACTATTCATCCAAAAGTTTTTAGACACCTACTCATCCAATGTTTCTTCTGAAAGTAAGGACGCCAAAAAGATGTTAATCCTCTCTTTGCTGCAGTAACAGACTCTACTCTTCTGGGATGATTTCACATTAGATGTTGCAACATTGCTGTGAGGATTTGATTGCATTAAGCACTAAGAACATTAATGTGGTCAGCTCACTCCAACGCCACTTCAGCTAATCCTAATTGATGGTGATCTATCATTCCACAGAACACAGTTTCACTGCTCCACAGCCCAATACTGGGGGCTTCGTTTCTCTCTAGTCACTGCTCGCCATTAAGCACAAAGCTCAGGTGTGACTGTTCTGGAGTGTACCATTCGAATTTTTTCTATTAAGATTATAAAAGCTGTATTTGTGCAATTGAATATGTGTCACTAATGGATGCATTTTAGTGTGAAATTTACTGCTCATTGCCTGGATACTTTTTCACACACTTTGTTCACAGTGATATGATATAAATTGCGTTGTGACAGCTTGTTCCTATCACCACCACTGTAAAACTGTTGTTTAACGTTAAAACAGTCTGAGCAACTTTACATGACTGACCATGTGGAATGTATACCTAGCTAGTACATCTCTATATGCAAGACAACATTTAAGTAAGTGCTTGTGGAGGGTATGTTTGTTGTGTTATGATTTGAAAATCTTTTCAAGAAAGACATACAACTGTCAGTGGGTTTTCAGATGCATTTAGAGCAGATGTTGACATCAGTAGCACTGGGTCAAAATCAGAATCAGACTCAGAGTCACTTGTATGTTACACTTTCAAGACCAGACGTGCAAACTGTTAACAAGTATTGAACTAAATGGAAAATAAAAATAAATTTCAATAAATAGAAATAAAGAGCTATGGAAAGGTGTTAATGAGATGTGCAAATAGCTGTACCTATGCATATATGAATATCTATACATATGCAGGTCAGAGTAGACATGTATTATAAATAAACTATTACAGAACATATGGCATGAACATTCTGTCCACAGAGTATAGTCAGTCAGCAACAGCCGCAAATACTGCGGTAACAGAGTTAATGAATAGCTTCTATATCATAGTATACTCCTAATCACTACTTAGCCTGACTACACTGTAAATTTCTTATGTGCTCACCAAGATTTAAAATCTTAGATCTGGAAATATGAGATTAATTATTTTGTTGTAAAAGTTATTTAATCTTTTAATTAATTCTTAAATTGATTATGAATAAGTATTTCATGTCAACTTAATAATAAATAATTTACTGGCAAAAACAAATTACAATAGATAGATGTCATGCCTGCTGGTTCTCCTCTCACCTCCAATCTCCCGGACTCCATTTCCCATACCAACCACCCGATGACGTCACTGTCACATGTCCACCATCTCCCAATCCCGTTCTGTTTTCCAGATCCGCGTCTCCTGAGTTTTTATCACAGACACACCTATTGTTAAATTAGTCTGTTTGTACAAATACTCCTCTCTCGCCACTGTTAATTGCGAGGTATTGACACTCTGTTAGCTCAGTGCTCATCACAATCTGTTTGTCCATCAACACAATAGAGTACCATTTAAAAAAATTAATAAATAACTTGCTTCAGCTGCTTGATTTAGAAATCTCATACAAGGAACATTTTTATAATACATTTTTCTCTGATGGCATTGACGCAACGTAGTTCACCCACCAGGAAATCAAAAGACACTTTGATTTTCACTGCTCAAACATAGGTGACCCTGGCTTCTTAGAAACTGTCACTGCTTTGTATTTTATGCAAATGCACCAAATTCCAGTTATTTATATGCTGAAAAACAAATGTACAGAATACCAAAGTGTTCCACTAACCATAAACTCAACTAGAACATTGTTTATCTTTTTGGAATTTGATCCACTTGTCCATATTTCTCAGTGAGTATTTCATATTTGCATCTGTGGAAACAATGGCAGTAAATAATACAAGAAGCTAGGCCTTAGAAGTTTCTTTTTTCTAATTCAGTCATGTCCCATACTATTTTATTTATACAAAAATCCTTTTTTTCATTTACAGAACTGTGAACAAATCCAAGGCAACCCATCATTTCCTTAAATTCCAGTCTAAACAGCCATCAAATATGTATGTAGTTTTTCAGAAGATATTTCTGAGGAGATTAGATATTATAAGGAAAAAACAAGCATGAGTTTTCAAAACTATAATTCATAAAAATGATCAAACAAACAATGAAACTACCCTGTTTCTGTGGTCAGTCTAGTCTGGCACTTGTATATGCTTTTGTCATCATTTCAGTTTCTGTCTCCTTCCTTGTACTGCCTCCATGTTATCTGTCACACTCGTGTCTATAATCCCACTTTCTCAGTATCACTTCCAAGTATTGCTTTCTCAGTGTGTTTATACCCTTATGTTTGCCTAGTATCTGCACTAGTCATTAAGACTTCGGTGTTTGTATCTGGTAACACTTTACTGTAGGGTACTGTTTATAAGCCTACATGACATCTACATAACCCTGTCGTTTCAGCTCACAATAACCTACATAAAGACCTACATAAATGTTTATAAATACTCATTCCAATAGGCGTCATTCACTATAAAGATTGCATTTACCGTTTTTTATCAAATAGAGCTAAAGAAACTTTTATGACAGATGACACCTATTGGAATAAGCATTCTTAAACATTTATGATGAGTTAAATCTAAGCTCACGCAGCCTTATGAACAGTACCCTACAATACAGTGTTACTGGTTATACTAAATATATTTTCTTTCTTAGTATAATTTTTTTTTACTTATGTTGCCTCTATTAACACTTCCACAACTCTCGTATGCCAATATATTAAGGCTAGTGTCAGTATGCAAAGCATGGGCTATTTCAAAAATCAGCATGTATATTTACTTATACTTTACTCAGAGCAGTCCAGCTCCACCTATTCACGTTGAAGTAAGGAGTGTTTTGGAATGTGTTTCTGAATGAGGCACCTGCAGTCAATCAGAACAGAAGTCAAAGACGTACGTCAGCCTTAAAGGCACAGTGACAAAAAACAGTCTGCTTATTTCTAAGTTATACAGAGAAGTCGAAAAATGGTCATGTAAAAACGAATTATGACTGGTAAACACACAGACATCATAAGAGGGCCAGTAAAAACATAATATACAAGAAAAAAAATGGGTTATGGACAAATTTTATGCTTTTCTCTTCCCTGTAAAAGTGCTCGCAACGAAAGTTGAGACTGAGTTTTTTAAGGCAAAATGAAAGCTCAGCATGCTGTGAACCTGTTCTTTATTGCACATCATAATATTTCACCCTAGTTTCATAACAGTTTCTTAAAAACTACTAATTAATACTAATTAATAGTTTTAGAAATGTTACATGTCATATATACAACGGATCAGAACTCAGAGAAATATGACAAAACACACCTTGCAAAATATGCCTTTATATTGTTCTTTCTGTTTAAGCATGAGATATGTACAGCGGTATAAGACTCATGTTGCTTATGTCAGGTCGGAGCTTTAAATATCCCAGCAGTCAATTTACAGGTGCTTTTAGTTGTGGTAATATAATTTCAGGGCTTGCATGACACAATGTAGCCACAAACACACCTCCTGGACAGCTTTTAGCAGGCAAACATGTTCCTGCTAAAGCTCAGGTTACTGTAGGTGTTCGGTGTACTTGACATACAATATACCATTCTCTGACAAGCACTAAGCTAGTTTTCAAGGTGTGTGGTTAGTCCTTGAGAAATGCACTGACCCATTTTATTCTTAGATAAATATATATTTGATATCATTTCAACTGTCAACATTATCAACATTTTGTTTTTGTTGTGATCACCAAATGGTTACTGTAATCACTCCATCTGTGGCAGAAGTTAGATGTTTGATTATTTTAGGCTAAGTGAGCAAACTTATCATAATATAAATATAAAGGTGTGGGAAGCTACATAAATGCTTGTTACATGGTCTTGAGTTTGGGGAAAACACTACAAATAAAACTTTATAGAGTATAACTGCATATAAAGATGACTATTAAAAGAGCAAGATGATGCAACCTGTCAAATTTATACTCATACGTATCACATATCACCTGAAAATGCACATTTCATGCTACTCCTTCTTCAGTTCCAACCTGTCTAGAAGAAACTTCAAGTTTAGCATCAAACTTCATCTGTTTACTCACATCTGTGAGTTACAGATACACAGGTTCTTTCTTTAAAGCTTAAAGTCTAAAATCTACACAAACCCACAGAATGGGCCCAAGAACTGTAGCACATAGTGGCAAAATTGTCTCTCTTATTGGAACATTCACTACCAAATTCCAAATTGTTTTTGGGACCATTTCACATATAAGAACTGTTAATCAGGAGGTTTGTGTTTTGGGTGTCCTTGGCTGGCATGCACAAGTCTAAAATCACCATGTGCAATGCCAAATGTCAGGTGCAGTGATGTGAATCACATTGTGAATGAAAGGAATCCTGCTTGGTGGGCTCCTGGGGAACCCTACCTGCCCAAATGCATAATGCCATTACTAACTTTGAAGGCATAATTGTCTGGGACTGCTTTTCATTGTTTGAGTTAAGTATTTTAGTTCCAGGAAAGGAAACAGTAATGTTGCATCATACAATGACAGCCTAGAGAGACAGACTGTGCCCTTCCAATTTTGTGACAAGACCATTTCATGTTTCAGCAATACAGTACCCTTTCACACAAATTAAGAAACTATCAAATTTGATATGGAAGAACTTGACTGGCCTACACAAAGCCTTGGAACTTCATCTGTAGACGGTATTACCTAACATCAGTACCTGACCCCACTAATAATAATTTTGTGGCTGAATGAAAATGAAATCTTCCAGCCAGGTTGCAAGATCTATTGGAAAACAGTGCCAATAGACTGGAGGCAGTTACTGCAGCACAGGAGGGATCAATTCCACATCCTGCTCCTTTTATGAACCCATCTCTTTGACAATGTAGTTTATGTTTATATGTGTCATATGACATATTCCTACCACATCTCAGTTTCACTTTGGTTTCACTGACACAGTTACTGACCTTTAGTGCTGTGTAGGCATTCACAAGCTACTAAAGGCATTTCATTAGTTAAAAAACAGGCAAATCCCACAAGTGAACAAAACCCATGAGTACACATTCCAGATTAGTTGTAGTTGTTGCCTATTATTTTATAACATCACATAAGAGCATTATGCCTGCAGCACTTATGTGTCATGTGGTGAAGGAGCCGATGATTACTAGAGATATAAAATATGCTTGAATGGACTTGGATCATGAAACTTTAGTAGAAACATGAATCACAGCTAGAGAGGACCTGAGGTGCAAGAGAAAATGGCTGTAGGGTGGCCACATGCGGTGTCCTAAGGCAGTACAGTATGGAGTAAAGGTCAAATGCAGAAAGGCATGTGGATGTAGGACTCAATCTGTCCTATACAGTCTGACCAAAAATGTAAGTGATCAGCCAGGGTATGGCCTTCATTAGCTAATGTAATGAACATGTAGGCTTAATTAGCAGCATGCATGTTACATGCCTATTTGTTCAAATAAGTTGTTGGGTATGTAAAGTAATCTTAAATAGACTTGTTAAATAAATAGACTATTGTTCCTAACACTTTATGACATATTGTTGTCTACTGGGGTAATAACAGTGTACAAGTTTTTTGTAAACCAAGGCACTCATTGTTAGTGTGAGAAAATTGGGTTGTTTTCTGTTGTTGCAGTTTTAATCAGAGCAGTGAAGCAGCCTATGTAATTTTATGCTGTGTTAATCAATCAGGTCAAAAGCAAAGAGAGCTTTCAGCAACAGTTGTAATGGATTAGGGGTTGCAACTGTGTTTGCAAGCGTGCACATTGACGTGGTGGTGGTGTGTTAGTGTGTGATGTGTTGGTGTGAGTGGATCAGAGACAGCAGTGTTGCTGGAGTTTTTATACTCTGTGTCCACTCTGTGAGACACCACTACCTTGCTGGTCCACCTTGTAGATGTAAAGTCAGAGGCGATAGCTCATTAGCTGCTGCAGAGTTTGTGTTGGTCATCCTCTAGTCCTTCATCAGTGGTCACAGGACGCTGCACACAGGATGCTGTTGGCTGAATAGTTTTGGTTGGTGGACTATTCTCAGTCCAGCAGTGACACTGAGGTGTTTTAAAACTCTGGCAGAACTGCTGTGTCTGATCCACTCACACCAGCACAACACACACTAAAACACCACCACCATGTCAGTGTCACTGCAGTGCTGAGAATGTATGTAGTAAGTGGAGCTGACAAAATGGATAGTGTGTAGGCACATTGAGGTGGTCATAATGTTATGCCTAAAGCGTAGAGTGTAGTATATTGAAGTGGTCAATAACGTCTTGTTAAATCCCATGTTTTCTGATCTATAGGCAGTACACAACAAACAAGAGGGTTATCTTATTTCACAGTTTGTGGGTTGGCAGGCAAACCAGATACCCAAATGTATGAGCACTTAGAACTGAGAAACTGAGAGAGTTTTTTTCATAATATGTTCTTTTTAATGTTAATACATACAATAACAGCCTACAGAACCGTATGGTTCCAACATTGTGGCAACAGTTTGAGAGAGGCTGTTTAATGTTTCATCATCTAATGCAGCAAAAGAGGGATCACAAGAGTGAGCATGGAGTTCGCCTCTCGCTGTTTCAGATTCAGAGACACACAGAATGACCAACCAAAATACAAACTACTCACAAAGATGCCTCTGCAGGAGACCCTTTTTTATGTTTCACCAGTGAAGAGGATCAAAAGAAAATATGATCTTACTTGTCTATTAATTATTCTGTAAAATCCAATTTGGCATCCCTATACTCAATACCAATTAGGCATCCACATATTCTATTCCAAATAGGCATACTTACATTAACAAGGCTTAACTGATACTATGACATGGTGATCTATTCATAAAAAAACATTTAAATCAATTTCTTTTGTAACATTTGTAACAGTGGTATTAAAAGGTGAAATCATGTTAGAATAGGCAACCCCCCAAAAATCCAGGTTCATTCGACTATAAAGCAAGAAGCTCAATGCTTGTATGAAACAAATCATCCACTGCTAGGGCCCAGTGAGCTGGCACAAGTTACAAATGCAGTAATTGCTCTCAGCCCAAGCCTGGGGCACAAGAGAGCATTCTAAAAGTTGACAGAAAGTTAGTCAATCAAGTCAGATGAATGGGTTCTTCCAGACTGCCCTTACTGGAAAAGAGCATTGGTAGGCAGTAAGTAGTCCACTGCAAAACAGAGGCCACAATCTAAAAATGAGCCAAAAATAGCTAATGTGTACAATGTCAAGTGAATTACTTAAAAATCTACAAGAATCTTTGCTTTTGCATCATGTAGCAGTCTTAAAACAGATGTAGTTTATTATATCTAAACTAAATGAATGTTTGGGAGAACCATAGTGAGCTGTGAAATACAATACAAGTTCTAGTACTCAGTTAAGGGCACAGAACAGTTTTCCATAATATCCCAAATATTCCATTTTTTTTAAATCAAAGTTGCTGAATTGTTAAATTTCCTAAAAGTACCATTTACACCCCATTTTATGTAGTTCATGTATGGAAACTGAGCTACAAGGACAGGCAGTTTTAAATAAATTGCTTTTGTGATGTCACGGAAACCAACTTTGCATTTACTATACTTATACATATACATATTACTTTATATATATATTACCTACAGTAGTGTAGCCTTCCCACGCCTTCAAGTATAATTCAAGTTATAAGGAGTGCTTTTAAAAGGCTGCTTTTTGAAAGTGGCCCAGTACATGGCATTTAGTCAGAACAGAGATTATTTACACATAAAAAACAAAAACCTTTTATTCTAATATAGAAAGAAATTTGGAAAATGGTCATGAAAATGAACTAAAATGCTAGACAAGGGCCCTTTAACCATAAAAGCTTCACCGCACATTGCAGATGGAGAAACACAGAACTTTATCAGTAAATGTCATTTATTGTATGGACTATGTCTCCTTCTCCAAAATACTAGTGAACAAAGTCAAACACCATTAGGTACATAACCACAACCACATAAATCAAGAGATTAATGAAACACAGGCAACATTAATGCGCTAAATGGCCTCAAGCCTGTTATAAATTTTCTGCCACTTAAAATTCACACAGTGTGCAATGTTTAAAAGTATTGCACAGTGGGGCTTATATGCTTGGGATTTAGCTAAGAATGGCTTTTCATAAATATTGCATTACTTGACACACAGTAGCACTTTTCCACTTAGAAAGCGTTCTCTGCATTACAGTTCAGTTGCCATTCATATTTTCCAGACCCTTTCATATGGATTACACAATACGGGAAATGCATAGCCTACCATTTGACAAATTTTCCTGGGAACTATAGACACGTGCACAGTGTGATGGGCATTACTTTACATAAATCCGTACATGTACGCAAACAGATTGCTGCACATTAACTGAAAGCAATTTTTTGAAAATGTTCACATCCTTAGCACAGCTGGATGCTGAAGAGGAGAAAGCAGAAAAAGGAGCATGAACATTAAACAAGGCTTAAAGTTACTGGACTTCTTCCAGCCTGGATATCTATCAGGATCTATCTGCAGAGGGTGAAAATGTGCTTTTACTCAGGTGTCCAGATGCACTCTAAAACACTTAAATGACAATAGCAATACAAGTGAACAGCTCAGCCTTCTGATGTTGACGGGAATAGGCTATAGAGTATCCATCTAGCATCTTGCTCAGACTTCCCTGCAGTCTTCTTCCTTTAATATCTCCATTACTCGTCTTGTTGTGGTTTAATTTACTTGATGTGGTCTATCAAGGGCATCCAATCAAGTAAATTCTCTGTATCAAATTAAAGAGATTATTCAGTCAGCATTAGTAGCCACGAGTCCTGGGAGATTGCACTTCTGCAGCTGGACTTCTTGTCTGTGAATGAGTGATGTTTGGCTTTAGAAGTACGACACTGCCATCTGGAGTTCAGCCGTATAATGCATAACACTGCCACCTTGCGTTCAGCTGTATAATGCATAACACTGCCACCTTGTGTTCAGCTGTATAATTCATAACACTGCCACCTTGTGTTCAGCTGTATAATTCATAACACTGCCACCTTGCGTTCAGCTGTATAATGTATAACACTACCACCTGGGGTTCAGCTCTATAACGCATGATTTCCGCACAGAGACCAAACATTTCTTCTCATCACTTCTCATGTTACTATGATGTCATATTTTGGTGGGGATTTAAAATTCGTAGGTGGGCAACAACAACATTGTTTTTCCTACATAATGTTTGTAAAAAGGGGATTTTCAAAACTGGCTAGAATGGGTGTTCCATATTTAGGTCAGGCCTGGAGGATGGTGTGGCTGTACTTTGTGCAGCACAAACATTATGGCAGTAACGCTTTGCTCAGTGTGCTGGGCCCAACAGTGGGATTGAGGGTGCCTGTTTTTTTTAATGAACTACCTGTCCATAGTTGGCTAATCACTAAAAAGGTGGCCACCAAGTGAACTAGTAACTGAAAAGAAACTTGAAGCTTGCAAACTCTAGTAAATAGACTACAGACTACTAATATAACTAACTTGTTAGAACCAGTGAAAACATGAAAAAGAGTCAGAGGTATAAACTGTATCACTTAAATTAGTGAGAGCAAGTAGCTACAAACAGTTCAATCTATGAGTGAGGTTTGCCCATAATGTAAAAGAGGAGCACTGACTGACTGAGCACGCCCACGTCTTCAAACGGCCAATAGGAACGCAGTGTATTTTTAATGACCAATGACAAATCTATGAACGCCTCAAATAAACAAAAAAAAAAATCTGTAAAGGTGAATGTTCATTGGCTGGGCAAATGATTGCTCGGGGTGGGCAAGGCTTATCTCTGGGTGGGCAACAACCACTCCAGCCCACCTTGTGATCTTGCAACATAGTTGTATGTGTTCTTTTTGTACGGATTCCTTCTTATGATTATCACAGATCAAGCACAAGTTAGTCGCATTAAATTGGTGTTGTGAAATCAAACATTACCAGATGACTTTTTGAAACAAGCCAAAATGGGTGAAACATAATCTCCCATTCCCGATATTACAAAATGGACAGCAACCCATATGTGAAATAAGAGAATTCTCTAGTGGAGAACACGGTTAAGTGAACTCACGAGTGTTATCGTGTTTCATCATAGCGCACAGCGGTATTTCCCTACATCCCACCCGCATTCGGAATAATCTATCATGGGATTGGTGGACTTCTTAAGATTACGAAGCAATAGCCAATCCGAGCCACTAGAATAAGTAATTTCCGTCCAATCGTAGCGCACAAAGGGCGGGGCTTGTCTGAATAAAGGTGTATAAGGAAAAAAATACCGCTGAGGTGGTTGACATGGCAACGCCGAGCAGGTAGCAGCCGGGAAAGGTGCCGAGGCTCTTCTCTTCTTCCCCGAAAGAGAGGCTAGGGAAGTGGCGGTCGTGTCGGTACCAGGATAGTCAGTGTTTATAAGGCAGCGAGGGACTTTGTGGGCATTTCGTCTTATTTGTAAAGAAGAGGAAGAGATGTCGGAAAGAATAGCGTCGTGTGGCAACCTGTGTGACACGAGCTCCCTCCTTCTTCGCTATTACACTGGTAAGTCTGGGTTAACGTACTGCGGTTTGGCTGTGCTAGCAATAAATATGATTTAACTGCTAAGTATGTAGCCTAATACAGCCTCAAATGGTTATATTTGTAAATGTGAGCGTAATGCAATGAAGCCATGTTGTAAGATAATACCGTTGAACAGTGACAGTACACGCTGTTCTGTAACATATCTAGCTGAATTTGTTTATATTACAGCTGTGTTTGCATAGGCTATTTGTAAATAGCAGAATCCACAGAAACATTTCCATATTGTCGAGTTTTTCTGTGTGGATAGGTTGCTGATCAGCAGCCGCATGAGAGTGTTATTTACTGTTTCAACCCAAGTGAAGTGAATCTGTCAGTGTGAGAAAAACTGCTATATGGTGACTTGGCCTATAGTATGTATATGGCGTGGGCCTGAAAGCTCTAGTGTGGTTGGTATACTGTAGTAATTGCCTGTGTTAAAGGAATGGTTTGCAGAAAATGTGAATTGGCACAGTTTTCCCCACCCCAAACGGGATCGTTTCTTATTATATTGAGATGACTTCCTGTTATTCTGAGCTTTATGCTTTTAAAATGAAGAAAAAGTATATCCACTGAGCCCAACATGTCTTATCCAACCAGGGCAGGAGGAAAATGATGAAAATTAAATGTTTCTTTCGGTAGGTCGTAGTACTGCACTATACAGGTAAATAAAGGAGTAGTACTTACTTACTGTTAGTAGTAGTTACTGTTATGTTATTTTACCATTACTTTATACCTTTACTAAAACATTCAACCCCATTCATCTAGCATGGACATTTATGTGAACTGTCTGGGAAAATCCTGATTAGTCAAAAAGGCATGTCTGGGACTGCACAATATGGACATATTTTATTACTACATATTGCAAATTAAAAGTATTTCATGCAACCCTTGTTGTGACATGGTTGCAGATTTGTGTGCATTATATTTGACCAAAAATATTTTCTTTTGTTGGATCATATGAATGTCTTAATTCATCTAAATGCTTTGGTCACATGTTATATATGTAATTTATTATAGGGGTCATTTGTATATTGCCACCTTCTGTGACAGTATGGGAAAGGCCAACATTGCAGTACAAATTAACAAATGATATAGCAGTAGATTTGCTATTTTGTTACTGCATTTAGCTCTGCCATATAGGAAAGGGTGAATGATGGTAGATAGAGGCATGTAGAATGTAGCCCTGAAATATTTTGAAAGGTATTGTTGTCACATGCTCTAACCTTCACAATTCCACAAATAGTATTTGGCTGCATTCATTATTTGAATTATTTGAATTGTTTTTTAAGTAAATCTTTGTATACGTTTGTCCAAAATCTCCTAAACTTATGAAGTATATAAAATAATATGTAGTTCACAAATCAAGGCTTCATTGCAGAGAGAGCTTTTGTTGCCAAGGGAACACACCACATGTCAGATGACCTAAAGCATAATCCACAATATTTTTTAGTTTTTTTTTTTTAACTTGACAAAAAAAACAAACAAACAAAAAAAAAAACAAACAATACTATAAAAATAAGCAAACATAAGCACACAGGTTATGGGTCTCCGTTAAATTTATGATTTTGAGGTG
Source organism: Semaprochilodus insignis (assembly GCA_034552555.1). Taxonomy (NCBI): domain Eukaryota; kingdom Metazoa; phylum Chordata; class Actinopteri; order Characiformes; family Prochilodontidae; genus Semaprochilodus; species Semaprochilodus insignis. The sequence goes on from CM067488.1 coordinate 17,189,025, forward strand.
TGTTAGAGTATTGGGTCACTGTGACAGATGGTTTGGTTGAATGACAGATGGATGGTCGGATTTAAAGCATAAAATGAAACTAATGTGCATGCAAGCGTAAGCATGAAAGTGGTGCTTTTGTGTCTGGCAATTCTGTATATGTTAGTTTCTCACAGATTTTTTCATAGGGGTTTTGTTATTATAGAGTACTGTGTAAAGATCCCACACTTCATTTACTTGATTTTCAGTCAAAATAGCTAATAAGTAATTCATTTAAGTTTCAGGAAAAACAGAAAGCTTCCATGTTTTTTAGAAGGCTTGCTTTTGGAATTAATAGAAATCGGCAGGTGTATTTTTCAACACATTTCAGATCAGTCTTAAAAGTTGGTTGCATTTTCTGCTTCTCACTATCCAAGTAATATTAAACACATTAAGTGATGTGGAGGTCTGGACTCAGCAGCAGCTTTTTTGTCTGCTTTTGAAATGTGTCTTTTTCTTCTTCTATTATATATTTTTTTACCCTTACACAAAGCCTTAGCAATGAGTTGTCTTCTGACAGTGGAAGAATAGACAGAAACACCTGTGGATTTTTCTCTAGTCTATCTGATGATAAGTCTACCAGTTATTAGGGAATTGTTAGAAAGTTTCTTTTAATAAAATCTTAATTTGTGGATACTCACATTATCACATATTCTTCTTTGACTGCCCTCTTTCTTAAGCAAGTCAAATATCCTAACCTCTTAGAATCTCCTCAGAAATATCTTCGGAAAAACTAATAATTTGCACCTAATGGCCATTTTACTTAGAAATACACAAAATACACAAAAAGTGGACTCTGATAGTGCTATAATCCTCTAGTACATTAAACAACTACATGCTCATTTTATATATATATATATATATATATATATATATATATATATACATATATAAAGAAAACAGAAAAGAACAGTAACCTTTATAATAGATAGATACAATACAATATCTATATTAAATTCATTTTTAGAGCTATAATGCTATAATGAGGAGTGCATTAAAATGTGCCCTATGTTAATATTTCCTGCACATGCTACCATACATGCTGCTGCTGCACGTCTCTGTGTAAAGCCTAAGTAGTAATATGAAAGTCCAAAGTTTTCCAGATCACATCATACAACGCTAAAAAGATGGTCTGGCTTGATGTTTAGGTCTTTCTCTGTTGCAAAGTCATCATTATAGTGATAAAGATATAATAGAATGTGCTTACTATGAGCTACTACGTTAGTCTGGAGCTAATGCACTGGCCACAAGCTAACAAGTTAGCCATAATACAACAATACAATACAATATCTCACGATATCTAGTATTGTTATGTCCCTAGTAAATGAATAGATTGCCTAGTAACAAGTAGCTGATTGCATATCAAATCATTATGCCATTATATTATTTTGGTCATTTATTTCATTAATAACACTGAAAAACATGTGGCCCTACTGTTTTGCGGTACTGCTACATATATCCTGAACGTGTCTTCATAATCCTTCTTTAAAATAAAATGAAAAAAAAAAAAACCTAGCATTAACAAAGAAACCTTGGAGGTTCCTCGTCAGAATGCTGTATGGATGCGGACTGCTGATCAGTGCGCTTCCTGGTAGTGCCTGGTCACTGCATCAGGCAGGTTTGGATTCTAGCCAAGCCTCTCTGCCTCAACCAGCGGCAGTTATACAGTCCTGCTGCACAGCGGACGAGTGCGAAGAGCAGCGTCCTGTTACACACAGCACTCCCCTTTGCAGACGGCACGGACAGGCATCGGGAGGGGAGGGGGAGGGGGCAGGAGTGAAAGGAGTGGATGGAGGTCCAGGCACAGAATCAAGAATCAACAAAGCAGAAAGAGTAAGGAGAGAGAGAAGCTGCTGCTGAGCACCCCCACAAAGCCTCTAGGGAGAAAGCTGGAGAGGAGTAGTGCCCACCGGCTGTTCCACTGACTGACTGACTGACAGACTGGAATGGCAGGTAGGAGGAGAAAGCAAAGTGGAATAGGGTCCACTCTCAATTAATATTTCAGCAAGCTCGCTCAATACTAGCCTCTGGTTTCCTCTCGACCTCTCGTGCATCACCATTTCCTCTTCACTGACCCACCCCTTCCCTCCCCTCTTTCACCTTGTACCCTGTCTTCCACTTTTATTCTTTCAGTTGCCATGCTTACCACCTGCTAAGCTGGTTTACAAGTGTGATCTTCATTTGTTAGCAGGTGCAGATACTAAAGAGAAGGCTATTATATATGCATAGGTAGATATGTAGCCTGTAGCTCAGTGGATTGCCCTTGGGGTTTTTTGTAGTGCACTATAATATAAAAGTGAAATATATATTTGTTATACTGAATGGGCGTGTTTTGTTTTCTTTTGTTTTTCAGCCTTTTGTGTTGGATGAATCAGCATTACTGCTATTTCTGATTCACCATTGTTAGAAACTAGCATAGACCTCCAATAGGCCTCTGATAAAGTGTTTTTAATACATATTGGTAAGCACCATCCCTCCACATCTACAGTTAGTAGTTTTAGCAAAGCACATTATAGACCCCTTTTAAGAGTTTTTTTTTTAAATAATACACATGGTTGGGAGGGGCATTTACACATAAAAGAACTATTACAGATATGTTATGGCTATGTTATCTTTATTAGGGAAATAGAATAGTGTTTTTCCATTAAATCCAAAGTTGTGGCCGAGGTGGCCAGTTCCACCCCTAGTATGAAGCATGGTCACACTTTGGGCCATCCCCAGTTACAGAAAGTGAGACAGTCAACTGTCAGTCATCCACCACCATATGCTTTATGATGAAATCTGTCAGTGTGGTAGTTACTAATCAGAGTATCAATCAGAGTATGATGATATTGCACTTAATACTGTGAATAATTTAATAGGTTAATTTGCTAAGCAAACTGGTGAGTGAATGTGCATTGGGTGCTGATGAGCTACATTATGAAGTGGGCTGTACGATGGTAAGATGAGTTATAAGTGCCATAGAATGCAATTATTTAGCATTTTAAATTGTTTTCTGATGATTACGCAGAAGATTTAGTTTTGCGTGAAAAATGCTGAGATGTGGTATCCCACGGCCATTTATCACCCAACGATTTCACCCAATAATTAAATGAGCTGTTATAACAAATTTCAGTTTGAGGTATCGACAGACAATAAGAAATAGCAGGAAGAATTGTGCTTTCAAACAGTTCTCATTATTAAACACAGCAGCAGTGATAATTACTTCACTACCCCAATAAAAAGCCTCAGAGTCTAGCACAACATAGCCCCCAGGCAGATATCTGCAGCTTTATACAATCAGTCCCAACTGTTTACATGTTTTATTTCTCTCTGACTGCATGTCAGGCATTCTCCCAAGGGGCTCTGCGCTTACTCCTTGGCATAGCTACAGCTCCCACGCATTCAAGGCCAAATGAGCCAGTCGTAGGACTCCACAAAAAAAATTAATCTCTGCTCTGGTGTAAATAATTCAGGTTAGTTAACTTTAGTTAATTTAGTTAACTATGCTAGTTAATTTAGGGCTTGCTAGTAGCTAACGTTACCTATACTAGCTACTTTCGATTTTGGGATGAACACAAAATAAATGAAAGTTGTTACTTACTATGGAACTTTCAGTTTAAGATGATCTGCTTCAGCCAGTAAAATATGCATAAAACCAGACAGCATGGCTGTTACTTACAGGTTGTGGTTGAGGTTGTAATGCTAGTTAAGCTGGAACTGCTTCTCTCTTCAGTTTCAGTATCAAATGCTGAGTGAAATCTGGTCAGTCCTTCCCAAGGTTTTGAAAACTGTTCAGAGTAAATATGCAGAGCAAACTAACATCTATGAATTAAAGTTGTCCAGGATCTTGTTAAAGATTGTGGACACTAAAGTTGGCTTTCTATTTCGTTCTACTTTATATGGTGCCGCACTCTGGCACATGTGCAAGCTGTAGCATTTAAGACTGAATGGAACATTCTGGTGAATAGGTAGCCAACTTCAGTGTTGTTTAAAGCTGAATGTCAGCCATGCCTGTTGACAGTTTTGTTTCTTGGAAACATAATAAAAAAGATAAGAAATTACCATCTAAGCCTGGAGTGGTAGATTTCTCCCCATGGTCCACCAATTTCATTGTTATTTTTCCTTGCCGCTGGTTTCCTTGGAACAGTGTAGGTGCAGAAATGGCCTGTTGTACTGCTCTCTTTGCAAATGCAGGATTTGTATTGGTAGGAGAAACAGTGTTTGAGGCACATGTCAGATCTGTGTACCAAGCTCTCCTTATTCAGCTATGACAATATAAATCTAGCACTCCATTTTATGGCACATTTAACCATAACAATTTAGACACCTATATTTGTTTATCATGCTAACTAATTACCGTTGAATATGTGCATGTTTTGTAGATTACCTTACGCAGTGCTGTCCATATCCTGCAGCTAGGACAGCCTAAACGAACAACCTCTGTGATATATGAAGTGCTTTTCTTAAGTTGTGATTTTAAGTTTTATACAGGTTCTAACTGAAAGTTTTATGTAGCTCTATACATACTGCATTTTTAGCACATTTCATGCATTTTAAATGTAATGGAAATAATATACAAAAGGTAGTAAAACATGAATAGTAAAATAGGCAAAAAACAATTAAAAACATAAAAATAAAACAGTACAATAAAAAAACAAATAGTACAATAAAAACAAAAGTACAATAAAACTGTAAAAAAAAAATCTCGCAGTAAAAGTAAGTAAAATTGCTGAGATTTTCAGTGTTAGAGGGAGTCAAATATTTATTGGTATTGTGTTCAAAATCTTTGTTTTCAAACGTAAAAATGGAAGTGATACTTTTTGTATAGACAAAACATTCAACATGTTATCATCTCTTTTTTTGCCTGATATGTAAGCATTTCATTTCAAATAATCTCCACAAATGTTTACATTTGCCCATATTCTGACCTAGAACAATAGTGTTTATTCTAATTTTGTGTGATACACATAGTTTTTTTGTTAAAATAATTTATCTCTCTCTTTCTCTCTCTGTCTCAGATGATAACCTGTCTGCGGGCAGCGGGATGGAAATGGATGACCGTCTGTCTCACCTGGAGCAGAGGGTCCAGCTGCAGGAGGATGAGATCCAGCTGCTAAAGGCAGCTCTGGCAGATGCGTTGCGCAGACTGGGCTGCTGTGAGGAGCTCACACAGGCCCACAGCAGGAAAGGTGCACCCACCAAAGGTTTGTACCTTTCCTCTCTGTCATCTCATGTGTGCTTTAAGTGGGGCAAGGTCCAATGTACTGCCAACACACCTTGTAAGAAGATTGATTGTCATTTGTCAAGAAGCTCAGTAGCATCTAGTCTTCATCTGTACTTTTATTGTTGCCATGTTTAAGGGCTGCTTTTTTTTACAGCTGTTATCTCAAACTGTTATATGCAAAACAGAAAAAGACAAATTAGCATGGATGCAGTTCATTTGCTTATCTCACCTTCCCTGTTCCGCTTTTAGTTCGTCAGATTCTACAAGCTCTTCCTTCAAAGCCCTTAAGCAATGGCTATGTCCAACAGAAAAGATTGGGGGGCTACCCATCATCACCCTCCTCTCCTAAAAAGGAAGTGATAATGTCCATCAAAAGGTAAGAGTTCTGTTCATAAAACATCTTATTTTATTAAAACATTTTTAACTTAATTTAATTACAGAAAATCTGTGTTACAGTAATGACAGTTCTCGAGGTTTTCAAACTTTGGGACACATTTACTTCAAAACAGTAGGATCTAACTGCTCACCATGTGGCCATGAAGGATGCAGTCTCACCTCCTGCTCAGGGTTGTGGCTTTATTAGAACAAAAGTTGCATCTTTTGTTGAAATGGAAATACGTTAGCACCTCCTCTACAGAAAGCACATTTGAATTGCAATTAGTTATTTTCACTAATGTTACATTAATAATTTGTGGTGTGGCTGCAGTACATCTATACGGCCATGAGATGGCAGTACTGTGTAGTAAAAGTGGTGAATGTGCTAGATCTGCCTTTAGACTTGCTGAGAGCTGTTGGACTTGCAGTGTCTGTGGTTTTCTATTCAAATGAAAGCTGCGCTAGTGTCCCCTTTCACTCAGTAGAGGAAAAGATTATGCAGCAAATTATTAACCAACAAAAGCATTTTCTTTTTTTAAAATGTATATCTCTGTGCCACTTAACACACAGAAACAAGCTGTATCCTCAGGCTACAATGTGTTTAACCCCTCCCTCCCCATATTTCTTTTCTCAGTGTTTTTCTTTCTTCCAAACTCCAATCCACTGCTTCTAGAACATACTTTGAATTGTATATGTGCTCTTCCTCATGTTGTGCCGCTGTTCTTTCGGCTCATCTGTTAGGAAAAGTATGTCAACAGAGCGTCTGTCCACAACCAGAAGAGAGATGGCAGACTCACGCAGCAGAACCACTTCAACCACCAGCTCCACCTGTGGGAAAAGAGACAGGTAACCATATACACAGCCCACTCTCCACTTCCCATAGCCGCATAATTACAGTTTCTGTCTTTGTTACTCATGGCTACAATAATGAATGAAAACATGTGGTTAACTTCAGTAAACTGAATCCCCAAGTTTTAACAACTTCTTTAAGACTTCAACCGATTTTTCCTCAGAATTTCAGCAAGTCATTCAGAGTGGTTTGATGTAAAATGCTTGATTATAGAGTAACTTGCTGAGTCAGAATTGTTTACAGTATGATAAGAACCAGAAATCTGAAGAGTTACTACATCAAAGCTACATTACAGAAAATTGTTATATGAAATAGTTATAAATACAATGACTATTAACTGAGACATTGTTTAACTCAGAGCTAGGATAGAATCACAATGTGAATTGAGGGACAGTTGTGCTCTGACCTGATTATTGGACAACATTCCAGACACAGTGGTCCAGCTACAAACACACTCTGTCTACGGAGCGAACTGCACGCCCAAAGGAGGTGGTGTTTGTGCTTATATTAAAAATGTGTGGTGCACAGACAGTCAGATTGTGCACAAACACTGTTTGTCTGATGTCAAGATGTTGCTAGTGAAGTGCAGACTGTTCAGTTAACCAAGGGAATTGTCATCCTGACCACCAGTTTTCATCCTGACCACCTATATTCCACCACAAGCCAATTCTTCAGTAGAACTCTGACTTCTTAACAACGTGATCAGCATGCAGCGAACAAAGCACCCGAATGCTCTGTTCATTGTGGCAGGTGATTTCCAATATTGCAATTCAGGGACAGCTATATCCAAATTTCAGTTTGTGAAATTTCCCACAAGAGAGAACAAAATTCTAGACCATGTATACTGCAGTGTTCAGGGCACTAAAAAGGCAGTGCCCCGACTTTGGACAGTTGGATAGCTCTATGTTCCTCTACAGCATGCAGGCCAGTTCTCAAGCAAGCTCCTCCAGCAAGTAAGACAGTTAAAGAATAGACTGATAGACTGTTAGTTCCAGCTTCTATGCAAAAGGATGGCACTATTGGAGCTAGAGCACAACTACGTCACCACTGACACCAGGCGCAAGTGGCAGGGATTGAAACAGCTCACAGATTATCAGAACAGCCGCAGAGGGGAAATCAACTGCCACACTGCCCTACCAGATGAGCTGAATGACTTTTCTGCTCAGTTTGAAGTCCTCAACACAGAACCAGTGAGTGAGGAGTCACTGGAGCCAGTTTTTTACAGTTTCTTCTACAGAAATGAGGGAGCATTGACATTGAGCATTGAAAAGTTAATCCATACAAAACAGCTGGGCTAGATAACATACCTGATCATGCACTCAGATCACGTGCTGCAGAAGTAACTGATGTTTTTGTGGGAAAATACAACCTTTTTTAGCACAGTGCTGATTCCCACCTGTTTTAAGGCAACAACTAATGTGCCCCTCCCAAAGAAAAGCAAAGTGACTTGTCTTAACAACTACAGATCGGTTGCACTGACTTATCTTGAACACTATACTGGACGCTCTGGACACCCTATCCAGTTTGTGTATCATCCAAACATATCCACTGAAGATGCTATCTGCACTGCTATCCATACATCCCTAGCCTATCTAGAGAGCAAAGACATCTATGTGAGAATGCTGTTCATTGGCTACAGCTATTCAATATACAGTCATTCAATATTATCATCCCATCCAAGAAAAACTCCACACTCTTGGACTGACACCCTCTTTGTGCAGCTGGATTTCCTGACTTGCAGACACCAGTTTGTCACCTCCAACACACGGATCACAAACACAAGGGCACCCCAGAGCGTGTTGCGTCCTATGCTAGACACCCTGTTCACCCATGACTGTGTTATCTATTATAATATCACCACCATCATCAAATTTGCTGATGATACCACTGTCATGGGACTGATTACTGGGGGTTATGAGATGACCTATAGGATGGAGGCAGCAAATCTGGTGGCTGGAGTCGAGTCAACAATCTCTGCTTAGATGTTGACAAAACAAAGTGGATGGTTGTAGACTAGAAGAGCAGAGCAGCACAAACCACTGCTTATTCATCAGACAGCAGTAGAGAGAGTGAACACCTTCAAATTTCATTGAGTCAACATCAATGAAGATGTCACCTGGTCACACAAGACAACTGGTAAAGAAAGCACAACAACTGCTTTTCTTGCAAAAACTCTTTTCTAAGGAACTTCTACAGGTGCACCATTGAAAGTATTCTCACCAGCTCCATCACAGTCTAGTTTGAAAACTGCTTAGTCTAGGATTGCAAGTGTCTGTAGCGGGTAGTCAATACAGCCCAGACAATTGCAGGAACAGCCCTCTCACCACTAGAAAACATTGACCACGTCAGAGGACCCACAAAACTCATCCTCATGACAACTTCTTCACACTTTTCCCATTTGGCAGATGATACAAGAGTGTGAAGTCAAGATTTAGTGTGCAGCAGCCTAGGGTGAAACAGCCTATCACTGAAGGAGCTACCCAGTGCTGCCAGAATCTCATGCATGGGGTGGAAGTCATTCTCCAGCATGGATGCCAGCTTGGCTAACCTCCTGGCTGTCTCCCACCACCTGCAGTGGGTCTAAGGGGCTTCCCAGGACAGAGCCAGCCCTCTTAATGAGTTTGTCTAGTCTCTTGTCTGCTGTAGAGATGCTGCTTCCCCAGCATAGCACTCCATAAAGGATGGCTGATGCCACCACTGTATCGAAGAACATCCTCAGGAGCACCCCCTCACACTCCAAATGACCGCAGTCTCCTGAGTAGGTAGAGTCTGCTTTGATCTTTTTCGTAGAGTGCAATAGCGTTTGCTGACCAGTCCAGTTTGTTGTTTAGGTGAAGTCCCAGGTACTTATAAGAGTCCACCCTCTCAATGTCCAAAGGTTTATAAATTACAGTGTTTGTAAACAGTGTTGCAAATATATATTCACAAAGTGTACAGTGCAGGTAAGTGAGCATAGCAGCTTAATGTTCAGGTTAACAGCTTACAGGTTACAGCAAAAATGTCCAAGTATAGAGGGTATACAGTGCAATGTGCATACAGTCCTATGAGCTAGTGGAGCTGATTCTGTAGATATACTGTAACAAAGGGGGTCAAGGTTGGATCATTAACAGTCCATAGTGTTGTAGTCATGTTCTGGTATGTGTTGCTGGTGTGACCAGTTTAACGGCTCGCACATAAAAACTGTTCTTGAACCTGGTGGCTCTGGCTCGGATATTCTGATACCTCTTTCAGGATGGCAGAGGTTGGCACAGGGGAGGACTGGGGTGTGTGGGTTCAGAGGAGACGTTGCTAGCTTTTCTCAGACACCTTTTGTTGCATATGTCCTGTTTGGCAGGAAAGGGGAGCTGCAGTGATGTGCCGGGCAGTTTTCACCACCCTTGTCTCCGTACCAGACGATGATACAGCTGGTCAGGATGCTCTACTCAGTGCACCTTTACATTCCTCTTGCAGTCCCCTGACCTAACTATAATCAAAAATCAGTGGATAAAAGAGCAGTGAATGCAAAATGGCACAGAAATCAAAAAAAAAAAAAAAAAAAAAAAAAAAGGTTTTTGGAAAGGAAAAATGAACACAATGTTCCAGACAATAACTGATAGACGCTGAGCTGGTTACAGAAACATTTATAAGCTGTGATACTTGCCAAAGAGGGCGTTGCTGACCAAACAGGGTGTCTAAACTTTTGCTTTGGGTCCTTTTCAATCTTTTCCAAAAAAGAAAAATCACAAAAAGTAATTTTGCTTAAAATATTAAATAAATGTGTCATCTTTAAAGTTATGCCTTTTGGATATCAGATCATCTTTTACTCTCTTACCTATTCACAGTAACAAAGGTTTGAGGGGCCCAAGCTTTTGCATGTCACTGTACATACCGTGTATCACAAAAATGACTTTAAGAACCATAATCCTCCACTCCTAAACAGTAGTACGGGGGCCGTTTGTATACAGTGAAAAAACATAGATAATTCACAGAAACACTGATACTGCAGTGGCAGTTCAGTTGCTCACCTAAAATGAAATAATTAGAAAAGTTGTCTTATTACTATTTTAAACATTTTTACCAAAGTGGGCATGAATATATATTTTTATATATTGTCAGGATATTCCAAAATATAAATAGAATACATTGTAATTTATTTCTAATACATATTTTAATATTTTTCCCATTCAGCCATCCCTACGCAAGTTATTCTGGATTTTAAAGGTATTCTGGATTCAGCTCCAGTTATTCTGTCCAAAGGATACAATTGTTCTTGTGTAATTTGTTCCTGTTGTGTCATATTCACTCCAAGGTGGAGAATAAAAGTGGGTGTGGATTGTTGTTTGGTAACCTAAAACCATGGATGGAGATCAGGTTTCACAAACAATCCCCACCTATTTTACCAACCGTCACGGAAAGAGTTAACACTACATCAGACAGATATTATTCCTGAACAGCTGCAGATTGTTTGTACAGCAGAAATTGCTGTACTATTACTTAAGGTTTATGGTGCCCTGCGATAAAGCATTGAATAACACATGGAAGCTGTGTGCAGTTGCTTGGTCAACACCAGTGGAAAGCTCATCATGTTACTGCACAGAAGTGTAGGTGGGTGTGTTCACTTGGAAAGGGGCAGTCATGCAGAGTGAGGAAGTGTGTCACCATTGGCTGGATAGAGTCACATTCGTACAGGGCTTAAGTTCTCTCAAACAAGGAACTTCTCTTTTGCCTGCCTGTCGGTCTCTGTTTGCAAAGTCCCGCTAGCACTTTTCATTACATAAAAGAAAAAATCGCCATGAAGAAATCACTCAGGTAAACCAACTCTTCCTGTTTTTATTCTGTCTTGGGTTCTGTTTGATGTTTTTGCAGTTTTTGTATGTGTTCTTAATGTTAAGGCAAGTGGGTCATGTTTCTAAAAGCTTGAAAGTCACCCCAGGAAATGTAAAGCAGCTCTGCAAGAAGCTTTGAATATCTAAATGTAAGACTTTTGTAGACAAACAACAAATGATAGCATATTTATAACTTCAAACCAACACTCTAAGCCCAGTATATGCCTGTTCAATGTAAGACCACCGTTTACTTTGTTTTGTTCCTGCCAGTTTTAAGATGTAAAACTGATATAAAGTGATTTGCTTCTTTTAAATCTACAGTGAGGATTTGTACAGATGTTTTTAGTTACTTTAAATGTTATGTGGCTACGTGTTCATGTGGAGCTTTTTACTAGAGTTGCTCCTAAGCAATCTACATATGGCTCCACTTTGCAAGCAAATTATGTCATACTGTAATTATTTAGAGGGTTTAAACGTAGTCATTCACTGTCTTTGTTCTTGCATGCAGTATTTTGTGTGTACAAAACTTCCATCAGTAATTTGGAAAATCCACTCCTTTAACTTCCACTTTGTAGTTCTGAAGTCTTTTCTTGTATTTGAAGATTCGCTTGGCTTCCTCATATGTTTTTTTGTAAAGAGTCGTCTTACATAATTCTGCATCAGTCATCATGCATAAATGTGCATGTCATCATCATGTTTTGTTTTCTTTGTTATAATAATGTCAGAAACAGACAGATTACTGTGTGCATTCTTGATGCCCAGTGGACCCTTCAGTGGACTGCTGATTTAGCATTCTCTGCTGATTGACCATCGATTTCTCCCACCCTCCACCCCTGCTTAGCATGCATGCATTAAGCATATTGACTTGCTACAGCAGCTTGCTGGCTACAAATTTGATTCACTGCAATCTACAAGAAGGAGTACACCTTGCACAAGGTTGAACTGAATCATGTTAGGTTTGTTTCAATGTCAACATATTTTCTATTTTGTAAATAAGCAGCCAAAATCATGTTTATCAACATCTTTTTATCTTATATATTAGCTCATACTCTAACAATTCAATGTTTCCTGAGTCATGCCATTATAAGAGCTTAGAAAACATTCCTTCCAAACATTAATCTTCTAATCCGTAGCCGATTACAGAGTACGACACAAGAACATGATGGCATACTGGGCACTCCCTCAAACAGAATATGTTAGTATATTCCTTAGATTTTCCTGCGATCGAGTCTACTACACCAGGATATGTGTGTTCTTTGTGTTGACTTTAGAAATTATGCTATTCATAAGGATCACTTCCTTATTACCTCAGTTTAATGAACTTTGAAACGTGAGGCTTCTGGTTTTTTTTCTTTAATTAATTTACCTCCTACCACCATACTGTACTGCAAAATATCTCTTCAGGCATGCATCATGTTGAATGAGTTGCTTGTTTCTTAGTGTCTTCACAGGGGTCTATCTATGTCTGGGCAAGACAGTCACATTCATACTGCTCTTGAATTTCCTTGTAGACCTGTATATAATGATGTACATTTTGCATATGAAAAGTTATGGGCAGTTTTCACTTACCTGTTCCCCTTGTGACTTGGCATGTGTTCAGCTGTTCAGCATATTACTGATTTATGAATAGAGCTAGGCAGGCTCAGCAATAAAGGATGAGCTTACTAAATTATTTAACCCCCTGCAAAAACACAACTGACAAGTAAAAGATGACCTGACTCAACATCCTTACTCTTTACAGGTCTGTTTTATGGTACTGTGATTCTGACTTGTAGCATATATGAAATTTCAGAAATGGTACAGTAGCAAAAACATATGCTCAGGTAAACTTATTGTCACTTCAGTGAAATAATCACAAAAGTGGAAGTATCCTAGTACAACACATTGAGTCAAGTTAAAATCTTAAATAGGGAGAATATACCTTATATAAATATATACAATCAGCCTAGCAACTGATAAAATAGAATGCTAGAACCAAGTCTAGAACCAACAGAACAGGCTGAAGTTAGACTTAAAAAGAGCATTTGTAACATAAAAATGTCAAATTATGCAAAAAAAGAGAGAGATTTTATATGGTATGTATACAACTAAAAGTATTTTTTGTTTTCTTTCAGTAAATCCAAAGAGTGTACCCTCAATGCTGGTAAGTCAGTGACAATTGGTTTTGGTTTGACCTTGATTATGTACAATAGTAGTTGTCAGACAAGTCCTAGCCCTCAGCTCTTTCATGTATTGACACTGCTGTGCCAACGCCATAGACACATAACAGGAATTCGATGCGCTCCTGCTAAACCCACTGGCTCTGGATAATTCTTTAGGGGAACTGCAATGGTTCTTCTATCGCTCAAAGAAGAGTGTAGGGTATTCAGTCAACAAAGAATAAACAGTCCTTGGTTAGAAGCAGTATATATTCCTAATTACCCCATTTCTGAGCTCTTCTTCTCTCTTTGTGGTTTTATTTGATCATGGTGAAGGGAAGGGTAAACTGTGCCCAGGAAAAAGGGAGAGGCTCCATGGAAATACAGATGAAAACCATTGTGGTTGGACATACTGGCCTAAATGAGAAATGCTTGTATGATAATTTGCTATTATTACCCTAAGATTTAGATTTAGACTAACTGTGTTTCTAGTTTTTATTTCAACATGCTTTTTGGATATATGAAATCTGACACCAGTAGGTTGACAAATATCATTGAGGAAAGCAAAAGTTGTTTGCAAAGCACTTAATGTTTGTGCCTGTTCATGAACAGAGGATAGGTATGTGAGGATGTTTCTGCGTGGCCGTCCAGTAACCATGCATGTTCCAGACCAACTGAGGGACAGCTACAGCCTCGACCACAAGGTGGCACTGCCAGAGCGCAAATTGAAACTTCAATGGGTGTATCCTTAAAGCAAGTTGCACTAGTACTCATGTTACCCATTTATATCCTGTATAGTGATCAATTAGTTCGTTTTAGGTGCTAATTTAAACACTTTTTAGCTGTTTCTACCATTTTATGTGAATTCCTAATGTTGGCCATGTGGGTATAAATGAATTGAATCAATGTTTTAATTCTTTAAATATCCTATGCTTGACCTTATTTACCTTGACACAGTTTGTCAGGTATGGCTACAGGGGCAGAGACTGCCGCTCTAACCTTTACCTGCTGCCCACGGGGGAGATTGTCTACTTTAACGCTTCTGTGGTGGTGCTATACAATGTGGAGGAGCAACAGCAGAGACACTACCTGGGTCATAATGATGATGTCAAATGGTAAACCTATGTGTTGTTGTGGACTGTTTGTACTAGTTTGTACTACAATACATATGCCATACAGTGTCATGTGGTGTCAGAACTATGTAAGCACATCTATTTGAGGACTTTATGCGGTATGAGACAAGTGTATTGATCTAGGCGTGCAGTTTACATGGGTCTAATTGGTAGGTTATACGTTACATTATTTGTTTTCTGCATTAACCCCATAGTTCCTACATGTAAAACTATAGAAGCATGCCTATAGAAATCTAGAAAGCTATAGAACCTCTGACACTTTTCAGCCACATTGTTTAGGGGGAAGACTTTATGAAGTGGCTTAAAGTCATAGATCATGGATCATCTTCTGTGTCCTATGCAAATAAATCTCACCATTATCATAATCTCACATATTAAGTGTTCTATTTTATCACAGCTCTTGATTATCTAAGCTCCACTTTTTAATCTACTGTTACCAATGCGCAAGCATAACAGGGAGGAAGTGAAGCTGGTTTGCAACCTAATTTGCATTCATGAGAGCCAGTGCTGCTTTTTCTCTATTACTCATGACATCATACAATAGACTCCAATCTTTGAGATAAGCTCTTTCAATACTATATTCAAATATGCCTGCTCAGAAACTATGACTCTTGTTGTATTAAATCCTTTGTCTTTTGTGCTCAATCACCCTGATAGGATTATTTTATGCAAATTGTAGGCTTATCTTCTTATTACAGCATGGTGCCCCTTATCTAGTCATGTGTTACATGTGTCTTTGAAGTTTATTATATAGCAGAAATACATTATATTTGCTTAGAAATCGATCTATTTTCTGTAGTTTGCATTTTAAAATCAAGCTAAAAAGTGTACACACCTGAAGTTATTTGCTGAAATTTCTTTACTAGTGTTTGCTGTATCTGGTGACTGGACTGAAAAATGTTTGTGTCCTGTGGAAAGGAATAAAAAAACAGACCACCACAATGTTCTCTTTGTAGTTTGGCTGTGCATCCAGACATGGTCACCATAGCGACAGGACAAGTTGCTGGAACATCCAAAGACGGCAAGGTAACGTTTTTGTTTACACTGTATTGTTTTTTGTGTTCTCAGAATCTATTTCTTTAAAAAAAATCTTTGCAGCTTAACTTTGTTTCAGTCACTGTAATTTATCCGTAATGGAGGTCTAAATAAAACTGTTTAACACTTTTTTTTGTTCCTTGGATTCTCTCCAAAAGCTGTTGGCTCCACACGTTCGTGTATGGGACTCTGTTAGCCTGAACACACTGCATGTGATTGGGACGGGTGTGTTTGACCGTGCAGTCACTTGTGTGGCCTTTTCCAAATCGGTATGCTGTACCAAAAACCAAAAACTTTTCTTTTCATTCACCTATATCTTCCTAAGTTTTTTTTCCTTAAATTTGATCTAGAGAAACAGACTCATGATGTGTTCCAAAACTGAATTATTTGCCATTTGTGTTCCTTTTGTGTTCCTGAGCATGTGTAGATTCTGTTCTTACCTCAGAACAAATTCTAAATAAGAGATTATTGGTAAATGTCAGAATCTTTGTGAAAACTGTGTAAGTGGGCTTTAAGTAGAAATTTCTGCTTAAGGTTGAATGGTGAATATAACCCATTGTTTTTGTGATGACACCAGCCTGTTTACATATATACGCTGATTCGACCTACAGCACATCAGCCATTCCTATTCACACTGAAATTATATAAGGTATTTCAGTCTAGACTACTGTTTGAATGAGATGTGATACAGACAAATGAGTCAGTACAGAGGTCACTTATATATATATCAGTCGGCACAGTAACAAAAACATCTTATTTAGTTCTAGGAGATAAAGAGAGGTTGGAAAATGGTTATATGAGAACTGATTGCATACAGCATCACAGTGAACAAATACCAAGAAATGTAAAAATATGGGACCTTTCATTTCCACCATTTATTGAATTTTATTGGTATCAGTTTAAATTGTTTACAAATACTCTGATGACTATACAAATGTGACATAAACTTTAAAAAAAACTACTTTTTATCATTGGAAAATAGCTTTGGTCATTTCTCCACAATGTTTTGATTTGATTAGTTTGGTACAAATCAGAATTATTTTTAAATACACTGACTACACATATGACTAGAGGGACTTCTTAGACAGCGCTGAATTATTGGAACAACTACATTAAAAACAGTTTTATATTAGAAAATAGCGAATGTAGATAATAATTGAAATATAGTTGTTTCCATCAGCTATAATAATTGCTCTTGAATTGGCACCTTCATATCTAAGCATTTTCACACTTCTGTTTAGGAATGAATAAATAAATGAATGAATGGACAAATAGTGAATAGTTTTCTCCACACCCCCAGAATGGCGGTGGCCGTCTATGTGCAGTTGATGATGCAAATGACCACATCCTATCTGTTTGGGACTGGCAGAAAGAAAAGCAACTTGCTGATGTGAAGGTGAGATCATCTGGCTGACAACCTTTAAGTGCAAATCGAGAGTACAATAGAATAGCACACTCTCATATTTCAAAATGCATTAAACCTAAAATGCATTAGACCATTAGTGGTTATTGATTAGTGCTGATATGAAATACGAGTGGGGAAAAATACATCAACTATATGTTGGCAAAAATGAATGCAAAGTGGCTGCTGATTTCCTGCACTGAATGATGTGGTCTGTGGTGAGTGTATTTCACCGCATATCCAAGGCATGTTTAGCAATAGTAGCTTTTATGTAGTGCTCATTAGAGCAGAAGAACCAGTGCATTTATGGCTCTTTGGCCCATTTAACTAGTCAAACAGAATTGGGATTTTAAAGTAGTTTGCTTAATGTGATGCCATTACATCATTACTAAGAAAACAAAGGAGCTGCTCGGTATTATATTAAGAGAATGCACCTTTTTAAAATGAAATGGGAAGGCTTTTTTTAAAAATAATCTTCATATTAAAAAACGTGGTGTTTTTCATCATGTAGTGCTCCAATGATTCTGTACTGGGGGCCTTCTTCCACCCCATGGATGCTAACTTGATTGTCACTTGTGGGAAGTCTCATCTCAATTTCTGGACTATGGAGGGGAACACTCTGACGAAGCGACAGGGACTGTTTGAGGTTTGTATGGTTCTTGGTCTCTAAAAACGTTTTACTTCAGCAGAAACTAGGAATTAGCATTCTCATAAATTTTCAGCATCATGTTTATTAACACAAACTTTTGTGTTAGTGCCCTCGTTGTTGGTATATAAAATTTTCAAGGTTTTTTTTTTCTGTTATTCAAACTTTTTTGTTTTGTTTTGTTTGTTTTTATTAGAAACACGAAAAACCCAAGTATGTACTGTGTGTTGCCTTTGCTGAGAATGGAGATGCAATAACTGGAGACTCCAGTGGAAACATCTACATCTGGGCTAAAGGTAGGAAATCAGTTTGTCTGTGCATGCCAAAAAAAATCTTTAAAATGTTTGCTTCTTTTCTAAATGTTATTGTACATATTTAAGATGAGCAATTTCTTTTTTTACCCACTACACAAGCATACCCTAGAAATGATGCTGGTTTTTCTATAGGTTACATGAGTCATGGCCTAAAGGAAAATATTAAGAAAAAAAATGAACAAGCTAATTCCAAGGCTAATACTAAGATTTTAAGGCTAATACTAAGAACTATAAACTAACAAATATAAATTAACCTATAACCAGTAGCAATGCAGGCTAGACTGTGGTTGAAACTGTGTTTTAAGGTTTTTGTTATTTTTTTTTTTTTAAGTTTTTTTTTTTTGGCTGGGCATGTGGGGTTCCTGATCATACTGCACATTCTGTTCTTGCAGCATTTCTTGTATTGTTCCAAATCAGTTAGAGATCTTTGCTCATATAGAATTGTTGCCTTACCATGCCTTAAAGACATATTTTAGTGAGAACTTAAAGTTGCATTATTCTTCCTTATATACCAAGTTGAAGAGTTTGCTCCCTAATTTGTTCTCTGGACCTTCACAGCTTGTGTAGTTAACGAGTGGGGGGGAAAAAACATAAACTCCACTAGATAGCATATTTCATGTCTTAATCCACACATACCTGCCTTAAAATGCATCAGGTGAAGTAATTTGAAATAGACTTTTTTTATGGATAAAACATAGTTTTGACTTTTGACTGACTACATTTTGGGGTAACAGGGTACATATGTACATTTGATACTTAACTGATCTATTCTTTTGATGCTGATGATGCTTTCTGCCATGACTCCGTAGAAGCACTGAAAGGGAAGAGTGGAGCTTGTCTGAGTGGATGAACTGTGGCAGCTTCTTTCCTTAGGAAGGAGTGTTTGTCAAATGTGCAAATTGCAAGATGTAAATCCCCAGGTGCATAAAATTGCTGGCCCCTACAACGGCAAACCTGCTTATGTAAGGGAGGGAACATGATCTATCTGCTTGTTTACTTGATGGCAACAATTAGGTCAAATTCTTTCCTAAAGGCCTAATGAGTCAGTCAGCCCACATAATGAATGGGAATGGAATGTCTGTATTTAGAATGTATTTATCTTGAAGACCAATAAATGTTTGTGTAAATCTCTGGAGCACTAACATACTAGTAAAATTCATTAACTGCATTTTTTTTTAACATTTATGGCACAAACTTATAGCCTGCTTAAATAATCAGTGTTTACTATTGGATGTCAGCCGAACACCACCAGTATCATTGTCTAAAATTAATGACTTTATTGGGTTGTATTTGTGATATGCATGGCCACTGGTCTTGAGTGGGAATACAGGAGGGTTTAAGCACAAGGCTCTGTAGATCCTATCTTTATGGTGTTAGACAGGTAGGTGAGCTTGTTGGTTAGTTCACCAAGGTCAGTTTTTCACCATGTTTAGGATGCTTTATCTACTTTAATGTGTTTAGTTTGTGGACAAGTTTCTGTTGGATAATACATAATTATATTAAACGTACTTCATCCATTTGGTGTATTTCAAAGACAGGACTGCTAAGCAGCCATACAATGTGTTAGTTCATGAAAGAAAACAGGACATTTGGTAAACAAATCAGATGTTACTATCAAATGGCACTAAATTATACTATTATTCTGCATGATCTATAATTTAATGTTGGCGTTTGATGGACAGGTGGTAACAAAATCAGCCACATGGTGGCAGGAGCTCATGAAGGCGGGATCTTTTCCGTGTGTGTGCTGAAGGATGGTAGGCTGGTGTCTGGAGGAGGAAAGGACCGCAAGGTGGTGCTGTGGGACCATGAATACCACAAGCATAGCGAGCTGGAGGTATGGGTGTAACACAACATTAATGTGTGTATTTTCATAACAGAGCACTTCCTTTACAGCAGACAACTGTCTTCTTTGGATGATTTCATAGTCTTATCAAATGACCAAATATGTTTAAGATAAATGTGAATAAAAATATTTTCTATCCAGAGAGGATGTCTTTGGTAAATGAAGTCTTTCTTGTTTTTATTAAGTAAACGTAAACAGTGAACATGTGTTTTAGCAAATGTATTTCTCTTGTTTATAGATTTTATTCATGCTAAAACTCTTGTTCATGCTACTTATCTACAGGTTTGTTTTCTAGGATTAGAGTAACTTCACATTGATGTAACTTCAGTCCAAGTTATGCCTTCATTATAGATTAATAAACAGGGCAATTGTTTTCATCTTATTTTCATGATGTGTCCTCCTAAATATACTCCTTGATTTTTAAAGAGATGTTTTACAATACACTTATTCAATACCTCAAGAGCATTCGTGTCCCTGCTTGGGCCAAAATAAAGGTTCTCCACTGTCTATAAAAAAAAAAAAACTAGTGTAAACAAAGTCATTAGAGCGCTCCAACATGTTTTATCAACCTACTGGCTACTGGTCCTTGTATCTAGTGTTCTGTCTATAAATGTGAAGGGGCTGATTTTTCTCTGAACCCTGTGTAGTAATGAAAGCCTCAGGATCACCTTTGTCACAGTGTCTCTTTAAAGATAATCTCCATAATTAGAGATCAGTTGACGCTGTGATTAAAATTTCACATATGACTTAATTTCACATTAGCAGGCCTAATTGTGTATTTATCTTTGTTAATTATATCTTCTTATTAGATCTTTTGACATACAAGAACAGGCACTTATGCAATGTTATTTACTAAGGCAAGACTAAACATCTTTTAAAGGGCATGTGAACGATCAATTCAGTTCCTAATTTTTTCCTTCTTATCCACCGGTTTTTGTCTTAAGCTCGTTTTGTGTGCAATATTTCTAGTCTTTCCATACATATCACTCACAGAGATGTAAACAAAGGCATTTAGAAAGTTTTATGAAGTTAAATTGTTTTCTGTAGAGAAACATACCAGCTCTTTGTTTACTGATTTATTTACAGTGGTGGTAATGGAAACCAGGGTTTCCAGTGTTTTTTCTATGTGATGGTAAAATAGTGGTACATTTCTTTGGGTTAACCTCTTTGTCATGGAAAAATACCTTTAGCTTATTTTAAAACTATCATAACACAATATCTCAAACATAACTTTCTGTGATGTGGTGTTTAGAGCCTTTACACACTTCACACTACACCTCTTTCTCCAGCTGCTGTGAATAATTTGGACATTCTCTAGAATGACTCCTTTTACATCAAATGAAATGACCTTAAATAAAAAATTGAATGATTATAGTACTGATACTGTTACAAATTTAATTTATGTTCTGGGTGAAAAATCAAACTCTATCTGATGTGTTTTCTGAGCTACAAAGTCTGGATTGAAATGTTCTTGCCCTTGTCCAGGTTCCTGAGGCCTTTGGGCCTGTCCGCACTTTAGCCGAGGGAAAACAAGAGGAATTGTTTGTGGGAACAACCAGAAATGCCATTCTGCAAGGCTCTTTCTCTGGTACTCTCACACCCATTGTTCAGGTAAAGTTCAAATTAAAGAATGCTACTAAGCATTCTTCAAAGCAGACTTTTTTTGCATAAAATCCTATGAAATCCAAAATTAAGTATTTTTGTGCTGTGCCTGACAGGGCCACACAGATGAGCTATGGGGGCTGGACGTGCACCCTACCACTGAACAGTTTGTGACCTGTGGCCAAGACAAGCAGGTCCACCTGTGGGACACCACCTCCCACCAACCTATGTGGAGCAAGATCATTGAGGTTGTATTTGTAGCATCTTCTTTTTCCTGCTGGGCAAAACTACTAGTGGCACTTTTCTAGTATCTAAAGATTTTGGAAAGTCCTCTTAGTGTGGTAGCACCAGTAATTTACCTTCTCATGAAGAAGGTCCATTGCTTTTTTTTCTCATGAGGTGCGAAGCTGTTGCTTGCTATATTTATCACCTCTTTGTTGATGTTCCCTGGCCTTCAGGACCCTGGCCGTTCTGCTGGCTTCCACCCTAGCGGCGCTGTGCTTGCTGTGGGCACCATGACTGGCAGGTATGACTGAACATAGGGGTTATAACATGGTCAAAACAAGAACACTCAAGAAGCACTTCTATACAAAATTAAAAACATCAAAAGCACTTCAATGATGACCTTCACTTAATATTTGGAATTCATGCAATTTGCTATTATTGTATGTGTAATTGTATTTTTAAAGTAGTTTATCAGTTTCATTTAATATGGTTGTGTTAACTATTCAGAATGATAGGCATGATCTGTTGTCTTGGTCCATCCTATAGGTGGCTGGTGCTGGACACTGAGACTAGGGACCTTATTTCTATGCATACTGATGGCAGTGAAATTATCTCCATTGTCAAGTACTCTCCAGGTATGCCAAATCTGAACTTCGTTATAAGTTAGCCCATTCAGCAACAATATCACCTTCCACAAAGAGTTAATATAAATATAAATATAAATAGAGTTATTCAGTCAGGCAGAGCTTCCATTTTGCATCAATACTGACAATTCAGCGTGCACTGTCAAGTTGTACTTTCTATTCAGCACCAGTACTGTTTCTCATAGATGGAGCGTACCTAGCCGTGGGTTCCCATGACAACTTTGTTTACATCTATGCTGTGACAGAGAATGGGAGAAAATACAGTCGCATCGGCAAATGCACTGTGAGTCACTTGAACAAATCTGCTGATCTATTTATCAAACCAGCAGGGTCTCTTCAATATTATACGCCATTTTGTTTTTCGTGTTTTATACTTACTATTCTCTGTCTGCCCATCCAGGGACATTCCAGTTTTGTCACCCACCTGGACTGGTCCACTAACAGTCAGTATATTGTCACCAACTCAGGAGACTATGAGATCTTGTTCTGTGAGTTGCTTTGTCACCTTGAGGTCTTCATAACCATGCACAGAAATTAGGTTTCATTTTCTAACCCGTATGGTCTCTGTTCAAAAGGGGAGGCCTTAAATGCAAAACATATCACGAGTGCAGACGCAGTACGTAACCTGGAGTGGGCCACTTCTACTTGTGTGCTGAGTTTTAATGTCTTTGGTGAGTGAAATGTTAGCACACTATCACTCTGTAATCAAGGCATTCTAATGTGAAAATGGATGAAGCATGAATGTTATTTGTAGTTCTGTGAGATTTTATATACCTAAAAGGTCGAAACTGTATTTTTCCATTTCCATTTCCAACTTCTCCTTATCCCATATAATTAAACAACTACACAGTTAAAAGTTTGTTTTTGTTACTGTGCATAAACAGACAGAAATTAATACATTAATTTAAAATAAATAAATTTACATAAACGAATACATCTTTGTACTGTTATATATTTTGTCTTTCAAAAAGCCAAAAAAGTCAAGCACTCATAACCTCAATATGAATGGCTGTAGTAAAACTGCTTTAGACTAAATAGATGTATATATGTAAATTCTTTACTTTACGTGACAGTGAATAAAAAAGCTATATTTGGACTGAATGGACCACAGAGCAAAAATTCGGCTTTCCGTGATACAGGCTCATTACGTTCTGTGAAGTTAAGCTTAAGCTAGATTTCTTCCTATGTTGTGAAAATATTTTTCTTTGTCTCATGTTGCTAGGCATTTGGCCAGACGGTGCTGATGGCACAGACATCAATGCTGTTTGCAGGTCAAATGACAGTGGAGTACTGGCCACAGGCGATGATTTCGGCAAAGTGCACCTGTTCTCTTACCCCTGTTCTCAGCCGAGGGTAAGCTTCCTGTACTCATCTGTGCAAACACATTAACGCATGTTGTAGAAAGTGAATTCAGTCTGTACTGTCTGCTCTCTCTCCATTCCACCAGGCTCCTAGTCATGTATATGGTGGACACAGCAGCCACGTGACCAACGTTGCCTTTCTCCACGATGATAGTCACCTCATTTCTACTGGAGGGAAGGACACCAGCATCCTTCAGTGGGCACTTGCCTAATTATGCCTGAGCAAACCTGCTACTTATTTACTGGAGCCTCCTGCCCAATAGAGGGCAGCACTACTGTGCCTACTCTGCATCCATATTGTCCTGTCTGTAGTCTACTGTATGTACCACTGTATGTTATAAAGGAGTGACCTTAGGTGCTGATCTGGGAGCTTTTTTTTTTTTGAAAAACAATCCTAGATCGATACTTACAAGTGTCCTACCTGAAATGTATTGTGCATCATGCTAATGCGCCACTGAGAGGAACTGAGCTGAAAGAGAAGAGTCATGTCCTAATTCTTCAACCCATTTAAACCTATTTAAAGAGTTTACCTGCTGTTTGTGTTGCAAAACATTGTAAGGAGATATATAATATACAGTCACCGTATGGACATGTGATTTGGAAAGTACATGGTAATGTTGTGGCACCTAGCTATTCATAAATATCTAGGAGTGAGCTTAAGCTATGCTTTGCCTCCATTTTGTTAATAAAGTTTCTACTGTACTCACAATATTCTACTATCATTGGTACATTTCTTTGTTGATTTTCAATTATTTCTTATAGTACAGTGTACATGTCTCATTATATTCTCACTTTCAAAAACCAAAACAGCTACTGTAATCCTCCTATGCTGTCTCTGTAGCTTTGGCTTGGCCCACTTCTTATTGAGGCTTATTAAGCAACATCTCCTGTATTTACAGCCAACACATAAAGGCAGCCGGAAAGGTCATAAGGTAGGTCTGAACAACAAACAGTCACCCTTAGTTTTCCACTCAAAATTCCCTTCCTGCTGTTTTCATATGGGTGTCCAAAATATTGTCCAAATAGTGTGTTTATATACTACCGTTCACAGTGACACGTCTTCATATTTACGTTTCTTCACATTTACCACTCAAATCTCAGACCGAGAGCCATAAATAGATCCTTAAATTTCTGTGAGTCTTGTGAAGGCTGGAGAATTCCTACTTGGCAATGTGGAAAGTTGGATACAGCAAGCATCTTCCTTTCCCTCTTTCCTTCCCTCGCACTTAATATGAAGTGGTTCTGGCACAGAATCAAGTCATGCAAAGGTCAGTCAAGTCAAAGTGGTTTTATGAGTAGCTCCACTTTTTAAACTCATTCAAAAATGCCTTGCTGTTTTGTTTGTTTAATGACATTTAATGTTTCTGTAACACGGCTGACAAAAACTGTTGCGGCAAGATTTATGAAAAATTCCAAAAGTTGACACCACAAAACTGCTACTGTGATCTATTTTGTGTCATGCAAAAATCACTAAACAAAAAATTTAAATGGAAGAAATAACATTCAGTCATGGTCACGTGAATTATTGGAGTTTGACACATGATACTGGAATGCCTTGATTGGGCTTATGTCGGACGAATGTGCAGGCCACAATATTTAATGAAGTGCTTTGAAAGACTCATCTTGGCCCACATACAGAACACTGTACCAGACACTCTCACAGTGGACCCACTCCAGTTTGTGTATCAATGAAACAGATCCACAGAAGATGCCATCTGTACTGCCATCCCCACAGCTCTAGAACACCTACAGAGCAAAGACAGCTATGTGAAAATGCTGTTCA
Organism: Semaprochilodus insignis; assembly: GCA_034552555.1. Lineage (NCBI taxonomy): Eukaryota > Metazoa > Chordata > Actinopteri > Characiformes > Prochilodontidae > Semaprochilodus > Semaprochilodus insignis. The sequence continues at coordinate 17,214,408 of CM067488.1, forward strand.
TTGACTACATCTCAGCATTCAACAACATCCAAGCTGACTGATCGGCTCCACTCTCTTGGACTGATACCCTCCTCATGTAACTGGGTGCTGGATTTCCTGATGGGCACACCCCAGTCTGTCAGGTTTGGAAACCACACCTCTAGAACATGGATCATAAACACAGGGACACGCAGGGCTGGGTGCTGGGTATACGCTGTTTACCCATGACTGTGTTGCCTCTCACAATCATCAAATTTGCTGATGATACTACTGTCATGGGACTGATCACTGGGAGTGATGAGACGGTGATGAGACAAAACCCGGCGGCATGGTGTCAGGTCAACAATATCTCTCCTTAAATGTTGACAAGACAAAATAGATGATTGTGGACTATCGGAGGAGAGCAGAGTGGCACAAACCACTGCTTCTGCATCAAACGGCAGTAGAGAAAGTGAACATCTTCAAATTTCTTGGAGTCACCATCAGTGAAGATCTCACCTGGTCACACGACACAACACAACAGGTCAGAGAAGCACAATAATGACTACATTTCCCATGAAGAGTCAGGAAAACTGGCATGCCAGATAGAATACAGAGGAACTTCTACAGCTGCATTATTGAAAGTATTCTCACCAGCTCCATCACAGTTTTGAAAACTGCTCCGTCCAGCACTGCAATTTCTACCACACACAAGCCACACACAAGCCTATGAGTCGGAAACAATGGTACTTGTGACTCATTGGACCATGCCACATTTGCAACCTCACTAGCCAGGTGAGGTGTTGTGTCCAGTGTTGTAGATAGAGGCACTCTGATGGATCTTCTGCTCCCATATCTCATGGAAGCTAAAGAATGGTGCACGGACCTGCAGGATATGTTTGTGGGGCCTTCTGCATTGAATGTGGATGTGATTTCTGCCAGAGTTGATAGTCTGTTTGCACAGACAATTCTAGGCAAATGCCGCATCTCATGATCATAGGCAGCCACTGCACTGTCCACTGTGGGTGGTAATACTTTCTGTGACATAATTCCTTGTACACACATGACACTGTGGATTGTGGAATGTTACATACCTGCATTTTGCAAATGGAATGTACCAACCGTTTAGCACCCACTATCAGTGTTCAACCTCACTTACAAGATAACTCCTCAAAATTATACAGATGTGGGTGCTCCCAAGGCACCCCATGAGGTAACACCACTTCATAATCAGTTTACAAACTGCTGTCCAGTTTACAAACTGACTTTTGTTATGTCCGTGTACAACCTGAGAATAACTTAGCCAGCTTACACTGTACTTATACACTGTGTTCCAAATCATTATGCAAATTCAATTTAAGAGTCATAAAGATTTAATTGTATGTTTTTCAATTAAACTCATGGATGGTATTGTGTCTCAGGGCTGTTTGGATCACTGAAATCAATCTCAGACACCTGTGATAATTAGTTTGCCAGGTGAGCCCAATTAAAGGAAAACTACTTAAGAAGTAGTTGAGTCATGCTGGTGGCGGAGTCATGTTTTGGGCCAGAATCATTTTCAGTTCTTTACAGCCTATAAAATGTTTTGAAACTCTGTTGTGCATAATAATTTGGAACAGTGCATTTTGAGTTTTTTTATTGTGAAAAAAAAAAAACTGTTATCATTGGGAGCTTTGTTCAATAAAATTCAATTTGTACTCTAGCAGTTGATGAAAAAATTATTCTGACTGTCATTAGTATCGACCATTAAGGACAATCAGAGAAAAATATCATTTGCATAATAATTTGGTATGCGGTGTATAGTTCTTCTATTGCATCATGCCAAAGATGCAGTGTGTTCTGCGTAGATGATGTCACCTTATTTTCACTTAAATTTCACCAGAGTGCCACAATGATTGGATGTTATAAAATGAACATGGCCTTCAAAATACATATTAGTGACCGAACACAGGCAGAGGTAGTGCACATCAGTCATGAAGCAGAAAAAGCAACAATCAAGGCAAACGCTAAGATGCAGATAGCAGTGTAGTGGCCTTAATCTGCAGAGCGGAAGTGCATATCTTGGGTAATTGGTTGCTAAGCAACAGTGTGGTATATGGTTCAGTCTCAAAGCTCCGCTGTGTGGGAGCGTTGATCTGCTTCAGCCCCTCACACCAAGAGCAAATCATACATGTTTACATACAATAAAAAAGCCTATTTTGCCTCCTTTTTTATAACAAACAATTCATGAGCAGAATTAGCTAAGTGGAGCTGTGGGGTTCGGCCACTTCTGAGACTTTTTTAGGAACAGATTAAAGTCAAATGGGTCTTAAAATAGACCGCCTGGTTTTAAATCATACCAAGACCAACATCCATCTATCTAATCATGTTCCTTACTTGGGCTTTCTATTTGTTTGTATGCTGTCTCTTTGAAAATGGAATTGCAAGCAGTTGCATAGACTGTTGTTTCTTTTGTCTTTTGTTCCTCTCCCTCCTATCTCTCTCCTTGTGAGGAGAATTAGGGAATAATACTCAAGTTAAAAGCAGAACCTAGGTGGAAAAACAACTTCCATATACTTTTAGAAAAAGAGACAGATTTTGCTGAAGATTTCTGAACATAACTTCTTTTTGTTCTTGTGATGAAGAAAATGTATAATGAGGAGAATAAGCAATTCATTTCTTCATGAAGTGCTAATGCAGCTTTTGTTTGGGTTTTGTTCGAGACTTAACTCTTCAAACAGTCTTAAATTTCCTTACTGTGACAAATAAATGCTTCACCTTACACTTGTTTTAATGCAATTAATGCAATACTGTCAGTAGCTCTCACATTAAAAGGAAACAAATAATCACATCACTAATGGACTTATTACTGTATTCATGTTTAATTGGTCCACTGTGGAGTTCTGCTGAACAGCTGGGCTGAACTGAACCATTCTAAAGCCACAACTACTTTTGCTCCTAAGAAATGCTGCCCAAATATTGATGCAGCTGGCAAAACAACAAGGACAGGAGCTCACTGTGCTTTATACCATTCAGAGGTGGACGCAGCCATGTATTTCAGTTAAAGCAGAGCTACCCAAGATAAAATATTACTTTGGTAAAAGTGGAAGCCAATCTTTTATAGAATGTCATTATTTAGCCTGACACCGATGTCTATTAAAATTAGCATAAGCTAATGTTTATGCTAATTTAAGCACAAATTAGCATAAAATTACATGACATACTTACTTTTTGCTTTATTCTTCTCATAGACATTCTGGAGATACAAGGTTTTGTTAAGACAACAACAATATAACAATCTCAGCAACATCTTGCAAATATAAGTCTTGTTTAGGGTTCAGGTTAAAATTAGAATTTACAAAGTTTTCAAACTTTCTATATAATTCAATGGCTGAAATGTTAACAAAGGCATTCAGAGTGGACTGACATGAAATGGTGGATTGTAGGCTACCAGGATTGTAGGAACCAGGGGATCATAATGTTCACCACACAAATATTTTATTCACTTCCAATCATAACTGAATCAGAAAGGACAAAAAATCTGAGATACAGAATGTTAGTATATGTTAGGTATATTCTGAGCTGTATTAGTGGAAAAGTATTGCAATTTACTCACTCTTACTAAATTCTTTAGCTAAACTTAAGTGAATAACAGGACTAAATTAGGTGTTTTCCTTTTAATTATGCTTTTTGGCTTTCTAATATGTAAGATGTTCCAGCCTTATCTGATTATAAACCTGCAGTGTCTTCAACATGTGTATATGTAATGTTGGCAATAATAAAATAGTGGTAAATCTGAAAAAATAAGCTGTCCTTAGGTACTATTTTCCCTGCATGTATCTCTTGGCATCATATGTATTTAAAAAAATGTGTTTTAGGCCAAATTCTTACCTCATAGCTATAATAAATATTTTCACTTGGCAAATTTCTCTAGGTTGGAGCATTTTGTGTCAAAAATGGTGAAGCCTTGTTTATACAAAATAACAAATACGTAATGCTACACTTACACACTAAATTATTGTTATATGACATACTGTGATATTGTGATGGGATATTATACTGTTGTGATATGAAATTTTACCTCATTCATTTTATAGTATGCATCGGTATAATACAATATAATGTAGAATAATAAAACTTTCCATTGGGATTAAGACTGCATTGGTGCTTTGACCCCATGCCTATGACTGTGTTAGTTAGACCTAGGGCCAATTTAACTGGTGATTGAGATACAGTATAGTAGTACATATTGGGATATATTATATTGAGTATGACATGCATAATTACTGCAGTTCATAGTTTTTTTTGTTTGTTTTGTTTTTTGTTTTTTTTATAAACTTTAATATTTGGACAAAATTCTGTGCTTACTTGTTAATTCTGTCTTTTTAGCCTTCCAGACTCCAAGACGTAACATGATGTTCTGGCCTCGTCTGATCCTGAAGCTGCAGGTCCAGATCAGCCCCTCAGAGACGAGGTGACAGAACAGAAAATAACCAAAGCCCTCCACTGAGAACGTGAGCCAGCATCAAGGAGGAAAGGAAGTATGTGTAGGATCTCCAAGAAAGTGCAAGTGCACTGCTAAGCGGCATCTTCACACAAAACTGTGTTATTATTAAGACTGCTACTCTGCATATATTAAGTCCCCTTTTCTCCAGTGGCTTCCCAGGACAGAGAGAAACTGATTTATGAGAGGCACAGAAGATGAGCTGATACTGTGAGTTCTCCATCTGAAGAACCTATGGATCAATCTTCAGCTAAAATTGCGAATCTATCCCATCCTAGTTTCTACGTAAATTATAGACAGGCTTTCACCTTATAAGCATCTCTGACACATTATGGGCCTAGCATTACCTCAGATAATGGCATAATTGGATTTTTGAGCTGATGTTCTGGGGCAGAACATCAGTACTGATGGATATCAGGTTATGCGAGTTTCATGGGGATTGAATTTCACCCTCGAGGTGGGAGAGAGCTAAGGCTTTGTGAGTAAATCAAGAATAAATTAGTGCATAAATCAGGGGAGCAGGATGGGAACTATTCACTTAAGAGCTGGCTCACATGTCTCTGCCTTCTCTCAGTAGATCACAACTATTGGCCTGCGTGTGTGAAGAATTCAGTTTCAGAGTATGAAGCTATCCTCTTCAACAATTCTGCATAATTCAGGTATTACAGTGTGAACAAAATTGTGTTTAGATGTGCAATGGTTAATTGTAGAGAAGCTAACAATATAAATACATTTATACAAAAAAAAATATTTATTTGCTATCTTGAACCTACATGTGCCTACAGTTTGTATAGAGAATGTTTTAACTGTAAAATAATGGTAATCTAAAAAAAATAATAAAATGAACCTTCTCAAGCCATCTCAAATCTATCATAAAAACAATGTCCCAGGAACTGAACATTTCCTGTAATAACTTTCTGTGAGGGAGCTGTCGAGGCATTTAACTCTTTAGATGTCTGCTTCCTGTCACCACTACTGTGAGCGATTTTGAATTAGTAGTTTAATCAAGAATTCTGCATTTCAAATAAAACCACTCTGAAAACTCTAGAACAATTTTCTAAATTTGGTGAACTTTTTAATTATGCAGGAATTCAGAACAATTTAAATGAAGTTGTGGCCAGAGAAGAGCATTAAGAATGTTTCAGTGGAATTATTTTCAATTAATTGCTTAAAAAACTAGCATTGAAGGCTAGGGAGGGCACTTTCTTTGGGCTACATTGCTCTATTTCTGAGGGAGCCACACCAACAACAAGGATGCTATCGAGAAGACAGCTTCTTGTTTAATAAACAGTTAGAGAACTTTTACCCCGAAAGTGAATTCATGTATGAACATAGTGCCAGTAACCTGATAAAATATCTTAACAGAACAATGGTGGAACACGGTCCGGAAAGAATTTCTTAATGGCCAGCACTTGAAAGGAACAATTACAAGACAATGACTTTTGTGGTTTGCTCTGCTCCTTCTTTCTCCGTCCGATGCTAATTCTGTTGATCTAATCTCCCGGGAGATTCGATTGGCTCTGTTTATCATGCTTGTTTGTGCAGTACATTTGACACATTCCATTTATCACAGCCACGGGTTGGCCTGGCAAAGCCAGCCTCCCAGAGCTCTAACAGCCAGAGGGAAGGAGTCTTTTCCAGCATAGATGAATGCAATGAAGGCAGGCATTCATTTGTGGATAACAGGAAATAAACATTAAGAAGTAGACACATTTGGACTAATAAAGATTTTTGTAATGTGTGCTGAATACTATCTAGCTGTATAAAAAAATGAAGATTAATATGTGGCTTATTAGTAAATACAAATAAATTTGTGACTTCAAAGCTGACAAAAGTACCAGTGATTGACATGTCAACACTGGTGTCTTTAGCTGGCCTGGTCTTATTATGTAAACATGACCAAAGATATTCCATTTCTAAACAAATTTTAGGTGACAGCCCAAACAAGTATTGCTTTAGACATGAAAACAGGCTTAGAATACACTTGGGATTCAGTCTTACACGTCTCAAAGTCTTGATTAAGAACATCAAGGCTCCTAAAAGTGCAGTGAGGCTGAAAACCCATATAGCTTTGCTTCACTATAAAAAACGTATATTTTAGCCTTGCATTTGGGTTGAACATTAAGGCAGCTCGGACACTAACTTTTTTATTTTAATGGAGCAATATGTAAAATTTTTAGTTTAAAGTGATCCAACGATAAGTAAAATTATCAACAGAATGTGAAGAAATAACTGTTTTAATGGTATTGTGTTACAGCTATGTGCTAATAATGCTAACATTAAGGAGTAGGATGGACTGTGTGCTTCTCATGATAGAGGTGGACATTAAAATTGCCTGGTGATATGTTACCGCCTACTGTTTTGCAGCTTATGCACTGCTCCTTTAAAACCCCCAAATCTTTTTTACAGTGTGTGTTTTTTATATGAGGCATCTAAAAGGTGTTATCCTCAAAAATCTTTCTGTATATTCCATGTACATGACTAGAAACACCCCTGACTGTGACCCCATGCTTATTGGCCAGGACATTGCAATCATTTTACTTCAATTACTGAGTTGTTTTCTGAATTTTTTATGCTATTTACTGAAGGAGAATGGTGTACTGTACAGTGAGAAGTGTGCATGGTTTAACTCATACTAATGGGCTTGTTAGCCCCTGGGGAGAAACATTTGTCACACTGTGCTGTACATGTAAGTGTTGGTCTCAGTGTAGTTAGAACAAGACAATCAGGGGTTAGACAATTCAGAGCAGTTACTTAAAACAGTGCAGGAGGGGGTTGGGGTCATGCTGATTCGGGCAGTGAGTAAAGAGCTCTGAATGTTAAATGCTAATTCTGATTAATAATGTTCATTAACACATATTGACTAAAGAATAAAGAGCTTTTTTGCAGAGTACAGATGTCAATATAAAGTGTTGATAAAAATGTAGGACACAAAAACATTTCTTTCTGTTTAATGATGTGAAGTTTTGTAATGATATTTTACTTTCATTATTTGTCAGACATAAGCAGGCAACTACAACCACTACACCAACATACCTGGGCCTATAGTTAGACATATGTATTTTTCTACAATGAAGCATTTACAAAAGGAATCAAGTGATTCAGGTAAAAATGACCATACATTTGAAAACTGGTTGAAAATATTTGCACTTATGTGAGCTTGTATGTATGGAGGTATCTTGTCCTCATTATTTCACAAAGTGAACAACAACTTTTCTCAAGGAAGCCCAGTATTATTTGTAATTATCATGCAACACCTGGTTTGGCTAATCAGTAAATTAAAACGGGTGTGCTGGTGGATTCAACGTAATGGCTGAGGGATTTGTTAGTGTTTTATTTGCAGTATGCATAGTATAGCTTGTGGCTTTGGACACAGCCCATGTCAGTTAACATGAGACCAAAAAAAGTATTTACCCTTCGTATTGTACCATCACATGGCCACCAGTGATCAGCCATGGATGTGCAGGAGGCAACGATGATCTGCCTGCTATCCTGGGTGTTCAGCTGCACTAGGCAGTGGTCTCCAGTGCTGCCCTGTTTGGTAAAAGAGCTTTCATCTAAAGCGTAATGTTTCCCACGTCTTCTTATTCTTTGCAGATGCCACAATATAATGAATGGGTATATTTGGAATCCTAATGGTGATTTCATTATTGGGTTGTCATTTAGGTCTTGTATCTCTTAAAAATTAAACTTCACTTTTATCACATTTCAGTATTTAGAAGAAAACATTGAATAATCCTATACAGAAAAATCACATATATTTCATCTCCGAAGTGTGCAGTAAACCATGTGTGTTTACAAGAAGGCTAATCAAATGTTTTTCACCAGTGTACACACATCTTTTACACATAATAACACATGACAAAGTTTATTTTTAACATATAACATGTTTTTTCACACATGAAATTCATTGGAAATTCAAAGCATCTCATCTACTGAACAACTGTAGACAATACTGTTATTTATTTATCAGTTATATCAGGCCCATTCAAGCTGATTCCCCCAGATTTCATTTCATGTATTTTCAAATATAAAATACAATTTATGCTATGGCTTGTCTGAATACTTGATAGTTATTATTTACAGATACATGCACATCTACAGAAAAGCCAGAAAGCCCAGGTAATGAACATTTTATCTTAAATTTTTAATTCACAGTTAATGTTAGAGGTGTAAGAAATTATTGAAAATTTTGCATAAAAAGATCAATTTTTAAACAGTATTGTTGCGTTAAACCCCAGACATCAAAATAACAATGTTCTTCACCATTAGACTCTTTTACTCCAACATAAACAAGTAGCGTAAGGGTGCACTTCTAATGTCAGCATTAGCAAACAAAGTAGGCAAACCTATCTTGAGACCAGCTGAGAAAGTTGGAGTGGCTTCACACAAGCAGCAGCATTTGGTCATATTTCTTTCATTTGCTGTCATGTATGTATAGAATTCTGAATGTGAATCCAGGGCTGTTAAAAATATACAGGCGGTTACTGCAATGGCTACGTCTTCCTGAAACAGCCATGTTACAGTTTAGGGTGCAGTATATATCAAGATAGCTCTGCCCATGTACTGGTATATTTTGTCGGAGCAGTGTGTCATCCTGGTATCTTTAACATGCTGGAGAAAATCATTTGATCACCTACTGCACACTGCTACTTTTGGGCAGAATCAGTAGATGGACAGTATGTAATTGGCAATATATATGACTGTATTTCAAGGTCAAGTGTAGTTACGGTGGGCGGGGACAGGCAAAAATACCCTGTTTTAAGTTCTGCAGTTTGCTGTATGTGTTTAAATGTTTTGAGTTGTTTATCTGAAACAGGCAGGCAGACAATGCACATGTGCTTAAGATGTGTTTTGTCTTTGACACAAGTTGGACACAAACGCACAGAGATCGTGGAATCAGTCATACAGACATGTGAGTAGTTGACATGTAGGCTAGTGTACCCTATATATCACCTAGGCTACCGTTCGAGAAACCGCCAAGCAACTGGATGTATTAGCGCCATCGTGTGTGCGTGCGTGCGTGTGTGTGTGTGTGTGTGTGTGAGAGAGAGAGAGAGAGAGAGAGAGAGAGAGACTCTAAGTTCCGTTTGCAGACGCGTGCGCCGCTCACTCTCTCTCCTCGTGGGGAAGTACGTGGGGAGTCACATCGCCGGATGATAGTAATCCACTACAGTCTCGGATGTGCTTCAGAATGTTCTCTTAAAGTGAATAACTTTGGTCGGAGCGGCTGACCGCTTTCTATCTCGAGCCGTTCAATTGAGAGTGAGTGTTTTTCTGGACGCTTTGGTGCTTCAGCTTCAGGAGGTGAGACGTTTCATCGTGTATTTCTTTACACTGTACATTTCAGTCGCGTGTGTTTAGTTATACAGCTTAAACCTGCATTTGAACTGTATCATGAACTTCTTTACCCTACGTTACCTTGGAGGGACGTCCGTGTCCTCTAGCTGGTGTCGAGCGTCTGGTCTGCTGCACTCTGCTGAAACATGAAAATGCCTCTTCCTGTATGTGAACTGTGTTTCATGTAAGACATGTAAAACAGTTCAAAAGAACGAGTACGTAGTTCTCCCTACCTTTATCGTGTGTGCAATAATGCTGTGGTGTCGGGTATTTACTTTGTTCTCCTCACAGAATTCCTCTTTTGACTGCAGCTGTAACGTGAGGTCATTTCTTTGTTGTACATCTCCGTAATTATCAGATGCATTTGTTTTAGGTCGAGTTCAGAGTCCCTAGTAAATAAATGTTATTTTATTTTATTTGCGTTATTGCTGCTTTTTTACGTTACGTTAATGTGGTTTCTGGAATGTTTTTGTTGGAAAGGCAGAGTTTAGTCGCATGCATAACAATTGCAATGCAGTATTAAAAGAGTGAACGTTTGAAAGGTGTATTGATGATATACCCCTCTTTTTAGGGTCTCTCATTTGTGTAAACCATTGTCACTGATTGAAAGCAGGTATTTGGGTGCATCGTATGTTGTTTTGCATTGTTTATAGCTCAGCTGATTTTCAGAGCCAAAACAATCTGTATAGTATATTTAGAAAACTGCAGAATAAAATAATATGTTTAGAAAGAATTTGTTGCTTCAATTTAGTACAAGGGATAAAATGTTCATGAAAGCACAGAAAGCCTTTTCTGTCTTTTTTAAACTGAAAGCCACAGCTTGAATCTCAGATGTCATTTGGCTTTGTATGTGACTTTGGAATGGATGCATTTGCTCTCTCTTCCATGATCTAGCTGGCCACTGGTGTTTTCGTGGCACATCATTGAATCATGTCCTGCTCGGCTCTGCATGCCAGGTGATCTTTTTGAGAGGGGCCAGGATTCTTTAGGCTGATTTCCCCACATGCATGTCTGATATGGGCCCTCTCGCTCAGGCTTTGTGAGAAAAGCCCTCAGACGTTTAATCAGTCGCGTTGAGCGAGCAGTAATTGCCCACTTGGGGATGTGAGATAAGAGTGGACATTAAAAGCGTGACGAGGAGGGGAGAGTAATCGCCTTGAGGGCCAATGGCATGTCTCCTTCAGCGCCACCCGCCTGCTTAATGAGGGTGTTACGGCAGGGTAATGTCTGTTTTGTACACCAAGATGTGTGAGGGAAAAACTCTTTACCACAGCAGGATGGAGGCACTGTAAGGTATTTTTATCAAACTTACCAGTAAGCTCACACCAGCCGGTAATTTGTAGGTTGAGCTGTACATACAGAACCTGTTTTGTTGTTCAAACCATTTACAGAAAAAAGTTGTCAAATATTGTGTATTATTGCTGCCCATATCACAATTTACCCAATAAGTAGCTAGTGAAGGCCTGTAGCAGTGTTGTTCATTGGGTGATATATCGAGGTGGGTAGTTACATGAGCTTAAGTTGTGATGGGTTTGTTCTTCTCTGAGTGTTTTCAAATGATGATACGTTTTCATTTCTCCTCAGGTATATTTATGAGGAGTATGTTTTTTTTTTTACTGCTTCCGTTTTTACTGCTGTTCAGCTTTAGCCATCTACATTAAGTTCGTAATTCCTTTTCCTTGTATTTAATAAATTAATTCTCCTTTGTTACTTCAGTACTTGAGCCATTTTGGTGTTTCACACACACCTCTCACTTTGGAGGTTAATGTGTTATTTTTAGGCCAAAGGGATGCCAAACAGAGAAGAATAGTGTATAACCAACCTCAGTTCCTGTGCTGATAGATGCTGCAATTTTAGGAAACTCAAGTATTTTTTTTTCTTTTTGATCTGATAACTTGTTCTCCTGCTAAGCCTCTTAAACTCTGTTACTGTTATTACATCATAAGGCTTATTATTCAGCAATGTTATAGAAGTGAGCAGTCTTCAAGTTTCATAGGTTAAATTGTTTTTGGATGTCTTTATTCCATGGCTCAACAGTTACTTTAATGAACTTTGGGAGGGACTAAAATGTGCAAGGCAGGGGATCCACCAGGACCATGGTTAGGAACCACCGCTACAAAATATTGTTGCTGTCCAAACACAATTTTTTTCTGTTTTATTGTTTAGGTTTTATGGGAACATCTTTTACATTGTGTATTTATGACGTAAAAATACTAATTTCATGATGAGCAGACCAATAGAAATGTTCCAGAATCACTTAAATTAAAATGTGCTTACATTAACTTATATTAAAAGTTTAGAATGTTTTGCCTTTTCCTATTTGTAATTGCCACAAATAAGTCCACACATTGCAGTAATATAACTGGCATGGAGTGACATTTGGTGTACTGCTCACACCACAGTAAGGTGTAAACACCACAGTCTCCGTAAAACCTATCCATGAGACAAGTACAGTTAACATTCAGAGTGACAGGATATGCAGAGCTGATATAAATATTTCCCTGTTCTCTCCATGTCCGCTAACTTACATAAGAAAGCTGTTCACTTTTAGTGACAATAGATGATGATGCAGACTGCCGTACGTCTCATCATTGTTCTAACTCAGCACACTCTGTGTAGGGTGTAATCTGCAGCCCCTCCTAGAACCAAGAGTAAAAGGTTTTTTTAATGGAGCTGTTACAGTGGACATGGTGACAAAAAAAAAGAAGTGCGGCGTGAGATGCAGGGCTGATCAAAATGTGTCCATGCATTTTGTTAGACATAGCAATAAGTGGGGGTCCAAGACCCTTTCGTTCTAAATTCTCACACACCTACAAGCTATTCTGTATACTGCACAGGAAATTCTGCTCTTAAGAACAGGATTTCCTTGCTTGATTTTGAGTGATTAAAATGGCCACTACCTTTAAAAGCCAACTCTGTCCAGGTAGCAAAAACACTGTTAGTTTCATATGTTAAGTGGTTTATGTAATTCAATGTTTAGATGTTCTTTTTGTGTCATAAATACTTTTTCAGCTTTCTGAACACAGTTTACACCATGAGGGCTTTTGCATAACTACACTTCTGAATGTTACACCTGTTCCATTCCCCAGTAAAGATTGATTTCTGAAACAGAAAACCATGCTCAATGCCCCTCTCTCTCTCTCTCTCTCTCTCTCTCTCTCCTTCTCTCTTTTTCTTGTTCGATCTCTCTTTTAGTCTCTCTTACATTCATATGCACAGTCACACTTGGTCAGTTGGTTCTCTTGTTAGGGCCTGCATCTTGTTGTAACTCTCCTTATCTCTAACCCTGATCCTAAAGTTAGCTTTTATCTGATGTTGACCTAAACCCTGGCCTTAAAGGACAATTTCCTGTTTAGAATAAATGTTTGATTTTGCCCTGGAGCTATGAGGCTAAATGTGGCCTAGTAATGAAAGTCAATGTCACCAAAAATCTTTTTTTCAGTGACACAGACTTCCCGTATATTTTCCTCATAGCTCCACTTCAAAACTTAACATTTGTTTTAAATGACAAACTGTGTAAATATGATTTTATGGTGGACTATTCCTTTAACCTTTGTTACCCAAGCGTAACACTAGTATAACAGTACGCCAAATGGTAAATTCAAAATGAACCATACCGTACCTGAAGACTAGATAGTTTTTAGCAAGTAAGTGTATTTTCTTTCGAGAGTTCTCTGTCCATGTAAGACTATGTGGTCCTCACAAGTATAGAAAAGCAAGTATCCAAACACACTGGCTAACAAGAAAGAGAAGTGTGATCTCTCAGATGCGACAGTGTGTCATGAATAATATATAAGGTTACTTCTAGCCAGACACATGAGTGTCCTCAGTTTCCCAAACTCCTTTCTAAGAGCAGTTTCTAACACAGAATGACAATGATGGATTCTTGCTTTCATTACTGATATTTTCTTTTCTTTGGCCCATTGTAGCCCTATCCAGTTTCTTTTCATCATATGTTATGCTTTGCTTTGAAATATGTTCGCAGCATGTCTCGGCTGCTCTTGAATATCTTGTTACTGTTTGTGGAGGCGGTGTCCCTCTGCAGTCTTCCAGCTGTGTACAGTACAACTGCCAAGTCAAGCATGTCAATACATAAGCATGTAAAATTGACTGGAGGCACCACATTAGACATGTGTAGGTGTTTCTATGAAACCAAAAGTGTGTCATCAGTTCATCTGAGCCTAGTTTTCCATAGCAAAGAAAAGATTCTTTTCCTTTTTTTCTGACACACAGGACTGCTTCTGTCCTCCGCATACATATCATATTACCAATAGCCATTCTGACATCAGCTCATAGCAGAAGTGCCTGGCATTTGATCACATGTCCAGCACGGCAGGGCAGTTTGATCTGCATTAAGCCTCGTCAATAAAACTCTCGACTGGAGATTTGAGTGGAAAATGTGGCACTTTTATTGAAATCATTAATTCTCCCTGTAGGACGCCTGCCCTGGGCTTTCTAGAGACACACTGCCGCCTCTCCACCGGAGCATGAAACAGGCATCCTGCTAGGCCTGTATTAAATACCTGCCTTGTGTTTGTGCCAAGAGAGCACAACCAGTCCTGCTCTGTTCACCTGCTGGGGTCAGCTTGCTATTTGGACACCATATGAAGATGCAACACACTGTTTATTGGCCATGTCATGTCCCTAATGCGATATTTACACTGTCATTTACATAGAAGATAAGAGTGAACTTAACTTATGATCACATGTGAACATGTCCCTAATGCGATATTTACACTGTCATTTACATAGAAGATAAAAGTGAACATACTGTAACTTATGAACAGACTAAATTAGCTTTAAGTTTAAAAGAATTTTTAGAATTGATAACGCTAGTAACATGCTGATTAAGTTGTTGATTTTGATGATTTTTGGTTTCGTTAATAAACAATTTGCTATCTAGATGCAGACATCATAGAGTCATATTTCCATAAGATATAATTGTTTATAAATTACAGTGCTTCTGATTGATGTTATAATGCCGTTTAATAAAATTTAAGCCATTTGTTCATTAGTGCAATAGTATACACTAGGCTTTGGTCACACAGTATCAGCTGGTATCGGATGTTTTACAAGTAGGAGTACAATCTACTCATCTACTTGTACTCATACTAGTGAACTATGCACCAATGCCAACATCTGATACCAGCTGATACCATGTCATGTAAAACCTATTGTAGGCTAGCTGATACTGTATGACATAAGCCTAGTGTACATCGAATAATCGGCTCAAGCTGCCAGTGAAGGAGGGACTGCTCACACAGAGAAGTGTTACTAAGTCATCGGTCACTGTTGGTATAGTGTAGCAGGTAGCACCTCTGTCCATCATAAATGTTAATAAAGTCTGTCTTTTTAAATTGGGCTGTAGAGAGACCTTATTGTTCTACTGATGTACATCATTGTCTAGATTAGCTTCAGCGCTCAATGTTTGCAAAGTTAGCAAAGCTGCTCTGTTCCTCAGCATATTTTGCACAGTGCTTGGTGCCAATGTGTTATTTTCAATTAAAAAGCTTTATTTGAATTTGTTCATAGACAAAGCTGTCTGTAAAGTGCTGAGTTTCATGTAGCATGGGCCAAACATTTTCATACACTTTGTGCTTATAAACCATAGGCATTGTCTGCACGTGATAGTCTTTTCAAACTTATATGATCGTGATCGGCGATCACTTAAACGTTTCATGGGCGCATCAGGGTAAGAAGAGAGGCGGCTTAAGTGATGCACCCATCATGCCTAGTGCCTACCGCACAAGCCTGTTGGGGCAGTGCTATGATCTGGGGTTGCTGCACTTGGTCAGGTCTAGGTTCAGCAACGTTATGTGCCCAAAGAATGAGGTCAGCTGACTACCTGAATATACTGAACGACCTGGTTATTCCATCAATGGATTTGTTCTTGCTTGATGGCAGGGGCATATTCCAAGATGACAATGCCAGGATTCATCGGGCTCAAATTGTGAAAGAGTGGTTCACTCTGTGTGGGCTAAGTGGACACAGGAAATACAGCAGAACAGGTTCCAGCTCTTTCTGTTATATAATGTTGTGATGACATTAACATTATTTGCTTGTTAACAGGCAGTTTAAATTTAAACAGCATGAATCAAATTAAGTGCTACATAGAAAGTAAGAGGCAACTAGCTATTTGCACAATGAGTCATGTATAATTATACTATGACATTTTGGTGTCTGTGCAGCAGCAGCCTTCAAATTCAGCATGAGTGTACTTACCTGCTTTACATTACTTACATATGTTATAAAATTGCAGCGCATGTTGACCAGCAAAAAATAATCATTGGCATTATTTGGAGCAAAAATCCGTTGATTCCAGCCCCTAGCAACAGATGATACGATCACTGTACAACATGCGACCAGACAAATGAAATAATAAAGTATAGTTTGTTATGTTTGCATTTAAAATAAAGTAATAAGCCATAAGATGCTGTGTATTGGTGTGAGTTTACCATGGTTAAAATGCAATATGAATACACCAATGTTCAATAAATTATACATTGTGTACTATTATTTATTGTCATCAATATTAATAAATAAAGTTTTCTACTAAGCAAAAAAGTTTGTTAGAGGTGGCTAATGGTTGCCATGCCACATTACAATCAAAGATTACTCCACTGGATCTGCCCATTTTAGAAATCTTTTAGTTGACAATTTCATTATATACCACAGCTGTGTAAGTAAACTGTTGCTATTTAGATTGTCAGTCACCTAGGGACTGTATTACTCAGTACATGGATCACTGAATTTTAACAGCTAGTTAACTGCTGTGTCTTGTATTTATGAAATGAGAACTGAAACCTACCCTGCCCCAGGCAGGCTATATGCATCACATGCATTGCTGTAAAAATAACATGGTGAACTACTGTTCTAGTTGATACATGTTTACATATTGTTGTGCTTGTCTTGGTTTATAAAGATATAGCTCATTTGTGTCTGAAGGTTTATGAGTGATGGGGTGATGTAAGGTGATACAGAGTGAAAGGTTTGTCTGCTTGCTCCTGTTCTGCTACTTTCTCTCCCATCATGTTAAGGAGATTGTAGCCCAATTGAATTAGTTCCCTTTCAGTTGCTTTATGTTCACATTTTAAAAGCCTCTCCTGTTTGAACAGACCAGCGTCCGCATCAGCAGTAATGACATTTTGGACAGGCGAAAACCTCTCAGCCATCCCTAGTTCAGTTCAATTATGCTATATTTAAAAGTGGTTACGGCCAAAGGACAGTTATGGTAATATTTATCGTTGTTGATGTCTTAATTATCCATTCCATACCATGCTGAGAAGATGATAAATACAGTACAGAGGACTTTTGTGAGTTTTCATTTTCATTTGAGTGACTGTAATTTCAGCACTAGAGTTGGTATACTTTTGAAAAACGTTGTTGGACTAACATGAACATGAACAGAACAAATTTACAGTATTAGTAAGATAGATATAAGATAAGATATATCTATAATATATCATTTAAAAACATCTAAGTAGTAATGCTTCAAAGTAAAAGGTTCTCATGCTATTTACACCAGGTGTCATTATAAAAGATGTTGCCCATGTTTGAGCAGATTGCTCACAAGAAGTCACAGTTACATGATGACGACGGAACTTCCTAAAGTTCTAAGAGGCAACAAATGGAAAAAGCTGTAGACCTTAAAGATCCCTGTCAGTACAATTAGGCAATATGCAAGTGGAAAGTTCCACAACTAATCGACAGATGAACCATAAGGAAAGAAAGGGAGAAGCCAGCAAAACTCAGAATAAGTCAGCTCATCATGTTTGGTGACACTTTACCCACAGTGTACTTCTTCCACTGTTAAAATCAGAGATGGGTGCATTATGATATGGGGCTTCTCTGCATATTGTACTGGGGCTTTAAACGTCATTGAAGGAAACAAGAATGTGTTGCTAGATAATAAAGAAGAATTTAATCTCATCAGATAAAAAACAGGGAGAAGATGGACAGTTCAGTGAGAGTTATGGTTGTAGTTCATTGTCATCTTTCTTTTTTGGCCTCTATACATCACATTAATCAAGTAAGAAATACGAATGTCTTGAAAACTTTACAATTTGAGAATTTGTAGCCACTTAGCCCCATTCGCCTTCTTTTCTGAAGCCATTTTGTCTAAAGCATTCTTTGTATCATAGAGATGGGTTTTCGTTAGAGATGAGCAATAAGACAAAAATATAATATAGCGATAGTTCAAGAACATTTCACAGTGCACAATATGTCACAACATTAATATTTTCAGATATCTGATCTGAACAGCAGTTCTATATTTTATTACAATAATGTCAATTATTTTTTATTATTATAATATTACTGTGAATACAATAAATTTCATTCAGTATTTCTACATACTTTGTTGGAGTAATCCAGTAGAATGGGACTAATTTTGCACTCTTTGTAATGAAACGGGCAGTGGATTACTGTTCTACAAGGACTGGCATTAACCACAATATGTTCAGAAAAGCGGATTGTGTTGTATTGTGACTTATGATGATGTATATTTAAAGTAATCTCATCTGTGTTAGGCACAATAAATATTATATTAATGTATGATCAAATTACCCAATATATAAGAGTTCAACTATGTTTACGTGTGAGAATTCTACCGTCCTGCTATGGTTTGCATAAAATGAATCAATAAATGACGATGATGAATCAACAACTTTTATATCTAACTTTTATAAATGAGTTTAAATTTTATAAATAAGATTACTGGGGCTGTTCCTGTGGTACCTCAGGAAGTAACAAAACAAAAGTGCCTGAATACTTCATCACTATAGCTTTGCTTTGGTCAAGCATTAATATTGGTGTATTGAAGTCATGACAACCCTATTAGTAACAATAGGGTTAATACTACTAATCATAATTAGTAACGCTCACCAGCGTTATTGGCATTAGCTTGGTGCTGTAGATATGTCTCTATGCCATTGTGCTCTGCTTTACCGGTTAGTGTGATTATATTACTAAACTTTAAGTTATAATTTTGCTATTGAATTCACGTAATTGAGAACATTCGCTTGACAGTTCTGTTGAAAGTTTGTCATAGTCATTCTGTCATGTTTGAGAACATGACCATATGTCTTTGTAGTTCTAAGCAGACTTACTGGTGAAGTCGTAGAAATGCAGTGTTGATATATGCAGTATTAAGATGGAAATAGAGTGTTCTAGCTGAAAAGAGAACAAGATATAGATATATATATATATATGATGAGATTATCAAAAAGCACATTCGGTATGGTGTTAGTTATCATAATGCACAAGCTGGAATGTGATGAATAACAGTTCAGCATGGATTTGACAGTCCAGCAGACCTGTGCTGATAGACTGTGGAAAACTGAGGCATTTGATTATTAGTAAGCTGTCATCATCTGCTCTCAACACAGGGCAATAAAAGCCAATCGAGGAGGGACAGTCCTAATTGCTTGAAAATAGGTTGGAGGACTCATTTTTGCTTCAGTGTCTAAAAATGTAAAAATATATGCAATGTAGCATAAGTAAAACAATTTTCACAGGGTTTTTATGAAATACATAATCAAATCAAATACAATAAAGAGTACATGAAGGTTAAATCAAACAGCTGATTCGAGGAAAAACAAAAAAACCCAGATCTGATCACTGTAGGCCTACACTGCCACAGTGGGCACAGGAGCATGTTCGTCACTTCCATCCATGACCCTCTGGTATCTTCACAAAGCCCAACTAGCTTCTGTAGTTAAGCAGAGCTCTAAACTGGATGATACTGTGTTCAGATTCACAGAGTCGGACTGAATTTGACTCACTGATCTCTCAAATCTAAATGTAACTTCTTATTCTAATTTCTGTTCCACCTTAAAAAGTCATGCGGACATGCAGTGCTGGTCCAGGATTCCGATTTGCACCTGATTGTGCCTGAATTGAATCGCCTGATTAAAAATACATTAATACAGAGACTAAAATA
The DNA here is from genome assembly GCA_034552555.1 of Semaprochilodus insignis. NCBI lineage: Eukaryota > Metazoa > Chordata > Actinopteri > Characiformes > Prochilodontidae > Semaprochilodus > Semaprochilodus insignis. Next base: position 17,234,129 of record CM067488.1, read on the forward strand.
AATAGATTGTTAAATCTAAAGTAACAAGTCTGCTTTGAGAATGTAGTGAGTACAGATTTTTCTTTTGAAATGTAGAGAATAAAAGTAAAAAGTATTAGGTGACAGAAACACTCAAGTAAAATACAGATACCTAAAAAATCGACTTAAGTACAGTAACGAAGTACTTGTACTTTGTTGCTTGCCACCTCTGGTGTTTAGTGCACAAAAAACTGCCATGTCTTTGCAATTACTACCAGGTATCAAAATAATCAAATTTACCAAAATATCAAATCAATATCTGTATCGACCAGTACTCAAGGTTTAGTTTAGACTTATATTCAGCCAGGTTCAGTTTTTAATACAAATATTTATAGACATAAACAATTAATGTACTGGTATCTGGCGTATGTTTTGCTCAACACTTTTTAAACACTTTTTAAATGTTCCTATAAAATTATAACTTTACATTTTACTGAAAAAAAATTAAAACCAAATAACCAGATAACAGAAATTACTGTATTAACATTCTGGTAAATGACATAACATTCCATATATATTGACAAATATGATCATGTAAACAGTTAAGCATTCACATAAATACTGTAATTTTGCATTTAGAAAAAGTCAGTTTCTTGATGTTAAATGATTGGATACATGCAGCTTTGTATTTGCAACTCAATGTTTATGCAAACTTTTTTATTGAAATAAGATTACATTTCACACAGAAGTTTTGGAGAAAGTCCATGTAAACATTTGAAGATAGTTTACTAACTGAAATTATACAAAAATCTTGGAAATGTAATTAGCTATGTTGGGTTTATTTTAAACTGCATGCTATTTGTGAGCATTTGATTTTCCCTCATGCAATTTAAGAACTTGCTTGTATAAAGTCGCAATGACCCTTACTGCAGTGTGTGCCACATGTGGCCAACTTGTCCTGCAAAGGCAATGAACAAATGATATCATCGCTATGTCTGGAATTTTCAGTGTCAGTACCACGAGACAACAAATTCAGAAGGATCAAGTTTATTACAGTGCACAGGACAGCGCAGACAGCACTTTTCATAATAACACTTTCTATGCAGCAGTTTACCTAACCATTCACTTTAACTATCCCCTTTAGGAAAAAAAATGATACTTTATCATATCACCTAATTGTGTTTTAGCCATATCACAGTGTAGCACTAGCTCAGCATGTGCTTTGTTGACCTATGCTACTGATATGCCTCTAGTTCCATTAATGCTGAGCCAAGGCCATTTTATAGTTTTCACCACAGAGCTGAACTCCTCATGAAAATACAAACTTCAGTGTTTTGTTTGATCTGGATTTCTAGGTGTTAGTAGCTGGAAGCTTCAGCCTTCCCATTTGAAACACAAGAGTATAGTCATGCTTTACCTCTCTTTACCAATTTGAACAACATGGTAAAACAAGTCTGTGTTTTAGTGCTGTTTTGCAGTACATTTGACATATATTTGATATGCATGTATTTGCCAAAGCTGTTTTATCATACTGGCCTGCTATATGCTTAAATTACACATAAAACTGCTTTACTGCTTTACTGGTTTTCTTTAATGTTAAACAAACACGAAGGAGAATCCACCTGACCACTTTGATAGCATGGACAAGAGCCCTCTAACTCAGTACCCTCACTTAAGAAATATATCTTCAGGCTTTTACTTACTTCTCAGATTGGCAGTGTGCTTTCTAAATAGACGCTCTGCCCAGTCTGAAGTTTCTCACACATTCCACTAATCTCCAAATCATTATTTGCCAGAAATGCTGGATGACATCACACAAACACGCCTTCTGTCACCAGCCTGCTACACACAAACTCGTCATTTCAGTCTTCTTGTTGATCCGCATCAGCTCTTACTGGCTGCAGTCTAGCCTTGAAATTCACAGATATAAGGAAAAATAAATTAGGTAGAATCTATGTTAAACAATACAGATTAAGCAATACTAAGCAAGATTAAGTGACCTATTTAATTTAGTCTAGTAACCTGCTTAGCAGATTTCCTGCCTTTAAACAAAACTGTTGTTTTTAAATGTGATTTTTGCTGTACATGGGAAGTGAAAAAGTATAGGGCTGGGTATTGTCATCAACGTCATGATATGATGCATAGCACAATATAAGTATAATGATACATTGAAATGTTTACCTTAAAATGTGTCCTGAAAACTGTTTATCAGTGAATATTAAAATGTACAACTAACATGCCACACATCACATACCACAAAGTGGCATCATCTGTTTAATTTTAACAGTACTATAACACGAACCAGCTCCACAGATGCAGAACTTAAATGCTAACTGCTAAGTGCTAAGGACAGCAAGCTAAAAAAAAACGTATTACTGTTGACTATACCACATTGGTGAAAGTAAACTTGAATTCTCAACTAAGCATCATTCATTCATTTATTTATTCATTCGTTCCTCATCTAATTCCCTGTTCCTTCTGGGTCACAAGCCCAGTATCATGCAGACCTTAAAAAACAGTAATAAAGTAAATACTTCATCTATGCACACCGCAGACGATAAACTACTGAAAGAATTTCACTCAGAACTCTACTCCCCCTATGTTCAAAAGGTACCGGAGTAAAACTGGACAGGACCAGAGCGTTTTTTTACACCCAAAACTATATCAATATGCATATTGCCACAAACTTTTGCAAGATATATTGCTACATTGATTTTGTTTACACAACCCACCCTAGTGTACTTATAAGTGATATGTGGTCTGTGTACCAGCATTTTGACATGTGTTGTTGACTGTGTTGCTGTTCAGGTTTACCTATAAGCCTGTGTTTTTGCAATATTTCATTATATAATGCCTTTTGACAGTTTGTTTTTGGTTTTGTGCATTTTAGTAAAATGCAAAGTGTGCTTTTTCTTGTGTTTCAGATTGTTCTGAAAGAACAGTTCATAACAGCTAAATAAATAATAATTGTGCCTGGTTAACATTACTGTCTAAGGCTAACTTTGATGTAAGTTTTAAGAGAAGAAGAACAGCAGAACCGTTCAGTCAAGACTTTTTCAGGTTTTAAAGACATTTAGTATGTTTAGTAGCTCAGGATGCATGTGCTATTTAATGCTGTTATTACAGACTTATTCATTTTATTAATGCTAATCTGCTTCCATGGCACTAGCATGTTGGAATAATTTAAGTTCACATTTGCTTCTACTTACCCAGGAACAATGTTCGATATCTGATAGCCCACTAAAACCAACACAAAAGCGATTGTTGGTATTTTTAAACATTCCAATAAAACGTGTTCTCTTTGTAAGCCTGAATTTGAATCTGTGGTGAATCTAATCAGGTGTGCAGTTTGTCCTTTTGCCCTTCCTTTGTGTGGTATACTTTACAAAAATAAACCTCAGTTAACCCTGTAGCTTTTTACCAAAGACCCGCCAGACTGGGCTTCCGTATTCCTGCCCTAATGTCATCACATCTGATGTTTGATCTGCCCTGATGAACGAAAGAATATTTAGGCAGTCTATTTTAGTTTGATCTTCCTGCTTATATCCCTCTCCCTCTCTCTCCGTCTCTTTCACTTCTCATCTTTCTCTCTCTCTCTCTCTTTCTCTCTCTCTCCATCTCTTACTTTCCCCCCTCTCTTCTTCACTCTTCCCTTCTCATTTCTCTCTCTCTTCAGAGGGAAGTGGACAGGTCCGTCTCTCAGCTGTTCTCTGATTAAAAAGCTGCCAGCTCCTTTTTTATTGTTGTGGGGCTGATGTGATAACATGGGGTCTTTCCCACTAGACTGAGGGGGAGCAGAGGCTCAGGGGGCCCTGAGGAGGCCATATCGTCGGGAAGTTCTGTGTTTACGGTCATTATTTAGCATGACCTAGCGGCGTGATCCACAGGGATGCCTGTCACAAGCACAAAGCTGTTAATGGTTGAACACAGTCCATCTGGCAGGATCAGAGCCAAACATCTAATCACTAAACTGAAGTAACAAAAAAATGACCAAATAAACCAATACTCAGTTGAATGCATATTTGAGAAGTACTTGCAATATTTTAGATTCTCTGGAATAGTTCATTAAACATAGAAAAGTTCATTAAACATACCAGTTACTCTCATATTTCCTTTAAGATCATTATGTCCTTATTGTGGCTGTCATCTGCGGCGCATGTTTTTCATGAAGTCATTTATTTATGTGGCTTTAGTATTTCTTCTCCTGATATACAAACAGCTTATTGTCATGGTGTCAGTGTAGAACAGAGTAATTGCCTTGATAGATGGGGTCATCTGTGGGTCAAGTCTCTCTCTCTCTGTAGTGTTTTTGTTTTTTTTTGTTTTGTTTTTTTCAGCAATTGCTAGCCCGATGTTGACACATTGCAGGACCTTTTGTTCACAGTGAACCTTAGGCCTTATTTAACAAGGCTGACATTCTGCATGACACAAAGTAAGTTTGACTTGATGAAAATGTGCATCTTGTTGGACGCTCTTGATAAAAACCCTAATTAAATTGGAGCACTTTGAGATACTTCATAGTGTTTATCAGCATGTAATCTGCGCTCCTTCCTTCAATATAGCAGACTGAACACTAGAGATGACATACATGGGTATGAACATTAAAGGGTTCATAGTCCATCGTTTTATCCCACTGTGTAACTGGTTCTTTGGCAACGCCTCAAGAACGTTGATAATTGAATCCAGGAAAAAAAACTGCTAAGATCACATTAAATGAAGATGTGTGTTGAAACTAATTGGCATTTAAAAACACTCAGATAATCTCCACAAACCTCAGTTCACTCAACTTTGAGTGGTCAAAGTGGTGGTGTTGCTGTTGTTTTGGTGTTGGTGTTATTATTGTTGTATATAAAAGAAAGTGATAAGAAAGTCACTTGAACTTAAAACATTTTCAAAAAAACATCTTCACATGTTAATATCATTTCACCAGCACTCATCAAGTTTTAGTTGTTCAACCATACTTATTTACTGTACACGCTGTAATGTGTGCACATGTGTCACATGTATATTCTCCACACACATTTACATATGACCTACCAAAATAAATTAGGGAAATTATTTTGACTATATTTAAGATACTTTTGTTAGACACAGATGGATTTTTCTTTGTGAAATACCTCCAACTGTAGCATTTCAGAAATATATACAGAAGGATGGGCAATCATGGAAAATGAGCTCCCAAAATAGAAAAGTGTAGGGTAAGCAGATAGGGGAGGGAGCCACTGCAAGTGCATTGTGCTGCAGCACTAGCTGAGAGTCAGCAGAGCCTTTGTGTTATGAGGTAAACTAATCCCCTCTGGCATCCTAGCAGACTATATTCTAGACAGTGATGGTCAGGTTTGCTGTTGCTAATATCTCCTTTTCTTCTTTTCCAGAAAACATTTACAGACTTCAGTTTTCTGCTTTGCTCCGTTGTGTTGTGTCTACAGACATAAATGCTTTATCAGTCCGTTTTATCCTAAAATCATATGCACAGTGTTATTCATACTGTTTTATTCTCCGGTTTCTAACTGTCTGTTGTTATATGCACTTCAAAGCATATTATGCTGCTCTGATCATTTTCTCTATTTTGGATGTCAGTGTCTAGATCTCCATACAGTTGGTCATTCCTGGAATAAGGCACTAGTTAAAAATGTTCCTTTTGAGGATATTGGCATGTTTCCTTCCTTGATCTTTCTCAGGTCTACTGCTGACGCATGAGGAAGAATGAATCCCCAGTTGATCCTTTTTCTTTCTTAGTATTTCATACTCTCAGCTCTATTGTTTCAGACTGAATCACAGTTCCTGGATTATGCATTCATCATCTTCCACTGTTAATGTGTAAATTACACATATTATTACTGCGTTCAATATGTTCCCCATTGTTTTTTTATTACTTTTTTTCATGTGATTTTACACTTACGCTTAGTACGCATTTTATTGCACCAAAGATCAGACATTATGATTTGAATGTGATTTTTTTATGCTTTTAAAAAAAAAACATGAAATCATTTGAAAAAATGTGTATCATTTGATACACCCGTTTCACAATCTAATCCAGTTATTGTAAAGGTGGAGGAGACGGTTCATTGGTTAAAAAATAAATAAAAAAGCTTGTAAAGCTCAGAATGCTGTCTGTTTACAGAGCAAGTCCCGCCTTTCATTAAAAGAGCCAGTCAATTGGCTCTGTCTTTGTAGAGATATGGGGCTTTCAGTTTTCAGTTTATAGGTCACTCTACATTTACTTGGAACTTGGTCCATGACTGGAAATAACTGCCTGGGGGCCACCAAGTGGCAAACTTTTATAAATGGATTTTGTGTAATCCCATCCCTGCTTTCAGTATGTCTGAACAATAAATAGCAAGAAATGTGGACTATCTGAGGGTCCCCAAGGACTGGGCAAGGAAACACTACTAGAGGTGTGGGAGTTGGACACAATTTGTTTTATTTTTTTTAGATTTTAGTAAGCAGGCCTATAACGTGACTTGTTCACTCTGAACCACACACATCATACAGAAAGCATAGTCAGTTCACCATTCTTAACCTAATTCTTTTAAACTGAAGTGCCATTTTGTTTTAAAAATGTAAAGTTTCCTGTTTATAGCATCCAGATGCATAGCCTTCCTGTTTGCATCCTCTGCCCTGGTACACTTGTGGTGAATAAGTTTCCTTTTGCCTTCTTTGATATAATACCCAATTGTTGACCTCTGTGATCTCCCTATTTCTGATGTGTTCTCACACACTCTGTTTACTATGGTTGACTAGTTCATGAAATTACTCCATTTAAGCCTAGACTGTGTATGCCTAAAAATGTTTCGTTCCTTTAGCAAGTTTACAAAACTAGACGACTATAGAAACTATAGAAAGTTCTTTATGAGCCTATATAAAGGATACACATATGAATAATGGTTATAGGAGTATAACAAAGTGTCTTAACATACAGTAAAGCAATATGCAGCGCCTGAAAGCAGGAATGTTTTTAATTACTGTATATTCATTTGCATTTTTTTTTATTAACTCCGTAAAATACAGATGCAGACATAATTTGCAGAGCTCTGCAGCCAAGCTCAATGTAATGTTAGGTCCAGGTGACTCTGCACAGATGCATTTAAAAATTCATATACTGTTCCCATTTAGAAGCATGTGTGACACATGATTGAACTCCTGAAAACCTTGATCTTTATCTCGGTTTTTCACTGAAATGATCAGGACCAGACAGCTTTTTAGTAGCTTTTGGTTTTGACGTTCTCAGACGATCTTCTTTTTTTTGGTAATGCAAACTGTGATCATATCAAAGATTTTCCACTCAAAGATTTTGTTTCAATATTTTTTTGTACCTCCCTAAACGGCAGTATATTTTAAAATCCATTGAAGCAAAAGTGAAGTGGACTACATTTCATGTTCAGTAAACCTATAATAAATGTTGCTCTCAAACTATCCTAAGCTGCACTAAGGTAATGTTAGGAGAAACTTGAATACACTGAATGAGATCAATAGTTGTCAGTCGGAGTTATTTGGTGTTACTCAGTGCATAAAGCAGGTGTGCTGTGTGTCACTGCTTGAGTGGCCTTTGACTTATAACATCTTGTTAAGGACACACCGCATGTTGCTGGGGCACACAATTGCCTCAAAGGGAACCTGTTTGTTCTTGCTATTTGTACTAATATTGTTGATAACGTTTTTCTTGATAAGCTCTAGTGTTTTTAGCACATGACTCTAGCCAGAAGCTATAATTTAAATAAGGCCTGTGATGGGTATGCACTCCTTGATAATAAAACAGAAAGGATTTTTGTCAGTATAAAGCTGCCCATGATGTACTTGGGTTCTCAATCATAGTTTATTGAAACAAGCAGAGAAATTCTTTTGGAAGTACAGTTAACATGGTCAGGCCTGACCATGTTAATACGGAATGTAAACTGAATGCACTTTATAGGCTTGCTGTAAGTGATTTAAATAACATAGCAGAACTAAAGAAAATCTTTCATGGGTAATGGTTGAGGTTTATGTGCAGACAATGTAAACCCTGCATTCTTGTGTTCTTGTATTGACCCAGGTGGATTCTGTTGCATCATACAATGTGTGCTGAATCTCCATGTTGGTGACACAATTGGAATAAAAAATTCCCAGTCCTCATCGACAAGTGCAAACTGAAACATAATTTGCACATAGTCACCAAACGTTTGCCTTTCCAGGAAATGCCTCATTGTTTTAAGGACAGCATGTATATGAATTCATTAAATGCTAAGAGATTCCTGATGAAGAAAAAGATATACAATGGTATTAAAAGAATAAACAATCACTAATCCTTTAAAAGAAGCCTTCTGTTTGACAGAGAAGTCTGAAAGTAAGCTTTTAATTGATTTTTGGGAAGAAGTCCAGTCTGTGCATGCTGCTATTTTTGCTGGGGTGATGAATGAATAGTCTTGGTGAAACAATCTCAGGCCTTTGTAAGCATGTATAGAGACACTGGATGATGAAACTGCTTGTAGAGTGTCTTGTTTACTGCCATTCGTTAATTCTGCACACCCAACGTTTTATTTTATCTCCTCTACTCAGCCGTTGGCCATGCGAGCCTCCAGGGAGATACAAAGAGTTCCAAGCAGATAGAGAGCTTGGTTTCACTCAAAGTGTTTAAAACATGCTTCATATTGTCTATGACAGCACTCAGTGGTTTTATACATTGATATTGAGGATCTAGTACTAAATGGAAAAGAAGACAATGGTCAGTACTTCAGTGACTGTAAGACTGCCCATGATGGCTATTAGCACTGTTACAACAATATATTTTTAAATCCATTTTGAGGGATTTTTTAAAACCTTTTCAAAGGAAACCTTTAATGGTGGATTTTATAAATGTTTGTTTTACTACCACCATTAGTGAATGCTTCAACCTGAACAAAGAATACCCTAAATAGTAAACCCAGAGACAGTGCTATGGTTTAATGTAAGTTGTTATATCCACGATGTAAAATACTTTTTTCTCCAGAATAAATGTTGATTCTCGTTTAAAAAAAAAACATTGCTCATTATTTATTCTGGTGCCACAATGTCTTCAAGCTGGTGCCCTCACATATTGTAAAAGTATGAAAAGATTCTGGAAAAGGATATTTAGTCTGGCAAATAACTAACATTATCTAACATCTCTCTTTCACTTTCCAGATGGACATCGCTGATGGAGCCAATCAAAATAAATCAGAGAACAGTGTTCAGTGAAAGCAGGGAGAGAGGAGCCCATGCTGTGGAGCCCAGCTGCTACATGCTGCTAAAGGAGCAGACCCTTTCTCTCCTTTCTTCGCTGATCTCTCGTGATTTTTTCTCAAGGATTAATAGCACCTTCAACATTGAGGCTGGGCATGTTGGAATAACTGTAAGTTAGCTTTGGCTCCAATTTTAGTATCTCTTGTGAGAGATTAAAGAATCAGCCATGAAGTGTGCCAGAGACATATGATGTCCTAAGCCCACCATGCATGAGCAGCTTGGACATTGGAGCAACGAATGCATCCTGTGGAATTTCTTGTCAATATGGATTGTAGCATTGTGATTTCCTCCAAAATATGGCCTGAGCTGAGACTTTAGAGAGATCATCCTTGATTTCTTGATTGCTATTTCAAGTCTCACAAACAGTGACGAGATCATGTGTAACATGACCTGCAACGTTGAGTCAAACATTGACCAGTTCTTCCAGCCAGTGCTATACATTATTGTTATAATTCTTGGCTTCCCTACCAACTGTATGGCCCTGTGGGCCGCTTATTTGCAGGTGAGGCAAAAAAATGAGCTGGGCATCTACTTAATCAACCTCTCTGTGGCAGACCTTCTGTATATAGCCACATTACCACTGTGGATTGACTACTTCCTTCAACATGATAACTGGATCCATGGTCCGGGGTCCTGCAAACTCTTCGGTTTTATCTTTTACACCAACATCTATGTCAGCATTGCGTTCCTTTGCTGCATTTCTGTGGATCGCTACTTGGCAGTGGCTCATCCACTCAGGTTTGCCAAGTTGCGTCGTGTCAAGACAGCTATTGTAGTTAGCATCATTGTCTGGGTTATAGAAGTGGTGGCCAACTCAGCCCCACTGTTCCATGATGAGCTCTTTGAGTACCGCATCAACCGCACCTTCTGCTTCGAGAAGTATCCAATGCAGGACTGGGTAGCAGGCATGAACTTGTACCGGATCTTTCTGGGCTTCTTGGCTCCTTGGTGCTGTATGTTAGCTGCATATAAAGGCATACTAAAGGCAGTACGTGGGAATGTCTCCACTGAACGGCAGGAGAAGGCCAAGATCAAGAGGCTGGCCCTCAGCCTCATCTTAATTGTGCTGCTGTGCTTTGCGCCCTATCATGTGCTCCTGCTGTGGCGCAGTGTACTCTTCCTCAGTGAACCCTGCGACTGCGGAGTGGAGGAGAAACTGTTTGCTGCGTACCACGTATCACTTGCTCTTACCAGCCTCAACTGTGTAGCAGATCCAATCCTGTACTGCTTTGTCAACGAAGGAGCCCGCAATGATGTAAGCCGTGCACTTGCTGCCCTGATGGGCCTCTTCCACTGCGGTCAAACCACAGAAACACTGATGGGCGGTTCCATCACGGTGGAAACGCCCCTGGCCTCCAAAAAGCCAGACCTCTATGGAGAGGTCAAGACGAATTCCTACAAAAATGACATTGAGGCGCTGAATAGGGAGTGCCTTCAGATGACCAAACTTAGTGTTAAAAATTGAATTCGTGAAGTGATACACTGCATATGTAGGCACACTTTTGCTAAGTGAACTTCAGGGACTGTGCGCCTCAGGTTTTTCCCCAAACACAGATTCCGTCAGTAATGCCTGTCTTAGAATGCTGTCGGTATAAATACCCTACTCTGTTTGAATGTTATGCAGGATGCCTTGTTTATTATTGTTGTTGATGGTAATTTGCAGATGATATTCTTTTCTCCCTCCAAAAATGATTTAACCTTACTTACTTGCTACTGTGATGATTCATTACTTGTTATAAGCATGTATCTTTATTTATTATATAGCTCATGCCACAGTGCAGCTTAAAACAAAAACAAAATGGCCAAAATGATGCAAGATCATTATGGCAGGGCTCTAACTTTTTAATGAATTAACTTTTAAATAAAACATTACTTCCTACTGGTTAGATACAACTTTTCTTTACAAACAGTTCATGCTGCAAACTTCATAATGGACAGAATTTTACAAAATCTTGAATTGGTTGCTTAAAGTGTTGGACAAAATAGGTTGAAATTCTAATTGTTATTAAAAGTACAGTCACTACTTTATACACTTATATGGAAAACAAAGAAACTTTATCTTGCATATTGACATTTTGTAGCTGATGGTTGCATTTTAAAACTGTGTACACTAAAATTAAAGCTGTAATTATATCTTATGTATGATGGATTCCATTATCAGAGAAGATTAATACAACTCATTTCATTAAGGCAAATATACTCATCATCAAAAATGTAGTTGCACCCAGAAGGAAGTGTCAGATTGCAATGCTATCCTGAAGAAAGATAAAGGTTACCATTAACAATAAATAATTACAAATTTAGACTGATATGAGCAATATTTAATGAGCTACACATACAGAAGTAGTGTCTCTCAGTATGGTGTTGGGCCGCCATGTTTGCTAATGCAACATGCCAGAGGTTCCTAATGGTGTCCTGCGACAACCCATCCCATGCAGCTTGAATATTCTCTGTGTGTTCAAGGCAAGCTTTTGATACAGCAGCAGTATGCAGATGAGTGTTGTGAATAGCACACCGGAGTGTGTGTTTAGAAAAGGTAGGGCCACTGGTTGCAGTACTTCATTAACGTAACGTTGGACTGTCAAAGTGCCTGTAATGAAGACCAAAGGTGATCTGGCATTGAACAAAATTGCACTCCACCCCATGACATCAGGCCTTCTGGACGTGTGACACATGACAACAATTCATTTTAGCGCTGACCATAGTGCCTTTACAAATGGATTCAGTGGCCGTCTTCACCAAAACAAAAGCCCTTCACTGAGGCACGCTTCGCTTGAAAAGGATGCTACCAGCACAACAGCACAAGTCAGGTACAGAGATAAAGCCAGTCCTTGCTTATGTCACATGTGAGGCCAAGCGTGAAATTTTAATCGTTCACATGTCTCACAATGTCAAACCTACCCACCAAGTTTCATTCCTGTCGATTGCTTCCTTCTGGGTGCAACTATTTTTTTAATGATGGGTGTAATTATTTTGATTTTGTCACAATATATATGATATACATACTTTGTAAAAGTCAAAGACCACGTTTTCAGTTCCATAGTTTGTTGAACATAAAATTACACAGATTCTCAACAGGGCCCATTCCTGGTTACAATTTCCTTTTAAATCAGTTTTCAAAGAAATACACAGAAATATTTTCATACCTCCAAAGTTCAGTCTTAGAATTTATTTGCATTTTCTGCTTCAAACAATCCAAGTATTCCCAAACATTGTCGGTTGTTCTGAAAACACCAGCAGCTATCATTTTTTTTCAGTAACAGCTTCTTCACAGCTAAGCTGCATATCTTTTCATTGAGTTTCCTTTCCACAGTGAAAGTAAGTAGATGTTTGTAAGATCTAAAACAAGGAGTTGAAGTGCTGTCTATCTTATAGTGAAAGCTCTGGTGGTCTCCTAGGTCTTGCACAGTTGTAATGAGTCCAATCCAAATCTTTTAATTTTTTTATTACAGGTCTGGAAAGGTTTTTTTTCACTTGCTGTATTTTCCATTGAACTTTCTTATCCTTGGGTAAATGGGTTATTTTATGTCTGATCTCCTGATAAGTAACTTTTATTTATTGGTTGTTTTAATTGGTTTGAATTAAATAAACAAAGGGTGGTCTTTGACTTCTACACAGCACTGTAAATCAAATGTGTCTTAGTATTGCAGTTCTGTGACAGAGTTGTACTGCGACATCTTTTGCTTATGAAATAAAGGATAAAGGTCTTGGATGTCAGAGCATTTGTGGTGGTATTGCATTATTTTGTAGGAATGGTGGTGTATTGGGGTTTGCAGTAACTGTTTTGGAAATGTGACTTGATTCCAAGAACTGTTGGGATCTGTAATAAAACAGCAAAGTGAAATGTCAGTGATATTTCTGATGCCAGAGTACATGATATCTGAGGCCCAGAGGCATGTTAATAACATATGTTGAACTACATATGTCGTTCTATTATTTGTATTTTGTGTGTGTTTAGTAACCTTCAGTTGCCTAAAATGGAAATAGACTTTGCACATGTTTACATTTGTTCTTAGATGCCTTTGTGGAGCTCTCCACTGTAAATCCTGAATGTTTTTCATTGGTTTAATGTCCCTGTTATGCCAAATTGAAATAAATCACATCAATTCAACCATTCTTTTAGTCCCCTCATGGCTCCTTATTCTACCGCAAGATTAGTTTCTATCATCATATGAAGACATGCAGCTTTACAGGCAGTAATTTAATCATGCACAGGAAAACCTGAATTTGTGAATGCAGTCAGTCAACGGTTAAATGAACTTGAACGCTGCATGACATACACAAATATGTCAAGGGATAAAAACAGCAGTGGCAGTGATCTTAAATCTTTTATAGCTAGAAATATGTAATGTGGTGTTAGAAAGCACATCTGAAAGCAAGTCTGTTTGAAATTTCTTAAAAATGTCTTTATGTATACCGGTTGCACACTGCTAACCAGTAGCTTTTAGCCTCCTTTATATTGTTGCTCCAGAGTAAAGGCACCAAACATATATTGGCTAATCAGCTACATTTAGGGAGAGGGGAAAACAGTGCAACTATGAAGAACTTGGAATTTTGCCTAAATTGCCATGGATCTTTTCCACCATTCAGTCATTTTGTTATTCCAGCTGGACACATGAAAAAATGAACACTGGGGCTGTAGTAAAGATGGGGTGCAGGTGTTAATAAGAAGGTTGTCTCTCGTCACTGGGCCTCCAAAGTTATTCACCTTCAAGGTTATACATTAGCAGTAGCATGTCAGCTCACATAATTATATAGTCACAATCAATAGTGCTCTTGAGGTATTGCCCAGTCATAGTGCTTAGCGGATGATAGAAAAGGACAGCTCCCTGTGATATACTTCTAGCTCTTTCAATGTATTATTTATAGACTTGGCCAGTTGTAGCCTTTTTTTGCCTAATCAACTTGCACGCCAGACTCCTGACCCACATGTCCTTGCTGTTCAGAATCAGTGGTTTGTGGCTCATGTTTCACTTGAGTGAAACAGGATAGCCAGCTGTTTTGGCTGTACCTTGTCACCCCAGTTCAGTACAGTTGACCCATTGACCTGAAAAGAAGCAAGGTCACTGGGCCCTAAAGGATGGCAGATTGCATAGATATACTGCTGATGCAGACCTGCTTGGTGCTGTGATTTTGAGAGGAAGAATCAGATATTCAGAGAGACAGACATTCTTTAGGAAACGGTTCTGCATTAGTGATGCAGCAAGTAAAAAGTTTTTGGTGTGCATCAGATCAATTATTAAGTTACTATCTTTCTGTCAATGTGACCAGGTCAAAATGTATTTATTAATTATTGATGAGTCATGTCACTAACTGCAGAAGCTTGTTATTGCACTAAACTAAAACGAAATGTAAGCAAGACTTGCAATGTTTTCTTTATATGTAAGACCACCTTCACCCTGTCCTTCATAAACATATATAAAATCATTTTATTATCTATAGGTGTCATGCTTTATCATTGACTCATGTTTTGTGACATTTGACATCAACAAAAACCAATGCAAACTTTATACCTTACAGCCAGGTTGGTTAATCATTAAAGCTGTCTTGGCCAAAACAGCGCTGACGCCACACCATAATTAGCTCTGTGGTTACTTGCAGACAGCAAGCTAAATTTAGCCTAGATTGCATTTTAAAAAAGGATGTTATTTTAAAAAAATCCTTTTTGTTGCAGTCCTAGAAACTTGCAAGTGGCTATAATTCCTGATTGAAGTGAGGTTTAGTCAGGAAAAAATGTATTCTTTATAGAGATACCCACCCTCTTTTACACAGAACACACTACCCAAACATGAGGTAATGCTAGGAGCATGCAGATCAGTGCATTCATAATGAAAAAAAAGGCCCGTGATTTATCCTTCAACATCAAAAGAAGAAGACGAATAGTTTTGTGTCAATTTTTGTACAGTCCTCAGGTTGGGTTGAGTCGTGTTGCACTGAGTAAACAATGTTATACACACACAGCTGTTTCCTACTCAGTGTATTTGTGGTAATGCTGTAATCTGGGGGAAATGCATGACTGTGTGAAAATGTTTTCTTTGCCCCGTTATGCTTCACCAGCCAAGAACTATAGCCATAATTACTCTCAATGGTTAAACAATGGTTAAAGTGGTATTTTGGGAGGCTGTTCTTTTTTTCAGTGCAGTGGGTTCTTAGCGATTATGTGATTGGCTGGTGCTCTTGTCTTCCTGCGTGTTAATCAAGAATGTGGTTGCAGTGCATCACTTTGAAAGAGCTTCCCAGAAGGTAGTGAGTTTCAAAGTTGAGCTTTGTAATATACTTACATGTACAATATACTTAATATGTAAGTATATTGTGACTAAGGAACAGTTTGGAGTAAATCATAGTTAAGTTCTTTTAAAACTGAGTATGTATGTTATATTTAAACTATCACATTATGCCATGCCTTTCATTTTTGTTTAGAATTTCTGATAAACTGACCAAACTAAAAGTTGTTTACTGTGTCCTTCCAATAAGGCACCATATACCTAAAGTAACACATATTATAGGTTGCCAGGAAACTGAAATGCATACTTTAATACTGTCATCAGCTACTCTCAACACAGAGCAATAACATCATAGCTGCTTACAGCTCATAGTCAGTCTGAAATGTTTACACTTGATACCATTACTTAGTTCATGGAGTGACCTGAAATCTAAATGATGTACACTACCAGCCAAATATGCATTTTTATTATGATAAGGGATTTGAATCTAAGACCTATCTCCATGGACTCCTTTGCTTATGTTTTTATTCCTTTAGTTTTCCCATAAACTGCTTTTCTGTATAGCTGCTTAGAGACAACGTTAGTTGTAAAAAGCACTATATAAATAACCCATGATTGATTTGTTTGACTTGTCTTTTAAAAACAATGCAAATAGTGAAATTGCATAAAATGATTTCCAACACAAAAAGTTTTGCAACTTCTTCATCCTTTCAAAGTTGTTTTGTTATGTGCCTTATAACTTAAACCGCTATAGCGTGAAGCACTAAATTTTCAGGAGAAGAAATAAATACTTTTAATGTAGGTCTGCGTAGCAGACTTTAATCATCAAGTATTTTAGGCCATTTTTGGCGCTTTCATTATTAAACTAACACACAATGTAAAAGGTGGCAGGCATTTTCAAATTATATGAGAAACTCACTCGCTCATTATCTACACTGCTTATTTGAGGGCAGTGGTGCTGAAGCCTGAATGCAGGAAACACCTTGGACAGGTCACCAGTCCATCACAGGGCAGCTAGTGGACAATTTAGCATCTCCAACTGTCTGCATGTCTTTGGACTGTGGGGGGAAACCCATGCAGACGTGGGGAGAACATGCAAACTCCACCCAGAGAGTACCCTGGTTGCCTGGCCAAGGAAACAAACCCAGGTCATTGTTGCTGTGTGGTGAAAGCGCTAATATATTAAATTAAGATGAATAGAGGCAATTTTTTAAAAGGAAATGTTTAAGATGAAACATGATATTACTGGTTAATATTATCTTCCCCCGCCTGTTTGTGTACAGTTATGTAATTGCAAGTCTAGTGATGTAACTGTGTTACAATGTTTTTTAATTAATTATTCTATTTGACTAGTATAGTATCGTCGCTATTTTGTCTGTAAGTAGAGTGCTGTTTTGCACTGTAATCCGGCAACCTGGAATTGAAATGAAAAAAGTACTGAAAGTATCTATATCTATCACAATTTGTAATACATAGTCCACCTTAAAAAATTACAAGTATACACTCTCAAATGAAAGTGGATGTTCTGTACTTTAACCTTTGTTTGATTTTAAATGGGTAAGTGTACACAGAACTACAGAACCAATTATTTATGGACTGCACTCTATCACTAGAAAGAAACATGCAAGAAACATGCGAAAAAAAGATTCATGCAAAACTCCTCCATTAAAATGAACATTAATCTGATTTGCATCAAAACCCCCAGTGCCCTACACAGTGACAGTACAGTGACAAGTCCATACTACTTGAATAACATCATTAATCCGGTCATTGTGCCTCTGCATGAACACAGGCCTAATTTCATCTTCATGGACAACAATCCCAGCAAACAATGGTCCTCCGTGGACGTCTAAAATGTGTTTAAATATAGTCAGATACGTGATTTCAACATTGTTTCAATGGTTCAAACGGTTCAAACGGTTCAAATGTTTACCGGGATGCTCCAGCTCATCGAGGTCGCATCATTAGGGAACGGCTGCTGGAGACTGGGGTACCTCAAATGGAGTGGCCTGCACTTTCTCCAGACTTGAATCCTATAGAAAACCTAAGGGATCAGCTAAGACGCCGTGCAGAGGCTCGTAACTCTGTACCCCAGAACCTCAAAGACCTGAGGGCCGCCCTTCAAGAGAAGTGGGATGCCATGCTTCAGCAGACAATAAGTCGATTTGTGAACAGCATGAGATGTCGTTGTCAAGCTGTAATCGATGCTCAAGGACACATGACAAGTTATTGAGACATTGACATTTTTTGTTGGGGTTTACCCACCACTGTTGTTGGCTTTTGTTTCAAAAAATAGTTTGAGATGAGGAAATCACCATTGCATGCTTCTACTTAAATGCCCTACTTTCATGATATAATATCACTGTAGCGTGAACTTTTTACGTTTTCCATAAATTTCACCCAAAAGCCAAACATCCCTAACTTCTTGTGAGTAGTGTATGTAGCTGCACCGTGTAGATGTTAATGTAACATCACCAATTCCGCTATAAGGGCCACTGTACACAAATTACACTTTCACACTTATATCTTTCTTTAATTAGAAAAGGGTCATTTGAGGATGCGTTAAAGCAAGGTGCTGGAATCACACCCCGGGGCATGTCTGGCTTAGTGCTGATGTCATGGTGTTTGCTGGGGGTCCAGTGTGAGACATTGGGTCAGCAGAAGGGTGCGCTCCCAAAAGACTAGCCTCCTGTGGGCCTGGAGGGAGAAGTAATGTGGTTACATTTCCCATGTTCCCATCCCCTTTGTGAATAACCTCTGAAAGTGCTCCAACACTTGAGTTGAGGAATAACGAAAGATGAGTTCATGCATATGGAATGAAGTTAAACAAGCCAATCTCTTCTGTATTTTTGGACCTGTTTTAGGGAACATGCCTTGACAGACAAATAAGATGTAATGCTCCTGTAATTGTTTTTTTTTTTTTTTTTGCAATTGTTGTTGATTAACTCTTTAAGGGTCCAACCCCCAACACCCTTCCCTGTTCATAACTAATATCTTACAATCTATGGTAATTTGTTCGGTAATCACAGATTGGCAAAGGATGAATTCTGCAATGTAAGCTACAAAACCATCTCCATGCATATTTTGGCTATGAATAGTAAATAGTAAAAATTATTTACTTAACCTAGCCAAAACAAAACAAATGCCTGTCCTTTTTATAATCTGCAGGACATAAAACGAAAACAAGTTAATTATTTTTTGTTTATGGTTTTATTTGCAAACAAAATCCCCACTTATCTGGAATTAATTCTCAAATGGAAAAGAAAAGTAATCATTCTCATTGTTGTATTATGAAGAGTGCCCATATCATGGACTTTTTTGGCCAAAACAAAAGACATTGATGAGATTGATGAAGAACATTGTTAATTTCAAAACATCTCATTGTACTTACAGAAATTAGGTTGCAAAAACAGTCCTATTTTGAATTCATTGTTTTTCTGTGATGTCATGAATATTAGGTTTTATTCTGGA
>CM067488.1:17262846-17341621 GCA_034552555.1 Semaprochilodus insignis
CCCATTGACAAGTACACCAGCAACACTGGCTGTTCAGCAGCCTGATGGCCCGGGGGAAGAATCTCGGAACTGGCTGGTTCTGGACTTTATGCTTCTGTACCTCCTCCAGCTCAGCAGCTGTGAGAACAGACAGTGGCTTGGGTGGGTGGAGTCCCACTTTAGAATCCTCTTGGTTTTCCTCAGGCATTGGCTGGTATATAAGTCCAGGAGGCTTGAGAGCTGAACCACGGTGATGTACTGGGCTGTCCACACCGCCCTCTGCAGAGCTTTCTGCTGGAAAACCAGGTGGTGATAGATCCCATTAAAGTGCTCTCCACAGCACATGTGTAAAATGTTTTGAGGATGCCAAACCTCCTCAGTTGTCTAAGGTAGAAGAGGCACTGTTGTGCCTTCACCACCCTTGTGGTGTACTCAGTCCATGTCAATTGCTTGGTGATGTGAATACTAAGGGACTTAAACCAGAGTTTAAGTGGCCAGTGTGTCCAAAGAGATGCATCTGTATAAATCCGATTGGATTTGCAATTCAAACCACCAAAGTTTTTATCGTCTTACCAAACACAGGTAAGACAAGAGAGAGAAAGAAACGGGTTCTGTTTGAAATAAGGGGGTGACAAGTTGCTTTCTTAAGATTCTTAATGTATTACTTTTCTTACCTTTGAGGGTAAAAAAAATAGCAGACAGCTGCTCCCCATTAACTTTAAATATTTACTCTAAATAATGATACATATGTAAAGAAAGTGTCGCATTATATGTTAGATGGTTCAAATGCACATAATGATTTGATTAGATCTGTCTTGAGTTGTTTTAAACCCAGTGGAGAAAACAAATGTCAGCATGTTGGCTTTTGTGAGAACGTATGTTTTCTTTTTTCTTTTTTTTGTCTGCAATTCTCAGTACAAAAGCTAGGTTGTCGGTTGGTCATCTCTTGGTCTTGTTAACAAATTTGCAAACGTTTTCAACAATGACTTTCCTGTAGAGCCCATATAGTTTTGGTGTCTGGTTTCAGCAGCCCTGCTTTTGATGTTGCTCTGTTGCTGGCCTGGCCGCTGGACCAGCAGAAAGTCCTCTAGCAGAGGTTCGTTTTGTTGAGGGCCAGGGTTCACTGTGGTAGAGATGGGCCGCGTGACCCATCGAGGTAGGCAAGCTTTGACTCTGCCAGGCCTGCTGTGTGGCCATCTGTCTGGGGGTCACAGCCTGTCTCTCTCTCTCTCTCTCTCTCTCTCTCTCTCTCTCTCTCTCTCTGTATGTCTGCCTGTGTGTCTCTCTCTTTCTCTCTGTTCTCCATCTATTTACCTGACAATCAATAGTGATGTCTTCACAATGTCTTCTCGTACTGCTGGTTGGACTAAATAATAAGGAAAGTGCTGGCGGAAAATGGGTCAGAAGAGCTTTTTATATCCCCCATCTAACATTGTCGAATTTAACCTTCAGGTGTTAGTGGCTGCAGCTAAAATTGCTTAAAAAAAGAGAGGGATATGGTAAAGTAGGCTAATTAGAAGCAGTGTTGATTCCTTTTGATTTAAAAGAAAGTAAGTGAGGGGAGGGGGCTGGATCCCTTTACCAGCTACAAGAAAGACATATATTGTCATGAACAGTCTTGGCTGAGCCCTTGCTTCTATTTTATGTTATGATGTTTTATGTTACTACAAGCATACGTTATAATTTAACTCTGAACACACTTTCTATTTACTGAGATTGTTTTTCTACACTGGCATGTGTATAAAGGTGCTTTTTTATACAAAGTTATTATTTAAGGTACTATTTAAGGAAGCGATATAACAAGTCACATGCTGTCATACGTTTTTTTTATAAGATTTTATTGACTACTCTCAGAGTAGACAGTTGCTATTGGCATCCAAATGTCAAGGTCATGCACACATACACACACACTCACTCACTTTCAGATCATTCGGTCTCTACAATCTCTATACCATTCAGTCTCAACACCAGGATGATTAAGTAAGGGTTTTCTCTTTCCTCAAGACATTAGATTTCCACAAACTCTTCCTTC
This sequence comes from Semaprochilodus insignis, assembly GCA_034552555.1. NCBI lineage: Eukaryota > Metazoa > Chordata > Actinopteri > Characiformes > Prochilodontidae > Semaprochilodus > Semaprochilodus insignis. The sequence continues at coordinate 17,264,858 of CM067488.1, forward strand.
TATGGGCTTCAGAAGGCTTTGGTGGAGTTTCTCAGAAAGGTCACTTGACGTTGGGTTTTTTCTCATGTGGCACTGTTAACATGGGCAGGGGAAGTGAGCAAAGTTCTTCTTCAGACAGATCGGAAAAGCCCCACTCAGAGAGTTTAATCCTTAAAATACAGCAATGGATTCATGTACACTGAAACATGTTGCTGTGTCTTTTAGTATAAGAGTGTTTATGACCTGAATGGAGTTCATGAGTTTGCTGATGGGTATATTGTTGTAGGCTAGCTCCTCAGTTGTTCTGCTTCATTACTTATTTTGATTAACACGAACCCAGTTGCAAAAACGGGCAGTTTGTGAAATGCCAATAAAAACACAAAAAAAACATGAGCAGTTTTTGACCTCTATTAAATTGAAAATAGTACAAAAACATGTACTTTCTAGAAAACCTGGACCAGGAGCACCAGCACTGGGCATTATATTTAACAGTGTAAAATAAACATTTGGAGACTTAACACTGATCAGTCCAATGGATCTTTTTTTTGGCCATCCTTCTGTTATACAAATTTCTTAGCTGCACATAATGCAACAGTCATTTTCAATAAATGATAGGAAGGTTAGTCTTGCACTCTTTTTGTCTTGCACTCACTTTTTGATTACACAGCCATGCCCAACTTTATCCAAGTTAAAGTTATCTAAGCCACAGTAATACACAAACATGATATAACTAAACTAATAACACAAACAGTTGTACATTTCATGTAGTTTTTTGAGCACATTGAGTACAGGCTAGAAAAAGTAAATAAACCCTAGAATTTAATAATCTGTAGGTCCTTCTTTAGCTGCATCAGGGTTTTCTGTAGTTGCAATTAAGATTTGCATTGAGGAAGAATTTTGAACTGTTCCTTCCTGCAAATGTGTTTCAGTTCATCAAGATTTCTGGAATGGTATGCTTGCATTCCTCTCTTCAGATCCGCATCTTGATTAAGGTCAGCACTCTGATTTGGCTGTTCCAAAACATATATGTCAACCATTCCTTAAGTGGTTTACTTGTGTGCTTTGGGTCATTGTCACCTAACACCTCTTTAGCTTATAGTATTGACTGCTCCCCTTACAATCTCTTACAAGTTCTGCAAAACAGCCCCAAACAGTGATGCTCCCTCCACCATGCTTCACAGTTGCGATGAGGTTTTGGAGTTGAGGTGCAGTGTCCTTTTTCCGGCAAACATAGCATTGTGCATTTGTGCTAAAAAAAAAAATCCAAATCTTTTATCTCATCTGCCCATAAAACATTTTTCCAAAGACATAGTGTAACATTTAGGTGATCTTGGGTAAATTCAAGATGGGCCACAATGTTTTTTGAACAGAACTGGCTTTCTTTCAGGATTGCCCGCTGTGCTCCTGGAGCAATGTAACTCCTAGGAACTAGCAGCAACAGTACTGAAATTTTTTCATTTGTGTACAGTTGGTCTATGTGTAGAATGATGTACACACAGCTCTTTAGCCATTCTTTTTTAGCTTTTTTCAGCTTCATGCATCTCTATAATGTATGCATCTAATCTTCTGAGGGTTGTTCATGGGTTACAATCACTTTTAGCCCTCCTTTTAAAGATACTCCTTATACAACCTGACTGTATAATCAGGGAAGGAACACTTTGAATAAGGAAAATCGGAGCTGCAAAAAAGAGCTACTCCAGTAAGCTGACCCAAATGATGTCCACAAATGAGTCATCAACTGTCTGGAAGTTCCTGGAGAACTTCACCAGCTACAAAAGGACACCTCACCAGACAATGGGGGGGTCATCAGCTGGCATCAGCTTAACACATTCTACTGCAAGTTTGAAAAGCCTAGCATCACAAACCTATACAGCACCAATTCAAACCCGGCCCAGATGAAGTATCATCCTGAGGAACTGTGCAGACCAGCTTGCACCTGTCTTCACAAGATCTTCAACAAATCACTGGAGCTGCATGTTGTACCGTTCTACTTTAAATTCGCCACAATAATACCCATCCTCAAAAAGGCAACCATCACTGGACTTAATGACTACAGACCCATCGCAATGATCTTTGTAGTCATGAAAACCTTTGAGAGACTGGTTCTTAAAGGAGATCACAAATCCCCTGCTGGACCCCCTGCAGTTTACATACCAGGCCAACAGGTCGGTGGATGATGCAGTGAATATGGGATTTCACCATATCCTCCAACACCTGAATCATCCAAGTACTTCAGCCCTCAACACTATCATTCCAGGACAGCTACACAGCAAACTGATCCAACTCAATGTGCCAGTGGATCACAAACTTCCTCACTGACAGAGAGCAGCATTTGAGGTTGAGGAAAATCATCTCAGGAACCAAGATAATCAGCACAGGAGAGCCACAAGGTTCTCTCTCCACTGCTCTTTTCCCTGTACACAAAGGACTGTACCTCCATGGACCCCTCAGTCAAAATCCTGAAGTTTGCAGACGATGTGACAGTCCTTGGTCTCATTCAGGAACATGACGAGTCTGCTTACAGACAGATGGTTGATCAGGTAGTCCACTGGAGCAATCACAACAACCTGGAGATGAACACAGCAAAACAATGGAGATGACAGTGGACTTTGGGAGAAGCCCCCAACCCTTCCTGCACTCACCATCCTTGACCGAACTGGAATGCCTGTGGAGTCCTACGAGTGCCTGGGTTCGACATTCACCAAGGACCTGAAATGGGACTGCAACATCAGCTCCATCATCAAGAGAGCCCAGCAGATGATGTACTTCCGGTGTCAGCCGAGGAAGTTCAACCTGCCCCAGGAGCTGATGGTACAGTTCTACACTGGCACCATAGAATCTGTTATTGGCATATCCATCACACGGCGCATCCATCACAGCTGTGTGAGGCAGCTCAGCCACCAAACATACACTCACAGACTGCAGTGCATCATCAGGTCTGCAGAGAAAACCACTGAAGTTAAACTACCCACACTATTAGATCTGTAAACTTCCAGAATCAGGATCCACACTCCTCTTATTTTTCTTGAATTACATAAACACATACAATCCATATTCAGGACACTTTACTCACTTTCTGTTCTTCCTGTATTGCACTTCTTATTCATTTTATTTAGCTTGGTAATAGTATCACACAAACCCCCCTCATCTGTAACTTAATGTTTTAGACTGATGCTTCTTCTTGTGCTCCATTTTTATAAACCATAACTTATTCTGCCTACATCCTGACTCCTGCATTTAGCACATAAATATACAGCTCTGCACGGTGTAAAGTTAACAGGTATGTAAGGTGTGGTGTGTGTGTGTGTGTGTGTGTGTGAGTGATACAAATGTGTGTGTACTTTTGTAAAATGTTGTCACGCTCTGTGCACTGTGAGCTACTGTAACCAAAACCAAATTCCTTGAGTGTGTGAACATACTTGGCCAGTAAAGTTTGATTCTGATAAAAGTTCTTGAAAAGGTGAACCTAATACAAAACTACAGTGAAGGCAGATTACATACAAGATTAAACATTGCAAGCTTGCTAACACCTACAGCATAGCCATATGACAGACTCTCAAGCACAAATACAATTACACATGCACAACATGTGCACATGGGCAGGTCGTGAAGTACATAGACAGATAGGCAGGTAGGCCATCCAGTTGTTTTATTCTGTTACAAAGACTGCAGTAGTGTTGTCCCTGACTGTCATGGAGTGACTCAGAATGGCAACGGGTCCTCTGTCCGGCTGTTGTCTTGGTGAAGAGGACCAACGAATCCATGTTTGGAAGCATCGTGGTAAGCACCAAGATGAACGGTTTGTTGCCATGCATCCTATGTCCAGAAGGTCTGGTTCACCTCCACCCCTACCATAAAATCTGCAGGAACTTTGTGAGGATATTCAAGCTGCATTATCACAGTACACCATTAGGGAATCAGCAAACATGGCGCCCCAACTGCATATTAATAGACACTCCTTCTGTATCTGTAGCTCACATATGTCTAATTTTTTCAGCATTTATTGTTCCTGGTAACCTTTATCTTCCTTCCCAATAGCATTGCAGTCTGACACTTCCTTCTGGGTGCAATTATTTTTTTGATGATTAGTGTATAAAAATAAAATGTATCTAAAACAACTCACCTACTTCAGCTTTAATGGGCAAAACACCTGTAGCCCAGACTGTGGATGTTACTCCATTTGCTCAATAAAAGACACAGTACAGCTGTTTGTGGGTTATTAGTTTAGTTAGATTATGTCTACAGATAGATTATGTAGTGTCATAGATGACACAGTTTATTAATAATTGATGCAGAAATACAGGTAATTCTAAAGGTTTCACTTACGTTTTTTTGCAACTTTTACAGGTTACCCTTTAATAACTGCCATACCATGACAGGCACTGGCTTTTGTGCTTTATGCAGGTAACAATCTTGATGGTCCTTTTCTTCTTTGGCCTAAGAAACACAACATCCATTATTTCCATAAATGATCCGGAAACTTACTCTTCATAACAAAATATATGTTTCCACTGTGCGGTAGCATTTCTTGCTGACATATGATTTCCACTCTGCATAGTACAGCCTTGACTTGCCTTTGTGGATGCAGCAATGAACAGTGTTTTTAGACAACAGTTTTGTCAAAGTAGGCATGAGCCCATGTGCATGTCCATCACAGAAGCAGGCCAGTTTTTATTGCAATGCTGTCTGAGTAATCAAAGGTCACTTGTTGTGTCTTTCTGGTTATGGTTTTTGACATTGCTTTTTATTCAGAGTTTTTTCCCTGCATCTTTTGATAATATCATGCACTGTTACAGGTAAAATTCCTTATTGAAGAATTATGCTCTTAAGCAGCTGGAGCACTTGCTGATGCACTTCTTGGCTACTTGGCAAGTCTCATCCTTGCCCATATAATAGAACTAGGCCTTATCTTACATGGTCTTTTATACCCAAGCATGATTACATCCTCTCTTTAAATGTTTTCTGAACACATGCTTCATTGTCTTTAAGTCATCCTGTTCCAGGTTTTTTGGTTGCAAGCGTAAATTTCAGAATTATGTATAATTACAAAACAATGATGTTAATCATATAAAGTATTATTAAGGTACTGTTTTCATTTGAATTCAGGTCAAAGTGGCTTTACAAATCAATGCTTTCTGTTTCTGTTTGCATTTTACATGCTGACATTTTTTGCCAAACATTTTTGGAATTCTATGTAGTAATTCAATAATATGTAGTAATAATGATACATAGTATGTAATAATAATAGCAATAATAGTAATATTAGTGGGCTATAATTAATAGTAATATTAATTGTAATATCAATATTTTGGGGTTTTTTTGGACCTCAGATCACCAAAAACATTGCACTTTGACCTACAAAGAAAAACTTTTGAGCACCTATTAATTGATTTATATGTATGTTAATTTGGCTACAGTTGTTTTTACAGTATTGTTATAGACTGTAAATCTGTACACATCTGTACAAAATGATTTTGAATTTTAAGCAATATTATTATTAAATAATATTTTATTATTATTGTTGTTGTTTTATTGTTGTTGTTGTAATTGTTGTTTTTTTACCAGTTAATATTTTAAAAAATCACAAAAAGGCATTGTTTAATAGATGATATATGAGGAAATGTCTTTTTTAAATCAAATGATAAATCATTAATGTGTTTTTAAAAAAATCTTGATTATACAGCATTTTATGCCGTATATTTTATGCATTAGACTGTTTGATTTGCAATTCCTTAATACAATGATGTAGCATTGTGAATATAAACCGAATATATATATCGCAGATGATAAGAATGCACTGCAACAAGCGCACACATGTCACTGCAATCATGTGGAAATGGTATGACATAATAATTTTCCAAGAAGTGCTTTGTTTCTGTCAGTATGTAATAGAAAATTGTATTTATTAAAGCATATGCTCAAGAACAAAAAAAAACAGCTGCAGTAATGCAGAACATATCAGATGTACCATAAAATTGATAAAAGAAATCACTGTACACGCTACAGTGCTTTAAAATCACAGCTTTGCATTGCAAGAGTTCTTAATTTATTTCTTATTTACATACCATAAAACATTCTTAAATTTTTTTAAAGTTTAATTTATATTATGAATAACCACTAGTATAATTTGTCAGCGTCATTTGTTAGAAATATTACAACAGCAAGAAACAAACAAACAAAAAAACATACAAAACTATTACAATCATTTTCAGTATTTGCTTGTGTCAACTGGAGCAAAAGTTTTGATTAAGTTAATGATAATGAATAAATAGTATTGTGGTCAGTCCAGAAACAGATGTAGGTATTTCTCAGGCTGTTGTTTAACACAAGAAAACGTATAAAACACATCTTTTGTTCACCAGATGCATGTCAAGGAGTTGGACATGTTGAAAGTAAAATGTGCGAGTGATATCTGAACCAATTTACCTTCACCTGAACTTGCATGCTCTGCTTATCAGTGCTTTCTTTTGTGTGTCCTGGTATGGGCACTGAGAAATCTTGAAATAGCAGTTAATGACGATTATGTAGTAACAAGACAATATCCATCAGCGTTCATAATGATGAAGGCTTATCTTAGAATCCTGTGGCATTGTTTCCACAGTTAAGGACCTCTTCGAGTATTTCCATCTACTTTTGTAGAAAAATGTTGTTGAAAATACTGAATATTAAAAGTGCTAATAAAATATGGAATAACTAAATATGTGGATATCATTCAAATAAGTTGACTTAAGATGTAAGATGTCTGTATGTAACTGTTCAGTGTAATATGTACTGTGCAATAACTGTTTGCTCTGAATGCATTTTATTGTACTTCTTGATCCCAGGCTTACGGACATAATGAGTCACTTCATTTTGGTTTAATAGTAATTCTATTTTCAGTTTTAATTATGTTCTGCTTTGTCCTATTTGTTATAATTTAGAAATGACAAATTTAATCATTTAAAAAATTATTGCTAATCAAGGGATCAAGGCCATTTTCTTGTTTTTAGATGATGGTTTGTATTGCCTGATTTTATGTCATCATATTGCATCAAATAAAACACTTGCAAAACTGCTTTCTACTAGTGTATACACTAATCAAATCACTAATGCAAACAAATTATTCGAAGAAAAGAAAATTTGAATGATTGTAATGAAAAACATTTATTGCACATTTGAAATTGCTTCGTTTTTGGTCATAAAAGTCTAGTAAGGTTCCTACAGCTTTGGACAAGAGACACTGATGCTATAATCTAGATCGACTAAGGTGTTTGGATTTTCACTATGAATTAAGTGCTTGTGTTCCCCTTAGTCTTTCTGTTTGCTCTCACATGGTGGACTCTATGCATTGCTATTACACTGTAGGCTAAACCTGCAGAAGTGGAATTGATTCTATTTTTGCAGAAACTCAGAAACTGTTACATAACAAAATTAATCAACATCCCTATTAATGTTTTAAACTGTTCTAAACTGATCCAAATATGTTACACATAACTGAGCAATTTTATTATTTCATTTAATTATTGACTAATTGACAATTATAAATTGACTTCATTAATAAGAGAAGTTGATTGGTGTATGAACTAGGAAAGATCAGAATAAAAGTAAAGGTGGTCTCTTCTGCCGCAGAGGAGGATAAAGAACCCCTGTGAAAATGCTCGACTTTGTTAAAGTGCTAGACTAGTGGCCAGAGATCTTTGCACACGTTCCATAGGCCTGCTTTCCGGCTCTAGGGATTTACGAGGGCTGAGAGCATATTCTTGTCTGCTGCTCTCTCTCCTTATATACCAGCTCAGGGAGAGCTGCTGAACTCTTTGAACAGCTGGGCTTAGATCAAACAAAAAAACTCTGGGCTTTAGATGGAGGGGAAAAGGAGGAGTTGAGAAAGAGAGGGAAAATCTATGTAGCCTACAGCTGGAAAAGGTGCACAATTAGTAAGATTGGCTACATAAGAAACAATAGAGCTCAAAGTCTAGCCCTAGTGTAACTCTCCAGTCGCAGTGGGGAGAGATGAATTTTGAGTCTCTTGAAAGACCTAATTATTCTACATGATAGGGAGCTTGGAGCTTGGACCGCATTAATGGACCCATAGGCCTGGTGAATTTACTAGAACACCATTTTAGATTGTTCCTCAATTTTAACTCCTTAAACATACAAGAACTTCCCAAAAATGGCAATCTTCTCTTTTAACATGGAGTATATTCCACAGGAGCTGTCCTCTTAAAGCCTTTCTTTGAACTCTGGAGGGGCTTCTTTAAAGTATGATTGACTTGGTGAGACGGCTTTGTTGTCATGTTGTAAATTTCCCTGGAGTCTCCATTGCTGTCAGAGTGCTGAGGAAGCCAACACAAGGACAAGTTTAAGTGACTGGTGGCTATAGGCTTGATCCTTCTAGGAGCCTGAGCTGCATGTTGGCTTGGGAGACATTTTGTGATGTGAGGGTGGCTTTTGCTGATTGGATGAACTGGTGTACAAGAATAGTAGGTAAATGGAAATGAGCGAAATCACCACTTACATGTTTCTGCATGTATGATACCTCCCCTTAAACTTCAGGTTACCTCCAGACATTATGTGTACCACTGACACCAAAATCAGTGTAGCATATGGTTATGATGACACTGAAAGACTGAAGGTGGTTTAGTAAATGAGTACATATCTGCTGGTGAGTCTCTCGCTAACCATTGCATGTTGTATATATCGAAAAAACCTGCTTCACTAGTTACCATCCATTCTTAAAGACCATTTTGAAAACCTGTGTGGTTTCTATGCATTCAATTTGTATGCATATAAATATAAATCAATAATGATTATAAATGATAATAGAATTAAATTCTTTACCACCACCACCCTCAACCCACATGTACCCATGTTCATCCCCATGCTAGTTTCAAGGCAATTAGAATTTCTCATCAATTAACTTACCTCTGTTAGGGATTTACTCATACACAGGATAAAGTCCTGCCTTCTGATAACTAGATGCACCCTAGCTTAAGACTGGTAATTAAATTACATTGTTTTATTTTCACCTTCACCATATACAAATACTGTATGAACATGTAGTACAGTACAGTAGCATTCACATGTTTTGGACAACTGTCCAGTACCTTTCTTCAAGATAGGTGACAAACACTGACACCGGTTATTTTTTTATTATTAGCAACTAAATGTAGCTCTACCTTTACACTGTACCATTCTAACATTTCAAAAAATGTGTCATTGCAAAAAATAGTAACATGCAATGTTTCAAAATGCGTCATTATCACATTACTCCATGTCACATAGAAATAATCATTTAAAATGAAGTCATTTTTGATTTTTTTCATTATTAAAGAACTTTTTTTTTTAACTCCTACACATTCTTTCAACAGCGTTGGTCTCATTAAGGTTGTAAACATTACAGCGTTTTGCTTTGCTCCTTTAGATGGGTGCATATCATTCTTTTCGAAGACTTGATAAGCAATCATACATCATAATTGTCTTTGGGCTCCTTAAAAGCATGAGGGAGAGCTGGATTGTGATTCTGTGAAATCACAAAAGTAAGGTAGATCAAGTAGACACCCTGAGAATCACTGTTCTGTATTTATCTTACTTTTCCTTTTTTACATGATTTTTTTCCCCTTTTTCTTTTTTTTTATTTATTTAGAATTGTCAGGTTGAGCGTGGCCCCAGCAGCCGATAAAGGATGGTGGCGAATCATGAGAGGAGGGAGGTTGACTGGCAACCGCCTCCTCTGGAGGCATGGAGACAGAGTTAAGGTGGATTTGGTCAAGTAGTATGTTATCAATGAGAACATCACATGGTGTGGAGAGTGTGGCAGGGGATGACTCAGAGGAGGGAAGGTAGTGGTGGAGAGTGGTTGGGAAAGGGGAGGTTATGGACGACCAAAAATCAACTAGGCTCACATGATGGGTTTTAGCTATAACATCAGCAGGTTCCATTGGTAAATGGAAACCCAACAAGTTTTAGCTTTTGTGGACAGAAGACATAACAACCATCCACCCAAGCCTGTCACAGCAGTTGCATCCACTCTCTCTCTCTCTCTCTCTCTCCCTCTCTCTCTCTCATACTCACTCACGCTCATGCATCATGGTCCCTCCAAGATTGAGCACATGGTTTCAGGCACAAACTTGCAATGTGTTACTTGATGAAATTGAGTGTAGTGGGAGGTGGAGAATAAGACAACAGAAGACAGGTGATGCTAAAATGAACATTTATAATGACTGTTGTTGCTGTCGGAAGAAAAAAAAATCTTAAAAAACGACTTAATATATATTAGCACTAAATTGCTGACTTCACTGGTAATCCACAAGTCAAGAAACACAACTCACTATTTTACAAACACAATGCTACAATAACATTAAATATTCAATACTTTTAAGTCAGTTAATGAATGGTGTTAAAATAAACCACTAAAATACTAAAAACAAAACAGTAATTCATCTTTCCAGTCATTCCCCTTTTCTAGTTGTTGTCATTTATTAATAATATATAGTAGTTTGAAAATAAATAAGCTCATGAAGGGTTATCAGAAAATAAAGCTGGCAGCATAGAAACTTTTGATGTGGAGCAGAAACCTTACCCATGACTCATGGAAATGGCCAATCATTCTAAATCACAGCAGAAACAGTACACCTGTGAGCTGATGCTCCTACAGTCAAAGGCAACTCATGGACACAGTTTACACTCAACACATCTGATATGTACAGTGAGATCAAACATAGCTACCATCAGTTCAAGTATGAAGACTACCTATACTACCTTAATGTTAGTAACACAAAAGATGATGAAGAACGAAATAAAACATGTTTTTGATATGGACTGACGTCAACCGTACTTGTTATGACATTGATAAGCCAAGCGTTTCTTGTTGTAGCAACCTGGGACACCAATTGTGATAGATAACTTACACACTAGCTGAATGTGATACACAGATACAGCTGTCTCCACAAGTGAAACTAATCTTAGTAAGCGTGTGATACAGCAAAAGGAGCAGGGCACTGGTGCTGACAATAACTGTTTGAAAGCAATCGCTATGAATATTGTCCACTTTACAGGGCTGTAATATTGTTGCATATGAATGCATTTTGGAAAATGTTAGCATGTTCCGTTATAGGATCAAACTTGAATGCCACACCATCAATTTGTCTGTTCTAATGTTGCCTTTCGGCATGCTCCACAAAACTGATTTTATGCTGCCAGCCCCATTCTGTTGAACACGCTTCTGGTTACAGTTCAACAAAATCCGACAAAAATATTTACAATGAGAGGAAAAAATGAAGTTGTGGAGAAGCAGTTTGGAGCTTGTTTATATATTTTTCCTTTATGTTTTGTTTTTATTCTTTATCTCTGAGAATTGTCCCCAATGCTGATTTTTAACAAAAAGAAATAAATCCAATCATATCAACTAGAATTGCACAGTCTCAAAAAGGTTTGGAGATGGAATGGAGATTTTAACTGTCCAAACAGTTGATGAACACAGAAGGGGAGGAAGAAGGTCAATAAAGTTCATGAGGGGTGAAAAGTTCAAAGTTCAGAAGACAGAAGATGGCTGCGCAGCTGACGTTTACACTCCTCAGCTTTTTTTGAGCATGTTTCTATGTTAAAGAAAAAACTGTCATTGAAATGATTTTTGTTGCTGTTTTAATGTTTCCCATCGAAAATCAAATGGAGAGACTTGGGGGTGAGGAGAGTGACAAGTGCCCCCAACATTATGGCACACAATCAGTGATGTCCTGGAGGTTGAAGAGATGACAGAGAATTAGGAAAAGCAGTTTATGAGAGGTAGCCAGCCTTTTACCGTGTTACTCCAGGTCTCGCTTTTACTGGTTGCTTTTTTGGGTAATGTTGAGGCGTCATGACTGACATCATGTTATGGAGGAACATGCTGGCTTCATGGGTGCGTCCGATGGATGTCCAACATACAAGAGAACTCAAAAAGTTTGGAATGGTACTGTTGTTGTTTGGCACTCAGGAGAAATTCTGGGAGGGTGTGAGGGAGAGGTCGGCAGAAGTGTGGGTAGTGGTTGGAAAAAGGGGGCAGTGAAAAGTGCAAAAGGGGGAAAGGGGGAGTAAACAGGATACATATGAATGATTTTTTTTGTTATACTTGGTCTAGGTTAGAGAGTGTCATACAAATAAGAACAGGTAAATCAAAAAGAGAGAAAAGAACAGTGATATGACAAATGTGTTCTAACGTTGCTGGTGCTTAGATGGGTACAAGCTTAAGAGTGACCCCAGGGTTCTTTCCTGGTGGTGGGAGGCTGGGAGGATTGGGAGTAGGGTTGGACTGGGGGCACGTGGGCTGCTGGAAGAGCTCATAAGCGCTCTAGCCATTTGCCCTCATAAAAGCAATGACCTTTTTAACACCAGATAGACCATAAGTTTGCATTTATCTTCACTCTACTGCATGCAACAAAGCTGCTGAACTCAGTAACATGGAGACAAAACTTGTCACTAACAGAGAAGAGCCACAACATGTCCACACACAAAAAGCTGCTAAAAGCATGTGAGCACGAACACAGAAACCCTCATTCAAACTCTGCAAAAATGTCTGAGACTAAGCATGACTGTGCGCAGTGCAATGACTTGATTATAGGCGTAGACATGAAACAAAAAAGGGGACATGGTTTTGTGACTCTTTTGCTCTTTTTTTTAAAGAATATTAAAAAACCTTTTAATGAGCTGCATTTCCAATTTCTGTAAACTGCAGAAACTATTCTGCTGTTGCTGGACAGTTTGGATATGTGAGAGGTTTTTCATGCCTTTCATGCAGTCTCACAGTACTAACTCAATCAGGGTTCTTTCTGTGGCACCTCAATGCATTCTGACACATTCTCTGCTTTTTAATGGACACTGTATATGATAGGTAGCCAGAGATGACCATTTAGTGACACGTCATGTAAAATATCTACTAATTTGACTGGGTGTTAGGGTTTGGGGAGACATAATGCAGGCCACGAAAGCAGACTAGCAAGAGACAGAGGGCTCAAATGATGAACTTTTCATTCACTGTCATTTACAATTTGGGCCATCTTTACAAATGTGTAATAAAGTGCATATCATAATAACAGTGGGATTGAGCTCAAAGTAGAGTTATGATGCAAGAAGTTGAAGAAAGTACAGCATGTTATGTAGCCTTAATGATGTTAGTATTGGCACATAATATACAAAAAAACAAATCATACTCTAAAAGTCATGATTGAAAGTGTGATATGCGAACTTATGCAGTGGTGAACACATTGAAGGACAAGAAGACAGTATTTTTTTTACACCCAATTAGGCTACTTTTGCAATTAATCAATTAATTAGTCTTAAAAATCATTCACAATCAATCACAAAATGGACATTTTACACCTCTCAGGCCAGTGGCCAAAAAGAGTATAAACACAACCTATGACTTTATGTATGAATGATTTTGGTACCTGCAGATGGACACCAAAGCTTCTCAGCTTGGCCTTAGCAGAACAAAAAGACAGCTTAACATGTATAAATTAAAGTAAACCTCAATGCTTTAAATGTTGGCATGCAAAGATTTGTCCTCAAAATGAACGAACATTGCCTAATCTTTTTTTTTTGTGTGATTTTTGTTTCTTGAAGTTTTTTTTTTTAAATCCACGCTTCACTTTGATATCATGCAATATAGACGTGCAAAAAAGATAACATCTATCTTCACAAAATACATTTTCAGAACTAGAAAAGGCTGTATTAAGAATGCTGATAACTTATTAAACTCTAACCATGCTAGCCTAAGTCTATGGCAGTCTTCTAGCCCCATTAATGTAGCATTAACGGCCACATGGCACTATATGCATTTGTTAGGTGAGCAAGATGACTACCTCATACCTTCCTCTTTTTTTAGTTTGAGGGGGTAGAAAACTTCCAACTTAATAGCACTAATGTCTGTTTTGTTCCTACTAGATGTAAAAACAGTCACTTTCACCCCTGCTAGTTATATCTTAAGTGTAGTTTGTTTGGCACTTTTCACATTTTTTTAATTTATAAAAGTATGTCTGCTTTTACCTAATGGTCTTGAAATCACACATTTACAGTTGCTGAATCTGTAAAGATCTATTTTGGCACAGGTTTATTTCATCTGTTTAATATAGCGATAATCCCATCGTGTAGCATTTATTACACCTCTTAGAACTAGCACATCTTGCTAAACAACTGACCAGATATGTTTATCTTAAATTTTAGTATGTCACTTATTCAATAGCAGCATCTTCACAACTTAAAAATATTAAATACGCAAACCTACTCAACACCTAGGTAAATCGAAAGCTCTTACACAGACAGAATAAAAGACAAGACAGGACGACATGCTACTACGTATATTGCTTCCAGTACTCATCACATTTGATCTGTTTTCCCCGGTTAACTAACAAAAAAAATGCTCCATATAATTATGCGCTTTAAGTACTGAAAAATAAGAATCCCAACAAAAAACGAAGAAAACAAAACTAAAACAGGAAGCTGCTCCTAGGCACACTACGTTGGCACCTTTTTCCTAGTTTTCACATTGAAATTTCACAGTAATATCTTTGCTTTTCTGTATCTTAAACAAATTTCTATGTATTTACCAAAGCCTCCTCATTCTTTTATTTCCTAAACAAAATGTCTGTGTCGGTGTGTTAGTGTGCATGTGCATGTGTCTGTCGTGGGCCATTTGTGGTGAGAATGACTGATTCTGATTCTGGTGTGTTTGCTCATTAGTGTCTATGTCTGCACCATGGTTATAGATCGAGATGCAGATGCACTCTAAAATGCGGAGGCACTCACTTTCCATCACTTCCTCAACATTTTATTTTTACTTTATCTATTTATTATTATTATTATTATTATTATTTGAAATAGCACAATCACAAATAATCACTGTTCTTCATTTGGAAACACATTAACACTATTGTCTACTGCAGCAGCTAGGTTAATTAGCATCTAGCTTTATTAGTGCGTTTAACAAGACACAAAACCAACATTTTCTCATCAGCTGGATGGTAATCTGTGCTCTGAATCCACTGTTTGTCCTAGAGGTACTCTGGCTTCAGCTTCTATGCAACCTTGTTCCACTTAACCAACATCAACCAGCCCTTCTACTACGATAAGAAAGCTACACGCAGTCCCCTTTTCCCTTTTTCAAAGAGTGGATCTGCGGTGTAGCCTAGTGCAAGCTTTTTTCCTCTCTACACAGCAACATATTAGGACACATCTTCTCTTTTGTGGAGTCATTGTTTTGTGAAAGGGCAAGCAAAACATGCACTGTAGCACCAGACATTGCCACCCATGGAGAAATGTGAGAGAAAGGGGTCTCTGGGTTGATGTGTCAAAATGGGAGTGCACGAAGGTAAAGAGGGGTTGAGAAGAGGTGAGGGAAGTGGATGGTATTAGATGGGAATAAAGAAGCCTCCTTACCAAATCAGTTCAGCTATCTCCCTGCTGCTCCAATAGCAACTGAGAGAAAGATCGTCTTATTCAGTGAAGACAGACTGCTGCCTAGATTTAGCTGTGGTTCCGGTCCTATTTTACCTCTGCTTCTTAGGTTGCTCCAGTCTATCTGAAGATGTGCTCTTTATTTGTCATAAATCAAAAGCCTGGCCATTTTGAAATGCTGGGCATAGTCCTGATATGTGATTTTGAGACAGGTGATGCTAGATTTGTGGGGTTTCTTTTCTCTCCCCTTCTTTTTGTCTAGTGACAAAGTCGTGACAAGAATTGCGGGCCCTTTAACTGTATGTGGGAGTTTGTTCACCGGCTACCTTAGGATCGTGAGGAAGGGCTTTAGTTTGACAGTAATCAAGAGTGAAGCTGGGAAATGGGTTTGATTCCCAAAGAAACTTCATTGTAGCTTCGTCATAAGCTAGATCTCTCCTTTGCTGTGTGTAGCAAACCAGTCTGTCTTAAGTAGTGTTAGGTTGAAAATTTCCACATACATTCTTCTCACAAGATGCTGTTTTAAAACTGCTTGTTTATGATGAAAAACCCTGACTTCTGGGCCTCCGAGCACGGCCTCCACACTTCACAGTGCATTAAGACGAAATTCAGTGTATTCTATCAACAAAAGTTATGCAGTACTAGAGGACTTTTTTAGCAGCACATATGTTGCACATGGGCGGTTCTGATGAGTACAGAGAGCTTTTTTACCCAGGTAATCCAAACGGTTTGCCAAACTAGTGGTAACTAGCAATCAGTTAATGAATCCCTTTCATAACCATGCTGAACAAGTTATGAAACTGAAAGCATGTGTCCTTCTTTTCCATGCCATGCAGTCATTTTTATTAAAAAGACAGTGGCTTGACTGGGCAGACTGCAGACTCCCTGTGGCCATCAGAACTGAAATTTTGTTCGTGTTCGTAGTTGTTCAGTAGTACATGTCTGCAAAGAGACAAAGCTGCAGGGCTCTTGAGGGACAGCTCTGTGTTTGATATGGAACATCTACATAAGTCTTCCATAGCCATCAGTTAGGGGTTTTGAGCAGATGTTTTGCTCAGAGTAAATATAAAAGTGCATCACACTTTCTAATACAAATTTTTAAAACGGTGCATTGGATTCAAGACACAACCAGTCCATTAAGGGCCTTGATCACACGAAAGAGCCTGAAACTTGAAAGATTTGTTCTCGATACGGGTACGTTCCCTTGGACTTGTGCAAAAAACCTACATTCTCTTTCTATAAACAGATATGTATGTAACTTGTATAGTCCCACTGATAACTCATATATGTGTTAATTCCCTTTTTTATGTGTGTGTCTGTATGTGCATATGTGTGTTCCATGTGTTAATATCACTGTACAGTACAACATATCTGACCACTGCTCCTGTTCTCTGGGATGGTGCCGAGTACGGTTGTCACTGGACTTTAAATAAGACATATATTACACTGTGACACACTATTCAATCCACTTAAATAAAAAACTAAATCAAACCAAAATATTGTCTTTACATTCATGTCAACCTGAATTCACAGATTAAGAAAAAATGAAAATACCTCAGTCCTGATGGGTGAAATTATATTAATAAATAATGTTGATGGTGATGATATTTTTGTAGTACTACTAATAATTATAGTATTTAATACCAGACTGCACACCACATGGAGAAATCGCCACAATCTCTGGGTGCTCTGGTACTAATTTGAGATTCTGACCCAAGTAGGTGCGTTATGCATCCTGGCCTATGTCCCCAACAAGATCCACAACTTCCCTTACGCTAGTAACATCTGTAGTAGCATCACATGGCATGCACCTGGTTAATCCCAGGTTTTTAGACTAGTGGCACAGTTAGAGATGCTACTGCAGCCTCGTATCTCCCTCTCTAGTGCACCCTGAGCACTGCTGGTGCAGCTGGCTGGAAGTTAGTGGGCTGGGGCGACAGGTAGTGTGATACGGGGGGTCACTGGCTAGGGGGAATCTGTCTTAGGTCTAAGAAACCAAGCTGGTTTATTTTGCTGTCTCATCAGACCCACATAAAAGGGGGACAAGGAACATGGGCGAGGGGGGCGGGTGTTTAAACTGAGGAGCCAAAAAGTAAAGAAAAAAAAATCTCGTCAGCTAGGAAGGGATGGGATGGGGAAAGGGCTGTTTCCAGGGAGGCTGAAGTCCAACTGCTCCACCCTGTTCTCCCCAACCCCACCCCACCCCTCACCCCAACCGCCTGCTGGGAGCTGCAGACGGAAGCAGGCCAGTCTGAAATACCGTTGTCCAGAAAAAAAAAAAACACACAAAAAAAAGGAAAAAATAACCAATAAAAAATCTCAAAAAGATCAAAACTTAAGAAATAAACCCATATATACATTGTACACATTTTTTCTTGGTTTTCGGTTTGACTCATTCCTCTTCTTTCAGAGTGGACTAAATTTTCCATCTTTTTTTAATACTGAAATATGCACAAAGCTTGATGATTTTCTTCAAAATTCTTGCCCTCCTTTCTCTTTCTCTGTATCTTTCCATCCCCCACTCTTTCACTTTCTCCCTGTTTAGCCCACCTTCTGCGGATTGGTGGCCCTCACACCCTGCTCGTATGTGATTCGCTGGCTGATGAGATACTGGGCCGCTTGCGTGGCGGCAGGCGATCCTGTAATGGTAACTTTTCGGTTCCTGGTGCCAGGAACAAACTCCCCCTTTTTGGAGATCTGGATTCGGGCTCCCGTCAGTTCCTGGTACTCCACAAGCGTCTTGCCGCCCTTGCCCAAGATGGCTCCCACCAAGTTCTCAGGCACAGCAATCTCCACCACATCTTTGGCCCCTTCTGCCAGCTTCTCAGTGGCTAGTAGTGAGCTAGCAACTAGCGGGGAGGCGGCGCTTAGGTACCCATTGGTGGCTCCAGTGGCAGCGGCCAGGGAGCCCAACGTGAAGCCTCCCAGGCCGGTGGCAGGGTGACCTGTGCTTGTGGAAGCATCATTAGCGTAGGAGGCAAGCAGGTTAGCAGCAGCAGCAGCAGCAGGGTTCGCGCTGGCTGCTACAGCAGCTAAGACTCCAGAGGCGGCAGCAGGGTTGAGCCCCAGACCCAGTGAATTGGTGTTATATCCGTAGCTGGCTAACGTGTTAAGGGCAGACGTAATGGCAAGAAGATCGTTCCCTGAGAAGCTGGACATGGCAGCTGGGAAGGCGCCCACTCCTGCCAGACCAGCCTGCCCTAGGAGGCTAGAGGCAGTGGCTGCAGCAGCGGCGGCAGCAGCCGGCATTACCTCTGCCGAGTTAGCGTAAGGGGAGCCAGTGGGGTTGGAGTTGGCTACAGGACCAGAGATGTTGGAGTAGCTGATGTTGAGGCAGCTGCTGCTCTGTGGGTCTTCCTGGATCTTCTGCACAATGATCTCCACAGCTTTGCGGTTCTGCTCAGGTTCTCCACTGATGGTGACCACACGTTCTTGCAGGTTGATGCCCTCAGGCTTCTGAGAAAGCTGCACCCAGGCTCCAGACTGCTCCATCACAGCTTTCACTGTTGCTCCGCCCTTACCAATGATCAGCCCCGCTGTGCTGTTGGGCACAATCAGCTTGGCCTAGAGAAGACACAAGAAAGCAGAAAGCACTCAGCTACAGAATCAGGAACTTCAACTTCAGCTAATCAGTGCATTTTATTATGTAAAAGAAGCACAAATCCTACATACATTTTTGTCTATACATATCTATACAGTTTTTTTTCTATACATTCGATTGATATTAAATCATTATTTACGTAATTAGATAATTATATTTTTAATTGCATATTTAGTTACAAAATGAGATACATTTACATTCATACAATCTACATTCCTTATCAACAGGTTTAACTCAAACTTTTCAAATGAAAAAAGAAATATGTTGCAGCAACTTCAGTTTGTAATATGAAATCTGTTTTTACTTACAAACGCAACTGTGGCATTGATTGTAAGTTTAGAATCTGCACTTTGTGAGGTACACTTAGCACTTATTGAGGTTCTTTAAGGCATATACGCTATGGAGGACCTTGGTAGGTTAGCCTATGCTGCCCGAACTGAAGGCAGTCAGTCGGTGAACTGAGATCATTTTGTCCTGGCTGATTTTTTGGCTCAAATCTGTGAACAATTGCCTGTCTAAATGAAACAATGACGAAGGTATAAACAGTGGTCACCATGGTTTCTGCTCTACCCTGCAACATGCTGGACTTGGGAAGCAGGCATGACATTCATCTGGGTACACAAAGTTCTCAGAGCATATTGGTCTTATTAAAATAGAGTTAAACGAATTCAGCTAGAGAACAAACATGTTCTGGCATTTTGAGTCACTTTAGAGATGATGTCAGAAAAGTCACTGTGTGAGCCTTGTTTTCATATTGAATGGGATAGAAAAAGAGGGGCTTCTTATTATGCTATCATTTAGATTCCCCATGCATGAGCAGCTGAAAAGCCATCTCAAATCAAACATGTGGGTGGAAAAAAAAAAGTAGTACGTGTATCCAAGGACAAGTAACAGAACAACAGGGAAGAAACAGTTTCATCTACATCTGCAGTAAACAGATTTTCAGCAACCTTGAAAATCTTAAATCAAATCCCAAAAAATAAGAATATTACAAGACACATAAAAAGAAGTGAGGGTAGGAGGGTTTTTTTTATTTTTTTGTCCTCCTGCTTTCTGAGCTGTGAATCACTGGGTAAAAAGAGGCTCCTCGTGAAAAGCATCGACTCCCAGGGGTCAGCGTTTCCATGGCAACTCAACTCCAGCATTCAAGGGGGACTGAAAGGGAGTAGGAACGGTGCATAGCAACCAACCACCCTTTTCTACACGCGAAAACACACACACACACACATATGCACCTGTGCACATATAAACACAGCCATGCTCTCAAAAACACCTCCTAGTTATGTCTGTAAGCACACAGGAATATGAATGGTCCATCATGGTCCATCAAACAAACATATGCCCCACCTCTGGTTGTGCTGAAGAGGATATGCGATGATCACTGTCAAGGTATATCTTTGAGTTGTAGGCATAAACACATACAGTTTACCACACATATTTGTGACTGTAGCCTCTGTGTTCTGGCAGTTAATTGGTTCCATTTCATATAATGAAAAGCTTCAGTCTAATAGCAACGCTTCCACAATGCTGGATTCAGAGTATTTGCACACTGTCACAATGACAGATAGGGAGAGGAAAACACTTCAGAAAAAGATGGGAGGAGTGGGCTGACAGAGCCAAGAGGGAGGTATGTGCGTGCATGTGTGTGTGTGAACAAAGTGAGGCAAAGGAGGGAAAGGAGGCTGAGTGTAGAAAAAGGGGATAGTGATTGACTCAGTCTTACGCTTCTTTCTTTTGTGCGCTCTGTTTTGTTCCCTTTTCACTTCTTGCACCAAGCTCTGCTGCAGTGCGCTGCCCACAGGCAAGTGTTTCCAGAGGCTTCTCAGCACAGCACCACAGCCTTATCTCAAGTGCATTTGCACAGAAATGTAAAAAAATGACGACAGGAACTACTCCCACCTTAATTTTTTCACCTTGCACAAACAAATCAGAATTAGGTGAACATTTTAGGACAATACCCTTTATTTCTTAAAATGCAACAGAGATACAGTGTGTGTTTAGGCAGTGGAGGATCATTCAGTGATTTCCTAAAGCGGTTCTTTGTCCAAATATTTAAATTTAAATTGTATAATATACAACAGAAACATTTCCTAAACTGAAATGTTTTACTGAAATGTTGCACTGGAAATGTTTTATGGCGGCAACAGTAATGTTTTGACAAATTAATCAAAAAATGACCTAAATTTAAGTGCCAACATATAATTTACAATGCACCGCTTTGAGTTCACTTCATTTCATAAAATCATTTCTCTCTTTTTCTTTAGAGCCCACATTTGGCAGGCAAATTGTAGAAGAATAGGGGGCCTGGACAGCAACGTGGACAGATAAGCTTCTTGATTGAAGCTTCATGATTGCTGAAGCTGAACTGAAGGCATCTGAACACAGAGATGGTAGAATGATCTCCACCATACATGTGCAATAGAAGAATGATAGAAAGAGAAAGAATAGAGCGTGTATGTGTGCTTGCGGATGTGTGTGAAAATGGCCGATCTGCTGCTGTGCCACCAGTTATATGGGATCATTGCGTTAGATGAATTGCAAGCATGTGAGGATGTACAGGTGGCTGTGGGTAATGGACAATGAAAGACAGGTCAGTCGTGCAACTTTTTTCCTGTTGCAACATTGAAATATGTTTTTTTTCATTAACCAATAAATCTGCATTTTCAAACTGAAAGCTTGGCTGCTTTTTCTTAGAAGCTTTCCTAACATCAGCATCTCCCAGATTTGCAGCACATGTTTAAAATTCAAATGCTTATTTTAATACCCTTTTAAACCTCAACATTTAAAAATCGGTCGGGCCATACTTTTGTCTTTTAATGCATCTCTGCTTCACAATATGAAAATAGTGAGTCTAGCATCTAAACCCAGCACAAATGCCTCAAAGATTATGTTTTTTTGTTTAACTTTTGCTGAAGTTGCAAATGAGCCCCCTTTAGCCTGTGTAGTAGCTGATCTAACTACATCCTGTGGCAAGGCCTTGCACACACAGCATGCTATACAAACTCTCTGCAAACTATACCCACTCCTGCCCATGTAAACAAAAGAAGAGCATGTGTCTCCTCATTAACATCATCAATAAATCCAAATACCCCTGTGCCTCCAGGCAGACGCTTTGGACAATAACCTCCCACCCATCACACCCAGCTTGGGTACACAGCAACTGCATGCCCCCCCACCCACCACGTGCACACACACAAACCCCACCTCTGTCCTCCAGAGTGGTGCCTGACACTACAGCCGAAGCCGTTTGCACTTTGAAGTCTTAAGCGCTCGACTTTTGGTTAATCGTCTGTCTCCTGATCCGGGGCTTACTCGCCCATCTCTCACTCGCTGCATCTGCTTCAGCCCATACGCTCTGACTGCTGGCATTAACGTAGCTAAAAAGAACACACATACAACACAACTCCCAGCCGGTTAAAAATAATGCCCTGTCCTCCTTCTCACCTCTAATGATCTGAAAGCTGGTTGTGGCTGCTGTTCTCCACTGAGGTCCTGAACAGGACTCTGGCCCCTGAAATGCTGTCTTTGGTCAACACCCTGCAGGTGACCAATGACTTTCCTTGTCGTTTTTCATGCTGAATGGAAGTGAAGAAAGTTTCTAGCCAAGAGGAGTACTTGTGCCTTTCATTTCCACCACTATTTCTTCTGTCCCTCTGTGATGGCCCCCTTAGAATAAAGTCTGTACATGAAGCATAAGCCTATGTCTGTCATGCCTACAACTAAATAAAACACATTACTGTCTATTTTGTCAGGTTGTAGTTTTCACATAATAGTTTTAATTACCCAAGTAATTAGATATTTTAGCTATTTTATTAACATGCTGTCAATTTAGACAAGGTTTCAGTTCTATGATGCATGAGAGAGGTTGATAAAGGGTAGTTTTAACTTGTAGTACTTTGACACTTCACTAATATTTCAAACAAGTTAACATTTCTACTGTCTTCTTTTCTATTCTCTACTAGGATTCATGTCTGCATTGCGGGTCAGTGGTGGCTGGTTTAAACTGTACCACTGACCCAAAATGTATCCCAATGCCACCACCAGTTAAAGAATTGGCTTCTGACACTGTGTAACATAAAGTACATAAAGTACTCGAGTACTGACAGAATTCAGCTTCTACTTGCTTCTACTACTCTTGTTAGTTATGTGACGGACTGTTGTCCAATTTAATCAGTAAATAAAACCCACAAATATGACCCAACGTTCGGAACAATGAAAAAAGCTATAGAATTAGAGGACAGTATCCATTACACATGAAGACGATGTGATCAGGACTAAGAGGAATTATTCAGCTCAAAATTTTGAGTTGTGAAAATAAACAGTGAAGTGGATCACTGTCACATTAATGTTTTTCTCACACATAAAAGGTCCCAAGTTTGTTACCCCATACCACAACAAGTGCTAATGGTTCCAAAAATAGTTTGGCCTGTAATGGCTGGGCTATGGCCATTTCCAAAACAGGGTTTTCCCACTCCCACAGAGCAACGCCTGCTTACAAATGCACCCACAATGCCTCACAAGCTGTTCTCGATGGGTGATAATATGGAATGTGTGGATATTTTTTGCAATATATATACACTGTGATGAATCAAAAACATCAGCAATTCTTGTTTGTACTAATATGATTGAGACTAAAGCTAGACAAGATAAACAAGGGTCTTTTTTATCAGTAACTGTTACAATGTCCCACCAGAACTTTACTATGAAAGAAACAAATTCTAGAGTGGACAACACAAATGTCTGACATAATCGAATCCACAATCAGGACCTGAAATGGTAAATCTAAGACAGATAAAATACTGACAGTATATACAAATCAAGATTTATTTATCAAGCGAAGGGTCTTGCAGGTTTTAGCTAAACAGATTATAAATGTTACATCATAAACCACTGTCTTGAAGTAGCAGTTAAGACATGACCTGCTTCCTACAGACATACTCTGACTTCCCTCGTCGGCACCACACAACATAAAGGCGTTCTTTACAAATGTAAATTTGTAAGGATTTGACTCATTATTCGTTTCAGACAGATTGTGTACTGCATCCATCAAAGTATTCGACAACTTGCATCCCAGGAGTCAGAGTCAGAAGCGGTACACTGGCGATAAGGTTGTGTTAGTTAAGAAGCGTTAGTTAAGAAGGGTTACACACACGCATATGGTATGACTAAGCTCAGTCTTAAGTAGGTCAGACACTGGTTATGAGTCTCTTGTGAGATTCTTAGGCACTGCTATATGTATGCAGACTGTTTTGACTAATTGAAAGGTTATATATTAAAATAACTTTATCAGCATATTATTAAAGCAGGCCAAGAACTAGCCTGAATTAGCCATACTATATAATTACACACTGAAAAAATGTTTAAATTCAATGTATTCAAAAAAAAGGACTGCACAACATAAAGCAGGGCAAAATGGTAAGAATGAATATGACAATATTATACAAATATATCATGATCTCAACATTTATGCAGTTAATGAAAGCCTGAGTACAGTAAGAAATGCTAAAACAGTGTCTTTCAAGATTTGCATAGCTTGTTTTGTTAGATATTGTTAGGATCTGCTCTGCTTCTCTTGTAGTTACACCAACTTTAATGCAAGAGTATTGTAAAGAGTGTATATATATATATATATATTTTTTTTTTTTGTGTTTTTTTTTTTTTTGGGAAATGTTTTTTAAACCAGTAAATTGCACACTATGCATGGAGGTGGTCCACACAACAGAAAACTGAAAACTCCACAGCAGCAAAAGGGACAAAGCAAAATAATATTGTATATATAATGTATCAATATTGCTACAACAAAAAAATATTATCATAGTATGGCACCAATATGTTATTCTGGTTTTGATGATTACACTTGTAACTTATTGTGTACAATGTAACTTATTTTCAGTATAAACCTTTTTATACGGGTAGGTTAGGTTTCAAGTGCTGCTAGAACATCAAAATAAAGTGTAACTGAGTAGACAGACGGCAGTTGCAATCATAGCAGTGGGAGCACCTCCTACAGCTTTGTCACAAACCCGTTCCCCAACATGACAACCCACTCTAGGCAAACACACAGAGCCAGCTCCTCCTTCCTTCCTCCAAGAAGGGATCTGAGCCCAACATTTGGGGGATGCACTTCCTTGTCAGACAACCAGTGTTGTGTAAGGCTTTCTCTCTGCACCGGCTGTTCTCCAAATTGGATCGATACACCACGGAAAGAGAGAGAGTGACCTTTTTCACAGCCGGCTGATGGATTTGAAGGTTAAAAACGGCATAAAATATTTCAGGCTGCCTCTAACCCTCTGGAGACCAGGCAGTGTAGGGAAGAGCGGCAGGGTGGTATCAAGCAAAACGTTTTTTTTTTATTTCGGATGTTTAGCAATTTTCCTGATGTCGCTTTTAATTTAGCAGACAAGAGTGCCACATTGTGGTGTTTCAGTCGCATCCAAACGTGCGTGTGTGTGTCAAGCCAATGAAAACTTTTATTAGATTCAAGATGCAGGATAATTAAATTGGCTGGGTTTGGTAATATCTGGAGGGGAATGAAAGGTTTAAAATAGCATAACCATAACCAAATAGCAAGGCATCCCCCATCATCAATACAATAACTGGGTGTGTAAAAAAAAAAAACAAATAAAATAAATTAAATATATTTCTATTTTTAATGGATGGTTCATTTAAAAAAAATTGTGTTAATCAATTAAGCCCAGGGGCACAAATTAAATCAGGGCCTCTGAATGGCTGGTTTTATTTTTATTTTTTTCAATTATTTTAAGTTAATTTATTTTTTGGGCCTACCTAGACCGAGCACAAGCTTATTCAATAGAATGGTGAAAGAATATTATTAATAAGCCAATAGGTTTTCTTTGAGTGCAGAAAATAAATCAAACACTTTCCGTCAAACTCTTATCAGTCCATCCACTGCCTGTTATCTGCACTCCAGTGTTTAAAATTCAGGTAGCAGCTAAAAGATGACAGTGGAAATTTACAGTGAGACAGTATCCTGTAGAGTCCGTTATTTTCAGACTATCCAAACACAAAACGCTGTTATAAACAGCTAACACTACTTCAGTATATTACAGGTAGGACTTGAACGGATATAGTTCATGTCCACCGTGGCAGTGATAAGTGATTGGCTTTCGGTAATCAGGCTTAGGTTTTTAGGTTTGCTGTGCTCCCTGACCATTCAGCACAACTGTCTGTTTTAACTGGTTGGTTACATCATCTGTGTGGAGCGGATGCTGCTTCATAGTGAAGGTGCTGCAGGGTTAGTTTTTCAATCAGTTTTAATTAATTTAGTGGATTTATCATCTTTTTCTAGTCAAATTTGCTTTTTTGGGCTAAACACACTTTAGATGGTGTAGCAGTTACAGGCACTATGTAATGTAAGTGCCAGAATGCGGCACCATTCAAGGTGCAACAGGAATTTCAAAAGACAACTTAACAAAGCAAACCTTGGATCGTTTGGGAATGGACTGCCTGCTCAGGGCAGATTTCCAACCATGATATCTATGGATTTTAATGGTTTTGTTCTTGGTTTAAGCTCGTACAGGAATGAATGGCGGCGCAGGAGTAACGACTGGACTTTCCATTCAACGTATTGTGAGTTTTGAAAACGAGCAGAAAAATCCTGAAAGGAAAAGCCTGAAACTCAATAAACTGTCGCTAGGACAAGGTGGAAAAACTGATAAGCAAAAAAAGTGAGATATAAAATGATTTTTTAAAGTAATTCATAAAGTTTCAATTCAATTTGTAAAGTCACATGATTCAGTTCTCCTGATCCTATTGCTTGGTGCACAGGATATAAACAACGGTGAACTGAGCTGTTATGCTTACACCCAGTACTTCGCATTCGACCCTACACTCCGCACACATGGCCAGCTTGTATAATGCAATGGTGATTCTCTTGACAGGAAAACCTGGTGGTCAATGACTAGAAACGTTTAGCCCTATGGATGGTCAGATCATGGCGTATTTTTTTTAAAGGCTGCTTTTGACATTTTGAAATGCCGAATCCAAAGGTCGTTAAAAAAATGGCTCATAATGTGCTTCCAGAACACTCTGGTGCATTTGCGTTCCCAGTTGAAAGGTGAGGTTGAGGTTGAAGTTGGCTCAGTTTAAAAAATGTATTTACAACTGGTCTGCCCTTTAACAAAAGTACACTTTTGTTTAATTTCATAAAACCATTGTTACTTTTATTTTTAATATATATTTAAGCTTGAACATAAATTAATATAAAAAGATCAAAATTAATATGAATATAAAAAATGAAACTCAAGATTATCATGCTTGATAACATGATTTGACTTTTGCAATTTTATTGTGTTATTGATATATATTCATATCAGCTATTAAGGTGATTGTCCTACTATACTTTATATTAATACTATTTATGGCACTTGGCAAAACATTTAAACAGCACTTTTGTGGTCTTTAATTCTTGGTTTATCTAAGGAATCTGCTCGTGAACAAACAGGTGACATCATCACATCCACGCAGAACCCAAGACTGTTTTCGAAGGAGTGTATGATCAGTCTGATGTGTCCTGCTCATATACGCCGAGTTCACATAAAAGAAATGCTGATATATGTGTTTACGTTATTATGTGAAGCATGTTTATTTTAATTGTGATGGTTTGAGGTATTTTAATATTCAACAAGATTTATTATTTTAGTTCTCAGAAAGAGTTTATCACGTTGTCTGGGTTGGCTAGAATTAGAAGTTGTCTTCTCTGTTTAAACATAAATGTCAACAGTGACAGAAACACAATGGCTACTCTCTGACTGCTTTACTGAATGTCACATTTCTTCCTTGTGAACAGAGCTTATGCAGACCCTATTAGACAGCGGCATTTCTTGCAACTAAAAGGGGTTTATTTTCCTGTGCTGTAAGAAAGAATAAAGCTTTTATAATAATAAAACTGTTCTTCTAGGCAGTACACTCAGAATCATCTTGGAGCAACGGCGACTCCCGATTTCCTGTTCATTTATGAGCCACTTCCTGTACAGTGAGGGCAATAACAGGATGTGGGAAGCAGGTGGTGCTGAAGTGAGGAAGAGGTCAGAGGAAACCCGGCCTTGCCTGAGGAAGCCACTGCAGGAGGAGAGTATATGGGAGAGCACAGACAAATATAGCACAACTAGACTGCATTCCAATGAACATGAATGTAGGCTTTTTCCTTTCCTCATCATGCTTCCTTGCTCTTATATGAAAATGACACATAATTCAAGAAAAATGAAGAAACTTATAAAAAAAATAACAAACATCTGTGCAGTCTAGATGTTAAAAAAAAACTCTAATCATGTCAAGTTATACCATGGTACCTTAAAAAGTTTTTACGATATATTATGTCATACTAGTTGAATCCTTATCAAAATGTATTCGCTGACTCTTCACTCTTAAAATGATGATCACAATAACAATTTTCAAAATATGGCCATTTTGTAAATAAAAATGAGAAAATGGCCTTTAGATGAAGTTCAGTGTTAGCTGTACTCCTGCCCTGCCACCATTTGGCCGTGAGATTAGTGGTTGTCGATCCTGTTGGGAGGCTGGCAGCTGTTGCTTAACATGACTTCACATCTTATCTTACATCCCTCAGTCAGTTCACTCCCTGGGGCGCACAGTAATGAGACACATGCCACGACAGCCGTGCTTCTGACAACGAGCGCAGAAAAACGTGTTTCAGGAACAGACTCGAGCGCCATAACTGTTGCAGGCCCAATTCATCCCCATCTGACTTGTGGTAGTCTAACAATTAAGCAAATGTGCACATAACTGAGTAAAACGATAATTAATTTACATTTACATTTGGGGACAATGACAGCAATATTGTGCACACTTAAATATGATTGCATTTTGAAGCTGCAGTACACCTTAAATTAAATATCATGTCCACTGTTTATGTCTCTGTGCGTGGAAGAGCAGCAGCTGTGGAAGCGTTCTCCCAGCAGCAGCGAGGTGTGTTCCCTGTCTGATAACTCCTATAATTATATGCATAAATAATTAGGCTGACAGCTCTGCAGGAACAGGCAGCTTGCCTTCCATAGTAAGTTCTAGGAATCCAGGTTATAGCCCTGCCTTCACAGGGACTGCCCCAGAAGCACAAAGAACACTGAGTCTTAAGGGACTCAAACAGAAGAGAAATATTTAGAAGGGGGTGGGTGGTGGTGTGGAGGGATCACTGTTTTAAATTATGTATAGGTAGAGGCATGTATTTGCTTGGGGAGGGGATTTAATTAAGAAAACAAGAATTAAGCGATAGAAATCAATGTTGAAAGAAAGCAGTAGCCTGCAGGATGAATGGAGAATAATCATGAGGTGAGAAACAGTAATAATTATGTAAAGTGGTGGCTGGAGCAGTATCTATGAAGGGGCTATTCAAGCCATGCTTGGAGTCTTTGTGAGTTTGTGTGTTTGTGACACAAATGCTAAACTAGGAGGGTTTGTTTATATCCATGGAGAACAACGTTTACAATGTGGCTTCATATAATCAAAATGCCGCTCTTCGGACTCTTTCATCCTGCGACTTCCAACATCGTGTTTACAAGATATTGGCTTTATTGGCGGATGTTAGCAGGCTGAAGGTCATTTGGAGACTTGCATCACATTTAGCACTATTCCAATAAATCCCGATCTGAATCTCGCAATGAATTGGCACTGAACCACAGTACAACAGCAGCAGGAGGTTGTATACAGAACAGCACAGCATCAGAGCAGATGCAGCTTTAAAGTCCCTGTTTTAGGTAATCCAAAGTGCCTCAAAAATCCTGCAGCAGCAGCAGACTGAGAGTGGAAGCAGAAATCTGTGGGGAAATTCATTCTCACCTGTTTGATGCGGTCAGGGTTGACAGTGGTCTGTGGCTGAAGTATGCTGACCGGCTCAGTTTTAGGGGTGCTCTGAGGCATCTCCCGCACCTTCTCAGCTATGAAGTCATGGACGCTATTTAGGGCCTCCACAGTGCCCTGGATCAAGCACACACGCTCAGTCGTCCCTAGAAAAGTGAGAGATTAAGAAAAACAGAGTGAGTTTTTGCTCCAAGAAATTAAAACATGTTGCCCAGTGGCAAGAGAATGCTAAATAATTTGTCTGAAAAGATAACAAGGGGATTTCAGGAAAAATACATAACTCCATAAAACAAATCATAATTCCAGATACTGTCCATATCCCAACCTTTCACAACTTTGCCAGCCAGCTTGGCTATCAGAGTGCAATAACATTTGTCCCCTCATTAAGTGCTCCTCCACTGTAATTTTTCTGTACATTAGATCACACAACAAGGCCACAGGATGGCCATGGCTTCGACTCACCAATAACCAAAACGTTTTATACAGCATGTTCTCACTCTTAATGGCTTTTGGAGTTGTAGGTGCAATTATGTAACACATTTTCTCTTGCATACAATCTGCATGATCAACAATAGAAGGAAATCCACACCAACTGAGCTTTAAATCAAATCAAATAGTTTTCTGTGCAGAGACTTTATATTTACTTGGCTTGGTATGGGGTTTTAGAACAGCACATCAGATGACCTTACAATGGTTGTAGATCTTACAGTCTGACATTGCGTAAATCCTTAAGAATATGATTGATAGTTCATTGTAACAGGGACTAAAGATCCAGGGTTAGAGTATCTACTCATATAAGTGCTATGGATCTATGTACATGTGGACTGGACTTATGAAAGCAGCTGCAATAACAGTCATCTGGCAGTGCTACTATTTTCAGCAGTCTATTCACAGACAGTCTTCCATTAGACGCCCAGAAGTCTCCAAGTTTGATTAATTTTGATATGATACTAGGCACTGCCACATGTTCTTTAAGATTAACAAGAGTATGTCCCAAAAGGAACACAACACAAACAGGGTAAAGGTCTGAATGTACATTAGTCAGTGCTGTGTCCTAACAATCACACAATTGCCATTGTTCCATAAAGTTGGCAATGTACGTTGACAAAGATTGATGTGTGCCTCTTAATCCTACTGCTATTTCGCTGTTGAGGTTGTAGCTGATATGGTGATGAAGAACCATCCAACATGCTAGGGCGGCACAATACTGGAAAAACCTGACATTGCAATTTTTTCCCAGCAATATATGATATGAAAAAATATTCAGGAATTTTCACCAGATGACTCGAATAGCATTATTTAAAAACATTATTCACTGTTAAATGATTGGGGTGAAAAATGACTCTTGGGAGTGTGAACCATCTTTTCTGGAACTTTAATGCTCTATAATTGGTTTCAGTGCACCGAACACAAAAGCAGGTGAGCCCTGTGTCTACTCTTCATGTCTATCCAAGTAGCCTTAAATCACAGCCCAGGAACCATGCAGTTTTTTCTTTTGTATCAAGCAGCAAAGCAGTGATGCATGATGGGGTTCTGATCCTACAATCAAAACAATAAACTCCAGAGATATAAATTAGAGAGATAGAGAGAGAGAGAGCTAAGAGACTGATCCTGAGCCAGGAAGTCTCAGTCTTTTCGGCCCTTGGGATGGTGGGATGCAAATGGGCCCTTATCTGCCTGGCGCAGTAAGGGCTTCCGGCTTCCTCTAGCCTGCCATTGTTTTTCTGGACTGAATGTGATTGGGTCTGGTCCCAAAAGGCTACATGAGTCTCTATAAATACACTGCAAAAGAGTATCAGACCCATGGTTTATGTTCAGGGAAAAAAGACAAAAAAAGCTTTGCTGAGCTCCCAACAGCTGGTGGCCCAAGAGTAATCTGGGACGGACCAATCAGGGAGGTAGATTATTAGAGCAGAGATCACCATTGTTTTGGCAGTAAGCAGAGAGGGGGCAGGGGGTAAAGAGACACCAGGCCAATGGCAGGCCAATAACATGCACATATTGCAGCCAAAGTCTAGTTTGCTCAATCACTGGTACCAGTTTAATAATCTCTTTGTCAGCATAGCAGTTGTTACAGTTGTTGATGGCTGTAACAGTTCAGTGAACATAAATGGAAATATAGTAGTGTTCAATCAGGGGGCTAGATAAGGTTAGCATGTTAACATTCTATTCTTGTTGGTGTGCTGACAGCCTGTTACACTTGGCAAGCAGTTATGTGCGTGTTGTGAGATGACTCTGGGATGAGCAGGGGGAGCAGGCAGCCTCCCTCCCTGCAGGGGGAAGTGTCACATTGTGACAAACATTTAAGTTTCTATTCCATGCAGCACCCTAAGCATGATGGGCAGTTGGCCTGTCGGAACCCCCCCCCTCTGCCACAAATGGCCGCCAGGGAGGGGAAAACCCTCAGCAATGTGCACAAGACAGTGTGAACAAAAGCCAGCTGGGTGGGCAGCAGTTGTAAAATTCAGATACAGATACTTTGCGTGTCAGGGAGTGAACCATCAGCTTAAGGTTAAGTTCCACCCTTTCAGCAGGCCCTGCTAGTCAGGTAATGAGACTGTTCTGCTCCTTTACCTACAGTAGGAATGGCATGTTTATTCAAATACACAGAGCTCACCTTAGTATTTGTTTACTTGGTCAGGTACCCAAATACAGCCTGTGTGTTTTGCAATAAAAATAATTAAGGACTGGAAGCGTATCACATATCACATATGCCCTTAACAATAATAAAAAAAAGTTCAAAATGGCACCATGTGATATACTTCAGCATGTGTAGGACCCTCACATGAGGAAATTACATCTGCTTCCAGTGCAGCTTCAGACTTTAAGACCTGGCAAAAGAAGGTATCAGTTGATTGGCTAGGGAATGCTGCCATAGCTCCTTGCACTCTTGTCGTAAATGTTTTTTGTGGAATCACTAATCGTGTGACTCATATGTTCCTCCCTCCTAAATGCTACGTGGAGTTTCTCTTTACTGGTCCTGCTACTGAGAACGAACACTCCTTATGTAACAAATCTAGTTAGAATAACAACCAATAAGACATGCAAGCTCACACTGGGCATGCGTGCCTACGTTCTATCAAAGTGTTTTAGACTGCTACATATTAAAAGCTGATCATCTACAATGCAAAAAGGCTGCGAGATTAAACAGAGCACTGTCTATTTGAAACGTTATGATGTGATTTATTGGTGACGTGTTAAAATGATGCAATGATGCAACTGTATGAGGTAAGTTCTGGAATAGTTACCATGGAGGTAGAACAGTCAACCAAGCTACAATATTATACGATGAGAGTGTGGATGTCATATGAACCCCAAGAAATCACGTTCGTTGCCAGTAATGACAACAATCTCTGTAGAACCTTCAGAATACACTCAACAAACTATGTTTCAAGCTTTCATAGAAACATAATGTTGTAGTGCTTTGTTTTGTGGAAGGAAAAACTGCCTTTTTGAAAATAACTGGAAAAAGTCAGAAGTACACTTGAACCTGTTGAAACAAAATGTAAATTGCACACAATATCATTCATTATATTACTGTATATATTATTAATTACGGAATTATGTAAACATTTTTAAGAAAAACGACAGCAACATTATGTCAAGTTGAAATACTTACACCGACTTTTAACTGTTTTAGCTGCTACTGTATCATGTGTTACTATACTGAATTTCTATTACCAGTGTGCTATACTGTGCTATCTCCTGCACTGTGTGGTCCTGCAGGCCTGTCCATGAGGAGAAGTGTCCCATTTGAAAAGTGCTTATCACATCACATCCCAATGCAGTGAAGGAGGCAGGGAAGATGGATTGATCCATTGATTGACAGGGCACTATACTCATAGAAGTAACCACAGCAAACTCAATAACCAATTACATTACATTGTGCAGCATAACAAATGAGAGCAGCTGTTGGGACTGAGGGAAGAGCTATCTGTCTCAGAAGACACAAGGCAAAAGAGTCGTCCAGGAAACAATCTCCTTTTCCATACTGTAGCTGCATATCTGAGCACGTTTTGGCTTTTTCTTGATTGGTTGCTTCAGAGCCTTCCAACTAAGGCCCAAGAGAGCGCTGGAACATACGACCCTGCCCACGGACAAGTTTACAGATGTTTCCTGGCTCTGAGGTCAAGAGACACAGGGAGAGAATATGAGAGAACGAGTAAGAGAGAGAAGGGGAGTGAGGATATAAAACAGCCATCACCCTTCCTCAGTGACTTGTATTTTCCTCTCCGCCCAACACAGGCCAGTTGACTGCAGTCTCCAAACGGACGCGTCCCATAGGAGCCAGAGAGAGGACCACAGACAGTGAAGACAGAGGATGCGGAACATGGGACAACTGGGTCCTGTTTGTGTGTGCGTGCATGTGTGCGTGTGTATGTCACGCGTAAGTGTTGGTGTTTAGGAGTGCAGCGATGGGGGCTGGCGGTCCAGGCCCATGACTTAGCCTCATCTCCACAGCAACTGGCAGACCCCCTGAAAATATTGTGGGGCAGCTGCAGATGATGTAATATGTTATTATTTAAAGCAGAGAGGCAGCATGCAAGGCAGTGACAGCAAGTGAGTGTTGCATGTGCTTATGTCATTAAGGGTGTTGGGGGGGGGGTTGGAAACACTTTCCACTCAAAAACACTTTATGTCTTTCGAAACTGCATTTAATGTTCCAGTACACCTTTGGCTGCGGACAGGACAGAGCAGATGTAGACGCTGCTTCAGTCGACTTCAGTGAACTGAGGACAGAATTATTTAGGAGGGAAGAAAAACAGCATTCTGTGGCCTTTACATCTCTTGAAAATAACAGTTCTTTCTACCCTATGCAACAAGCAAGAACAGCAGAGGAAGGAAAAGAAAGTCTCAAAAGAATAACAAAAGGCTTGGAAGAAAAGGTGAATTCCTTTTTAGTGATGTCATACTTCTAGAGGGTCCTCTCCAACTCCCCCCAACTTCCTTTAGTTTAACCTAAGCCTGAAAACCCCAGCCTCTGATAACCCCCCTGATTTCCCCCCAACCCACTCTTTAGTGATGTCGCCATGGTTACAGGGTCCATGGTGGTAAACAGCTAAAAGACCGTGACTGGGCTTTTGCCTTCATCTTTGCTTTCTCTCTGTCTCTTAGCATTCCAGAAATTTCCTTCACACTCCTCTGAGATGAGAGAGCAAGACAGAGAGCGAGTGGTTAGAAGAAGGGATACTGGTAGGGGGTTGTGGAGAGAGGAATGGCATGGAAGAAGGGTCAGAATAAGGAGAAAGTGCAGAACAGAACAGGAATGCATTTGAAAAATTGTTCTGCTTAATGTAAAAGAAAACAAAATTGCACACTAAGCAGGCAGGAGGGTAAGGTGGGGGCCACTTTGGCCAGTTATGTTTGTATATAACATTTTCTCCTCTGTTACAGCAGATCCAGAGGCCTAATCAAACTGTCCAATCTGAACATGCCACATTACTTCATGGACAGTTCCCTCATGTTACCCAGTAAAGTCTGTAGTGTTTAGTGGTATGTGTACCGACTCACTGCCTGATAAAAGAGATTGACTTAAAAACATAAAAGAGAATGATCATGCAGCCAAGGGCTGCTTGCTGGGTGTGATTTGCAGATTTAAGCAGGATGGAAGATGGGATGGATCACCTCTGAAGACAGAAGAGCCCATGCAAATGGTTGTATATCAAAGCACATTGGGTCCCCAATTTTCAACCTCACTCAAACTTCTTCACTTATTCTTCACAGAATTGATTTGGACAGATGCATGATATTTGAAAGGTACAGCATGTTATATAAGAAGAACTTACAACGATAATTAATATTATTATTTTAATGATTAATAAAACATTTGAACATCACAAGAAGAATCTGTTTTGATGGGTTCAGAACAACTACACATTTACATTTATGGCACAACTGACAAATGTCCTTAATCTAAAGCCAGCAGGCAAACTGAAAATGTTATATACAGATTATTCTGAACACTGCCTAACTGTGCACACATTTTCAATTTTGGCCTAAGCTGCATGGTCATCTTTGAGTTATGTGTTCTAGTAAAACAATGAAAAAAAGGTTTCAGTATATATGTTTCAAGAGCCTGGTGAGGGATGAACAGAGCACACTAAAGAGGTGCAAAATCCATAGATGCATTAGTTTTGGCTTCTTA
The DNA here is from genome assembly GCA_034552555.1 of Semaprochilodus insignis. Lineage (NCBI taxonomy): Eukaryota > Metazoa > Chordata > Actinopteri > Characiformes > Prochilodontidae > Semaprochilodus > Semaprochilodus insignis. Next base: position 17,300,824 of record CM067488.1, read on the forward strand.
TCAGAAAGAGCGCTACTTTACAGTCAATGAATTTAAGATTATTAAGACAATACAAAAGTACTGCAGGCTATGATTTCAGACAAGCCCAGCATACAAGCAAGCCTAATAGGTAGTGCAAATTTTAATCCAGACATGCCTCTCAACACAGACCCAGGTATCTCTGCAGGCTGCATGCTTCCTGAGGTGTGCTAATATTTAACTTGCACTGTTTTAAATACACTATCTGTGGTACACTCCTTCCATCTTTCTGAGATTTCCACTCAACATTCATCTCAGGGCACTAAGAGATACACAGTATGCCTCCACTAATCTACAATGCATAAACACACGCATGCTTGTTTTGTGGACAACAACTCAACATTGAGTACCCCATTTGCGGTCTCTAAAGGCCTGTGTGGTAACTGGAGCTGCTGTGAATTCCTGGTCCACACAGATGATTCCATCAGTGACTGATGGTGATCTGGCATCATGACTGAGGAATGGAGGAGGAGGAGCCACCCCCGCACCCCCAGACTCACACACAGACCATCCTCTGCTATCTCATCGTCCCCCGTGGGGGCACTCAGGCAGCCTAATTAGGATCCTTCCCTTCTCTATCCTGCTTCCTTCTCTGTCCTTGGTATGAATAATACAGCAGCCTCTTCAAGCGGTACAGTGACAGAAAGAAGTGAACACACTGAGATTCTCCACACCGCCTGCCTCCACAGCTGGTCTTCTCCTCCAGGGCCCTCAGATCCCTGCTAACACAGATCACACTATGCACATGTCTGCTGCAGCCTGGGAATGCTCTGCAGAAACACTTCAGTGTTCGCCGCCACAGGTGACTGTCCTTAAACCCAATAAACTATGAGACACTCTAAAGCTTAAAAAAAACATTGTTGTACATAGCCATTTGTATGTAAGGTTGTAAATCTTGTGCCTCAATAAATGACAGTTCTTACTGAAACATTTTTTTTTTTTGCACAGTTAAATTTCAGCACAGTTAGACTGTATTTGATTGCATTGTTGTCGCCAGAGGTGGTAGGCCAGAGGTAGACTATTGTGTTTGAATTTCATATCACATGCCACCTGCAACAAAAAAATATATACATACAGTAAAAAAAAACAGCAGTAGGCATTGAATGCCCACAATGCTGAGGTAATGCGGTTATCATCACATGCCTATACACCTTATTTTTATGGGGGGTTTGCATTTGAAAAAAGGTCAAGACGTTTTATTTGGATGAACAATGGCCCATATTTTTAAAGTAATAATGCTGAACTAAGATCAGCTGATATGTTTTTATAAAACACTGATTAAAATTTCATTGCCTAATAAGACCTGACCCTGAAAAATGTGTGTCCTGATGCATAACTATTACTGTTTGTCATCTTTACTGTGCTGTTTTATTGTTGTTAGTGGTTGTGATTGTGTGATTATGATTGTAACTGCTTACGCAATATTGCAAAAATAATGCAATTTTCTCCTTGAAAGATAATAAAGACAGAACTGTAGCTAGCTTTAATATTTCCTAAAACTCATTTTCTCCAAATACTTGTACATGCAAAAAAACCTAACCTTGTGGTGTTGCTATCCAACTATCCAGAAATCAAGAGGTAACTGGTATCTAACATAGATCTAAGACTGCATGGTCATCAAAATATTTGTTGCTGATAATTTGTTTGCATATTAAGGTTTTATAGGGAGCTAGCTAGCTTCAGTGAAGACAATTTAATTTTAGGAATAGCTAATCATAAACTTGTTTCTTCTTAGCTTTCAAAACTAGGAAAACCTGCATTGCACCTTGAAAAGGCTTGTTTGAAAGATATATGCTGTTACTAACTGCCTTTAAAACAGCCACTCTGTTTCTGAGTTATTTTTCCAAGTTTCTATTGGTCCATTCACCATAAAATGTTCACACAGTATAAAGGTGAAGCTGTCAGTTTTAGGTTGAGGTTTTCTATGATATTTACAATTTTCTGATTATATAGAGGGTATGAATGAAGAAGAGTCCTAACGTTTGTGTAGACATTATAACATTATAATAAAGCCCTGGGTGGATTTGAAATGGCAATAATCTTATGCCAAGTGCATAGAGGCCTGGCATTCTTGTTTGTGTGTGTCCCTGCTGTTAGAAATGGGGTAAGGCTATAGTATTAGCCTCTCTACTGTGAAACCCTCCCCTTTCCATTCTCTATGCTTTTCCTTCACTGTCCTCAGCTCTTTGAGTGCATTTCCCCAAGGTGGTGTTGGGTTCCACACAAGTGCTCTGAGCCCAACACACACCTGTCTTTCCTTGCCCGCAGTCTGTCAAAGTTGTCTAAACACTGCCTGTCTGGAAAACAGCCAGATTCAATCAGCTGGTATAAAACCAGCCAACACCCTAAAAAGATCACCCAGTGCACACATCTCAGCTAATTTATCTTCATGTGATTTAAGTGTTTAAACAAAAACTCAGCATAACCTACACTTTACCAATAGTTCCCAACCTGGCCCACACAGTTTACACTTTTGCTTTAAAGGAGCAATATGTAAGATTTTTAGTTAACTGAAATTATCAACAGAATATGAAAAAACAATATTTTTTTGATAAGTCAGATCCTCTTACAAATTGCTCCTTTAACCCAACACATTGGGACAAAGAAAAAATGTGGACTTCTTGAGGAACCTGGATGACCAGTTTGGGAACCACTGCATAAAAAAATTAATCATGTTTTTGTTTGAAATGTTTCCATACATACATCCATTCCAGTGGTGCCATTTCAGCTGTTTGCGTTTCAATATGTTTATAGTTTCTTTGTTGCATGCTTAGTAAAAAACAAGTTTCCAGACAAAACCCATAACTATACATGACTTATTCAAATGTCCAATTATACAAATGGATGAAAAGATATATATATATATATTCAAATGGCAACACCCATCACTTTTCCTAACAGTACTCCTCAGCCTGCTTTTCACTGATTACTGAAGGTTCTCTCCAGCTTCGGCCTGGTCCTGTAGCCAGTGAGTCATGAGGCTGGGACAGGGAGCCAGGCCGAAGGAGAAAGAGCCAGCTCAGAGCTCTGGCTCTTTATCACAACCTTCCAGCACCCCCAGCTTAAGAGCCAGGTTTCCATTTACAGTTTCTTTCTTTCATCAGCAAAAAGCCCCCCTCCACGCTGTCCACGTCTGCCTTCTCCACCTTCTCCGTCCTCACTCCCTTCTCCTCCTAGACCAGCCTGAAATTCCCACCCACCAAAAGATCTCTCTGAGATTCAGTGAAGTGTCCTGAGATCAAGAGATGTGGGCCTCCTTGTTTTTTTTAAACAGGACCTATTTACTGGATGTGTGGTGTTGAGTTTTACTCGTTTTCATAAGTCAGTTTTAATCACCTCAGTTTTCCTCCATCACCAACCTTAACCATGGTGACGGGAGAATGCTTGCCGTTTTACATCATGCTCACAATCTGTTCCCTATTTTATACAGCTGGAATTTCAATGAGGCAATGGGGTTGTGGAGCCAAGCAGGTCCAGACACTCCAGTCTGAGAGCCTGTGCAATTACATGCATGGAAACCAATGTTTTACACACACAGCATGTACACCGTCTCACATGCATGGACAAACAGTATCTGTGTAAAGTGGTGCTGGTCTATCTGTTAACCGTGCAGCTGTCATAGCTTCCTAGCTAGCCGGAGCTTGGCTGGACTGTGACTGCAGAAGAACAGTCATTAGCCCACCCCTAAGAGCCAGAGGGCACAGTCAGGGCAAGAAAGAGGCATATGCATGCACAAAAACACACTGCTGAGATGTGCAGGGCTTCCCATTTGGATCAAGCTCCCTTGGGCTGAGCTAGGTAAATCTACAGCTCATGTACAAAACAACACTATCAGCTCTGTCTGTCAAGAGCAGTTCCATTTCACCGTGTTTGCCAAAATGCATACATTATCATTCTGGTCTGCTCAGGAAGTCATAGACTTAGGAGTTAGAGCACTCCTTTCAGGATGGGGAAGATTCCTATTAGGGGCTAAACAGAAGTATTTCTTTCTTTACTAGTGCATAGGGTGTAGGAGTCTTTTCAAGACTGAAATTTGGCCTTTCTCCTCTTCCTGAGATTTGGCACCATGCACACAGAGCAAGCCAGACAGTGCCAGGGCAGCAGGGGAAGACGCTAACATCTAACGACAAAAGGGCTTTTGAGATGCCTTCTTCTTAGACTGCACCTGCCCTGCGTGGGAGAGGGAGGTGAAACTGTGGGTAAAGAGTGCCTGAAAGCACTGATTGTGATGTCTGCGATGCACGTGTGGCCAGCTATCTTCGCCCCCTCTGTTGCCCTAGCTTGAAAATCAGGAAAAAACAGCAGTAATTATGGATGGGGAGGACTTTCCGTATCTGAAAGACACCTCTCTTCACATCTTCTGTCCTAATTTGCATGTTATTCCTCTTACTTGTTAATTCAGTCTCGCCTGGAAGATTCCTAGTTTAAACCCCTAGTTTAAATGCTGGATGTTTTTGGGGGGCATCTTAACGAATCTGGTGATAGCTGGATAAGAAAATAGCAATTAGCATTCTGCAAAATAGCAATTAGCAATTTCCTTTGTGCCTCTGGCTTCACATGTCTGAAACGGCAGAATCATATAAAATGGATCAAAGATCTGGGTGAAATTTGCCCGCTGCTGCCATTCAATATTATAAAAAAAAAAATCTAAAGCGCAGCCCAGTGCTACATACACATATGCATCCCCTAAAGCGACAAGCTTTGAACGTCATTGTTACGACTGGCATCTCTGCCACCTTAAAACAGTAAAGCAGAAAAGGTAAGACAATAGGATCAAATGTTATTAGGCATTAACCCTCTCCAGATCTTGTCCTAAATAACTCTAGAAAGCTATAATCATGTGACTGGGCTCCTGCTGTCCTAACGTGAACAGCAGCTGTGCTGCCCAGTCTTGCTGCCAACTTGCCCTCACACCACTGTAACATCCAATGCCACAGGAGCAAATGAAGATCACAACAGTCACTGCATTTCTTATCTGCCAATTCAAATAGGTGTCAGGCTGTTTGTGCAACCAGTATGGGAACTGTAGTTTCTCTCAAGAGTATACAAAACAAAAAAGTATAGTGCATCCTGGCTTGACATGGCTGTTGGGTCAAAGATAATTAGCAGTGGCCAACCCGCTGCAATTAAAGGGAGGCACACAGCCTGTGTGTTGAAGGGAACGTTCCAACAGCTGATGGCTTTGTGGACCAAATGAGAAATGAATCATCAGAGCCTGGTGGGCAAGAGGTGATATGGGGGGTGTATTAGAGAAAGCAAGTGTGAGACAGAGGTAGAGTTAGGGGGTCATTCAGTGGGGATTAGAGAAATTGGGGGTGAGGGGGAGGAGCAGGAGGCAGCTGCGGAACTCAGTCTCTTTTGGGGCGATGTGGGGGCACAGAGGGGGAGCTTTGTCCCCTGTGCTAGGAGGCTGGATCTGCTCCAAAAGAAATCCACAGCTTGCACTCAATGCACCTCTTTGTGACTATTCGCTATGTTCTGCCTTAAAAAGAGTAGGAGGTCCCCTGCACAACACAATGCAGGCTATCTATTGTTCTGGCATAAAGTAGGGGTTTTTTTTCTCCCTTGTCTAAAATGTGCAGGCATGAATGCTAAACTGCATTAACACCAAGTTATAGCCATTAAATTATTTTGCACTTATAACCTCATTATAAAACAGGAGGGGCTGCTACAGTGCAAGCCAAGTGTCATTGAGGTGGACCCGCAATCAGAGAAGAGCGCTTGAGGCCTCTGCATCTTGTGATTGCCCATCAAAGCACAGGCCAAAAAGGGTTGGCAACCAGATGGTAGTATTTGATTTTCATCAAATCTTCTGGTCATGTAATTATTATACATTCAAAGAATAATGTACACACAAAGGCTGCTGTTGTGTGACCAGTCACACTGTGTGTAAGTTTCTGACATAGCTAGCTTCTTCATAAAAGCTGTAATATTCATGTAACATGCCAAACAACCAAGAACACTTGTGTTCATGATTAGAAAATGAGACATTTCATTATCATTATTTAAATCTGAGGAAAAGTTACCACTGTGTAACTATTCATTCTTAAGATTTGTCGGAAAGCGCAGACTCAAATATCTGCATAGGTGAAATTTAATAATTATTACATTTAGACAGTACATCAAAATTATAACAACTGTAGTCTGCAGGTTAAACTAATTAAGTATAAAGTAAAATTTCAGTGGCACTGCATATGGAGCATCAGTGCCAGATTGTGCTTTTCCCTTTCTCTTGCTTTTCTCTATGCAATCAGCAGAACATCCATTGCCTCCTTCCTCTCTTCCTCTGTCCCTCAGCGGGAACTTCAAAATGGAGGCAGCCTGCTGTGCTCTGATTGGCTGAGAAAGGATGGGGCCTCCCTACGTGATCAGACTGCAGGAGCAGCCATTCTTTTTGCAGCAGATTCCACAGGGGGACGCGGAAGTGGAGGCACATGACACCTCCATCCCCTCTGCATCTGCCCAGCAGAGAGAGAGGAACAGTGAAGGAGCTCGGGATGATGAGGGTTGAGGGGGACCTTTGGCCTCCGGAGACGTCACTTCAGTTCTCATCTCTGGGGCAACCGAGTGTGCAGGCAAACAAAGCATGGCTTTGTCTGGGGGAAGGATAAGAGCGTAAAGGAGGGCGTGTCTGTGAGTGATGGTGACGGGCCGTCACAAACTCCTTATGCAGCAATGCACCAAAACCCAGATGAGCCTGCTTTTACAGCACCGCAAACACTGCATTATTACAGCACCATTAGGTCATAATAACCTCTCAGTCACTCTGCCCTTGACCAGGTCAGACACTACACTCTACAGACAGGGAAATAAGGGTTAAATCTCCCTGACCTGACATAACCTGTGAGAGCCTGTCTATGTGAGTGTTTGTCTCTGTATTGAGAGCTGTTACAACAGGAGGTTATTTGAAAGAAACTAACTTGCACATTGCAAAACTTCTGACTGGCGTATCCCTTAGTATAATTTTTATTGTCATTAATATGGTTTCGCTGTAGCTGTATGTGAGCTCAGGGACAGCTAAATATGCGGTAAAATGTCATAATGTCAAATTTGCCATAGCATCCTTGTCTGCTATTTGACAGTTACTTCTCAAGATTTAACCATGTTGTTGAAAGTAAGGTTAGGTGTGTGTGTGTGTGTGTGTGTGTGTGTGTGTGTGTGTGTGTGTGTGTGTTTAAGTTGCAGAATTCACAGTGATATTATTTTAATAATCCCTAGATACATGTGACACCACCACCAATTATATAATCATCTTACAGCAGGAACTATCCAGGCTGCAGCCTAGCCTCCACATGGCCAGGTTAGTTGTCTATGCATCTAGCAAATGCTACTGTTCAGTTTGATCCAGTGACCCAACAAAAATGTGTATGTTGCTTACAAAATATTTGAAAGATTACTAGAAACGCAAAAATAAAATGGTAAACATATGGTAAATACAAATATTATGAACACTTGGAAGTTGTATTCTAATAACGGGATTTAAGCGAACATTAGGTTGGCAAGAATCTGGCAATACGGCCATTATACAGGGTTTACAAATCATTATATTGTGATATACTGCAATATTGTAAGCAAGCTATACATTGCAATTTTTAATAAATCTAATTTTAAGAAAACTGTCATAGCATAAATAACACAGCACCATATGGACTGGTTTGCTAATGCTAATGTGCGCGCACACTACTTATTTTGCTGTGGAGTGGAAGGGTTTAATGGCTGGAGATCAGGGTTTAAACACAACACAAAATTAACCACTTTACACTAAACTATTAATTAAAAATCGATACTGTGATTTTCAGTATCAATACAGTATAACAAAACATGATATCACAACATATAATATTTTCTAGATTTGCAGTTTGGTATGATTTAGTTCATGTTAAAGTTTGGTGATCATTTACCCGCTGACCAAGGCCAGCATTTAATTACATCTTCTTGGTTGCATTTAAACATATTTCAGCTGTGACAATTTTATGGGAAGGAAAATTCCATATGACAACTGACGGCCGTAGCGTGTGCCAGGGTTCCAGACTATCACTCATGAGCCTTTTTTAGCCCAAAATAAATATATAAATTCATAAATAAAATCTGTCAAGCCCAGAGAGGGCTGGACGAATTTACTGATGAGCTCATCAGAAAGTGTGGGGAGATGAGAGCGAGAGAGAGAAAAAAAGGTGGGTGGCTGTCTCCTGAAGATGCAGTTATCAACTCTTCTCTGCTGACAGAGAGAGACAAAGATGCCACAACTGGTCTAGTTATGTAACGTATCAAAAATCTGTAAAATCCTGGACACCCATTTTACGTAAGTGCTCACATTATGAGCGGTTTACTACTCTGTCAGAGAGCATACCTCACAGTTGTGTACAATATAGACATTCTGTATACATACCAACAAATGCAATCAAATTGTATGTATCTTGAAATCTTCAGTGTATTACCGTATTCACTAACTTTCCCTTGTTCACTTTCTCTTTCTCTCGCTCACACACACATACATACACCTCCCAAGGCAGATGGGAGGCCAGCCTGTTTGCCCTTCCCCCACTCTCAAGGAGCTGTGCGGTCAACAATGTCAAAGCCTCTATTGTCATTAAAAGTGGCCCGTCACTCTTTATTGTTCTGGGCAGGTCTGACCAATCACCAACCATTGAAACAGCTGGATATTCAATCACTTTCCCCTCCCTCTGTCGTTCTTTCTTTCACTCCCTACCTCCATCTCTTTGTCCTGGGGAAGGCCACACAATAGACATAAACAGACTTTTTAGCGCACTGGCATAAACAGAAATATTGCAGCCAAACCTCTATGTTAACACATAGTAGTAACTTGTTTTAAAGAGATTCCTAAGTTTTGCATTTTAATAATGTTAATAATGAGAAAAAACATATGTTGTGATATATCGTTGAAAGGCTTGTGGTGGAGGGATCCCTCTCCTGTTTCCCAGTGAAGAAAGCAAAACAGCTAAGCCAAACTTTTGTCATGCATGGCACAAAGAAAAGACCAAAGTACTAATGCTTTTAAACATGTAATTGGGCCATAATCCAGGACTCCCTGGTGACTGCACCTCCCCCACAAGAGTGTGGCATAGGTGGCAGGTCGCAAGCCTCTGTAAATGGTGGCTTTTGCCAATTTGGTCCCTAAATGATGCAGCCCTGCTTAGTGATTCCATGCAGGACACCTATAGCTAATATCATTTTAGCACTTTCTGCTGCAAACTAATCAAAGATGAATAATGTATTTCATCGCTGTCCCCCCAAAAAGGAATTTTTTGCTATTTTTGTTTTCTGCATAATTTGAGCTCAGCTGTTCTTTACATTGTGTGAAAAACTGAATATGATGAATATATATATTGCTGATGTGGTGTCTGACACTGGGTGCCATGTTTTCATATATTTAAAAGCAATAGGATAAACAAAGCCTGAATTAACACCTCAATAAAGGTATCATTTAAAAATTTACTTTGACTTGATTTGCTTTAGCTTATCAACTTCATTGTGCTTATTCTGAAAGTGATGCTGGTAACATGTTCCAAAGAAGTTGAGACAGGAGAAATTTAAGACAAGGAACACTGTGAAATGTTAGCAAAAAAACATGTTAAACACTTGAAGAAATCATGCTTGAATGTAAAAAACCATCCAGAAAAGAGCCAAGTGCTTTATAAGCAAGGAACCCAGACAAATCTCTGTGCATAAAGGGAAACACACAACCACAAGGAAAACCACAATTAAATGCCTTTTTCATACCCTCAGATGGCACTGCATAAAAATTCAGTTAATCTGAAATGGGTTAATGCCCAGTGGAAATGTGTACTGTGGTCTGATGAGTCAACCTAACACTGTTTCTAGAAATAACAGACGTTGTGTTCTTCTAGCCAAAGAAGAAAACGATTTCCAGATTGTTACCAGTGTAAAGTTCAAGAGTCTGGTATTCTGGGTACTACCTCCACATATGTGCAGGCACCCTCAGCACTAAAACCACTTTTGAGTAGCATATGCTGCCATCTAGACGACACTAACCTTCTTAATGTGCTTTAAAAACATTGCTGAGTGCAGGTGCTATGCTGACCTGCCTGCAGTCCAGATCTGTTTCCCTTTGAAAATGTGTGCAAATTACAACAATGCAGGACCCACACAGTTGCATAGCTTCATTTTTGTATAAGAAAAAAAATGGCATAAAATTCCAATTATAAAACTTGGGTCAGATTGTGTCTGCAGATCCCAAATGATTGTCATGTGTTGTTAAAAGGATAGATGATCTAACAGAAAGGCAAGCATGCACCTGTCCCAACTCTTTATATTGTAAATTTTAATTATATATTTGCAGCAACAAAGTTCACATGTTAAAAGATAAAATGTGTTTCTTTTCCCCTTTTTAAATTTAACACACCACTTTTTCTAATAACTACTATCAGTTTTTATTAGAGTCTCCACTTTTTTTTTAAACTGAGTTTGTAGATAATGGTATATTAAACAATATCAGGAACATTGTAAGTCAATCTATTGAGACACAATGTTCATTGTATGTACACTGATGATCAAACTGAAAAATAATACATTTGTGAAACCAAACATGTCATGGCTGACTGACTATTCGCCAAACTATCACTTCAAATATAGCTGCAAAGACTCATTAGCATTATACTTGAAGGTCACCCTGTCAGCTTAGGAGTCAGTTGAACAGTATTGTGGGTATGTGCCACAGCCAGGGCTACAGAACTGCGGTGTGAGTTGTCAAAATATTTTAGGCAGGGGACCAGCTGTGAAAACGAAAAACAGTAGAAAAACTAACAGAAAGAAAAAGGAAGTACACTGAGATTTTTCTCTCTTTTTTGCTCTCTCTCTCCTTCATTTTGTCTTTCTTTGTCTTTCTTTGTCTCGCTCTCTCTCTCTCTCCCTCTCTCTCTCTCCCTCTGGTGCATTTAGCTTCAATCTCATTTCAAGGAGTGCTCCTCGCTGGTATAAGATTAATCAATAGCATTGTGGGCACGTAGAGGAAGATTTCAGATGGTGGTTGGCTTGGGCAGTGGGGGGAGGTGTTGGTTGCAGAACAAGTAACCACTCTAACTGTCCACCATTGATCTGTGGGTCAAATCTGCATCATTTTATTTGTGGCAGGTCCCATGGTGGTCTTTTATTCTAATAAACTAAGAAGCTCCATGCTGAAGCCGCAAAAGCACAGCACCTGCAACACCATATGGAGTAAGTGAGGGGAACAGAGTGACCTAAGCTAAGGTCACTATATGCCACGTTAAGATTCTCATTCAAAACAATACACTGTATTGTGGATCAGTTGTCAGTCAGTCATTGTTCTATTTACATGGGAACTCCCTAACTATACGGCCCAAATTTCCATTTTCAGCAGCAATATTTAGAACTAATATCATTAATTGCTAGCTATTCTGCTTCTAACTGATTCCCTTGTGACAGCATGCGTGAGGTGTTTGCATTGCCATTACTCTGAACATCAGCATCAGTGCCTAGGGTGTATAATAAGAGCTGCTGTGGGTCGTTGTGCGATGGCTCTGTAGCTGAATGTGAGGGTCTCAGGCACTGAGTGGCACCATGGGCATCACCAAGCCAGCGGCCACCAAGCATGACGACACGTGGAAAAGAAAACAAAGCTGATGGGGATTAAGGGGGTCTCGTCTTTCTTCCAGCGAGCACATCACCACTCATTAGGCCAGGCCACAGACGCTCACTTTCGAGCACTCCCGGACAATGTGGCTTTTACAAACTCGAAAAACAATAACACCCAGCTAAAGTGAGGTCTATTTATGTCAGGTTATTTATGGAATTCTGACATAAAACTGACTACGGGCTTTCAAATGGGATTAGCCGTCCTATTGCTCCAAAGAAAGAGCGGTAAAGTATTTGAAAGGAAATTAAATAGACTCATCACAGTTAGACTGTAAATTCAAATTAGTTGGAGTTACTTGTCCAAGCTTAATTCTATTTTGTTGGGTGGACTGTGCATATTAGTACAAATGACCAAATAAATGAATTGAACGCAAATGTCAAGGAATTTACTTCCCAGAAATCATTTGGGCATACTCAGCTCATACATTTCTGCAGTCTATAGGTATTTCAGCACTCTCTTGGCCTATTTGGTCACCACTAGTCAGCGGTGTTCCATCTACTCACAAATAATTACAATAAGAACTAACCATTTTAGAAGCTGATAACATCTAATAATCAAGATTGAAACACAGTGTTGTCCCAGATGCAATAGCAGACAAAGGAGCTTCACATCTTAGCAGTGTGCATGAAGCTATATGTCAAATGAATAAGAAAGATTTCTATCTAAAACAGACAAATAAAAAGAAAAAAACATACAGCGAAACTAATTTCCAGCACTGAGTCAAGATATGTAATATTGCGGCTTTTCATCTTTCAGTCAAAAAGCTTAGGCACTAAGAAGATTACGGAGGAGAAATCAGCAATGTCGATAATGCGTGGGGGAGGGGCGGAGTTTGTGTGTGTGAGCGTGTATGTGTGGGTTGGATGGGGGGTGGCGTTGGCTGGGTATTAACTACTGAAAACTGCAATCATGGTGCGGGATTAAGACAAAGCTTTAATATTGTGCCACGCTCTGCTGAAAGGCACAGGAGCTGGATGCGGGATCAGTGGCCTGGACACACTAAAATAAATATCTACGTACTGCTTAGCAAGGGGCGAGCTGTGGCTCACGTTTGACAAAATAGATGATGCAACACTCATTCATTCGCCTTATTTCGACCCATAACGTCTGTGCACAAGAGTCATACATTTACAGGTTTACTGCATATTTTTTTGCTGCACAACTCAAATATGACATAGTGGTTGAAAATCAAACCTGGATGTAGGCTTGACATATGTATAAAATATATCATACTCACTTGTAGTCAAAATGAGTCTATATGAGAATGTTACAATTTTGGAAACTTGTGAAAGTTGAAAAAATTAAACAGGAAATTAGAACTTTTACAAAGTAAGTTAGCTTCTCTCTATTATTTAATGACAATGCGATGTCTAAACTCTATACTTCAGAAGCATATGTCTTGTATGATTTATATGTTTAGAACAATGAATGAAGCACAGAAATACTACTGCAACCAGCTTAAGGCTACTACACACTGACACTGGGATGCACACTCTGCTCATAAAGACATAATGGAATAAATCTTTCAACATTATTGAGTGAAATTATCACATTTGGTATTAACTAACTGACCCGAACGTTTCAGTTAACAGTATAAGGTAAAATAAGTTACGATGTAAGATAACAAAATAGCAAAAAAAAACATTTGTGTGCTTGTCTTAAATACTTTAGACTGACTGTCTGACGGGGTAAACTGCAAGCCACACATCACTTGCCATGAGTTTGAGGTCAGGATCTGAATTTAATATAGTACAGCATAAGTGAGAATCTGAGTAGAACGAATATTTTTTTCTTATGATGCCTTACAAATTAAAATCTCTAATTACCCTGACCCTAATCAGTAGCCCTCTATTTTTGGGTGGACTATTCTTTTCAACCTAATACTCAGACGTTACCATAGAATTTAATAGCAAAAACAACTTGGCATTTTTTAAATCTATTTTGAGGAATTAAAGCAATACCTTGTATTAGTTTTAGTATTAGTAACAGTCTGTATAAGTTAGCTATGTCAAATCCAACTGGTAATGAGCAAATAATTTATGTGAATACAATATTATTATGCAACTGATTGCCACACTCACAAAAAATACTACTATGCTCTCTTAAGTCTGCATGTGCTTTTTTGTAATACTAATTTAAAGTGTACACAGGCTCCTGAAGAGTCCTTTGTCGTATGTGATCTAACAGGTTTGACTGTGCTTACAATGTTCTGCTCCTCACCACACAGGTCAGACTATTCACAACAATGAATAGTTTGGCTTGGATGGCCTGTTTAAATTTTTAATTTTCACAAACCTGTCATTACAACTTAACGGCAGTTGTGATAACAATTATGGTGTTTTTATGCACTCATTGAGAGTCTATGGTGTTGATGGCATGATTGCTATTTGTACTCTGGATGCACTGTGTACGAGCTCAGAAACTGAATAACCAGCTTCTACATAGTCTGGAAACAATTTGGTGGTGTTCATCCAAATGTACCGAAAACAAAAGTAAAGAATTTCACAGAAATTAAAAATGAAAGATCAACTAATTTGCAGTCTCCTGACAGTGCTAGCAATCAATTCCTACTCGCAGTCTACAACAGCAGCAATCGCCTATGTATCTAGCATGACCGTGGATCACTTCGTCTTCTCCCACTCATTTACTCACTCACCCCCACCCTCACTGATTCACTTCACTCACGCATTTACTCTGCTTGTTCCCTCTTTTGCTCTAAATAACTGGAGATAAACAATGCAATGAATTTAAGGTCAGGCTTTTTCAGTATGATGTTCTTTTCATGTTAATCTATTCTCCAAATTATATGGTAATATTTTGTTGTATATCATGATAATTATTGTTATCATCAAGAATTTTATCACTGTAATGATTTTTGGCAGCCCTATGATATCACCGCATTTTGGCCTTTGCACGTTGTGGGGAGAGAGGTCCACAGATACAAGGTTCTTGTAAAATATGGATGTCGTTTTCTGGGAAGCCTTGCAGGGTCTATATTTGGAGAGAAAGCATCTAATAAATCTTTTCGCCTGCAATAACGAACACCGGCCAGTTTTCAGACGATACTGCTGTGCCCAGCTAATTGTCTTGGAATTAAATGCTGCTGAAGCACTTATCTAAGATAAAGTAAAGAGAGAGCATTCCGTGGACACAAGTGGCTCTTCCAATCGTTTAGAGGTTTCTAAACCAGTCTGAATCAGGCATGCCGGACACTGCTTCCAAAAAAAAGGCTTCTCCTCCCCCACTCTGGAGACAGCACAGCAGGTGGATCTTTTGATTTGTAACCAAGGAAAAGCTCAAGCTCATTTCCATACAGATGCCCCCATCACTGCAGAGGAGAAACCCCCGACAGCACTCCACTCCATAGCACCATCACAGCCGTCTGTTTTCCAAAAAAGTCTACCAATGTAGTTTTTTAAAGCATTAAAGCAACAGTTCAGAGACAAACAAAATTTCCTTACCAATGTTCGGTATCTTAAATTTCTTTAGTTTTGGAGCTATGAGGCTAATGAGGTTAAAAAGTAATAGAACCATATATCCTAGCAATCAGCATGCCATTCTTCATTATCAGTAATGTGTCACAACTCAACATAAAGTTGTTAAAGTCCTTGCCAAACAGTAACAAATGTGTCTGAGTTTGTAACAGCATAGAAAAATGTGTTATTAACCACCCAGCCAAATATGAATAAAAAAATAGCAGAGAATATAAAATTAGCCTTCAGAATCGTAAAATAATAAGCAGCCCTTTTCTGCTCTAATATGCTGGGTCAGTGTCTGCTGAAGGCACCGAAACCACGACCAAATGTGGGAATGGCGCAGCCTTTGTCAAATACCACTGCAACCTATAAAATGGATGCTCCGATGATCAGCTTTATTAATCTTATACAGTCACGCATGTTCAAACCAATCCAGTTCAGAACCAGAGGACACTAACTTACTCAAGAATTTTTATCCCAATTATGCTAAGTGTAGTTAACACAAGCTGCTGACCTTGCATACTTGTCTACTCTGGTACCATGTAGCTGATTATTCTCAGCACTGTAGTGACAATAACGTACAGTAGGTGGTGGTGTGTTAGTGCGTGCTGTGCTGGTACAAGTAGATCAGACACAGCTGTGCTCCTGGAGTGTTTAAACACCTCAGTGTGACAGAGAACAGTCCATCAACCAAACATATCCAGCCAACAGCGTCCTGTGGGCAGCATCCTGTGACCACTGATGAAGAAGTAGAGGATGACCAACACAAATTGTGCAGCAGCAGATGAGCTATCGTCTCTGACTTTACATCTACAAGGTGGACAAGCAATATGCAAAAAATATGGACAGAAAAAGTGTGTGATGATTTATGTACGCAGTTTTCTAAGGTTCCATTACTGTTTAACTACATTCACTGCACAGCTCCAGAGCAAAGCCAAAGAAGCAAACTTTGACAAACATGTCCTGGCCAATCATGTTTATTTGGGTTATGGGCAAAATTGTGCAAATTTCATTCCAAACTATTGCTTGAAAAGTTCTTTCTCTTTTTTTCCCTCTTCCTGTAAATCGAATGTCATTTCGACTACTCCACACACTGGAATATTATAACTCTTTGATGCCAAACCCAATAAAAAGTGTAGGTTGGGGCTTTGTAGGGAGGAGTCTTACATCTGGTATCTCCTCTAAGCCCAGAGTGTCCCAGAGGAAAGAGACAGAGGTGCCCTGTTGGTCACGCCAACTGCGAGAGGATAAGCGAGTCACACAATGCTCTTTTAAGCACAAGCCCAGAAGCCCCCCACTACTCTTCACTTCCTCTCAGACAAACATTCAAAAGAATTCCATCCATATAAATAATCTATTCCTCACATAAAAGAAGCTATAGATATACAACAAGTGCAATGAACATATAACTGAACTGTGCCAGGTTCCAAGGAGTTCCTTTTTGTAACTCTAGTCACCCTCTTTGCTACAGTCTATCTGCTTTTTTGTCCCATTTTGATCTGCCACACCACGCAACCTGAGCCTTGATAAAGGCCATGTGTGGTGGCCACATGCCCAAAGGTGACGTCCTGCCCATATGATTCTCATTGAAGACGAGGCTCAGAGTGTTTGAGAGAGAAGACCACACTGCGGTGTCCCGATTAAGACAGTATTTATACATTACACACAGCTACGGTGATGATCGGTGATAACAGTGCGCTTTCATAGCTGGCAACGGTGTGTGTGGATGATGAAGCAATTACAATAGAGCATAATAGACTAAGAACTTTAAACCTAACTGCTGGTCTTTCTTCTTTTCATCTGTAGACTCACCTGGATAGAAGTCTTTGGATTTGGACAGCTTGATGGTGGCACCTGTCTCTTTCTGTAACTGCACAATTGTCTGACCACCCTTGCCAATAATGGAGCCTGCTGCGTAGCTTGGAATCAGCACCTTCAAAAAGTACTCGCCTTCTTCTGGAGAAAAGAAAAAACAAGGGGAAAATCAGACATTTCACTTCTTTAAAGTTACTACATAAATGAATTTTCAGTACAAATTTCTTCAGTCACCATTAGAAATTTCAGGCTTAATATGAAATTAATTTCAAAAAACATCTCACTGGAAATAAATTCATTGGCTATAAATCCCAGTTCTAAACAGGAGTCCAAGTAAGCATAATTGCGCCCTCCACCCCTCAACTCATCACTCCAAGATTCCGGCCAAGCAAGCGCGTTATCTGATATAACAGAATTGGCAGTTAGTGTTCTCCTCCAAACACATTGTACTGTTTAATGTCACTGTATTAGTGGCAGTTTGAAAAGATGATGATACCAGCTGGCGTAACAGTCCAAATTACTGTGTCATGCACTTAAAACACAATACATGGTTGTGAGAACAATCCTAATGTTTGGTGTGTTTTTACAGGCTTATACAGTAGTGTGTGTATTTATATATATATATATATATATATACATATATATACATATACATATACATATATATATATATATATATATATATATATATATATATACACACACACTACTGCATAAGATATGTGTATAAGCTTAGAAGACATGTAATTAACATCCGTGGCAGGACAAACAACCATTTTTACAAAAAGCCAAGCTCTACCTGCCTGCTGCTTATCCAGGTCAGCAGCGTTAAAAGCCTCTGCCCTCTGACTTTAACATGACATTGTATCCACCCACCTCAGTCACTTGGGTATACGCCTAATATTCCACCACAATTAATCCATGTCAGCTCCCAGAAGACAGGCGCTTTAGATTGAATTGGTATTCTGGAGGAGTGATTTATCATCTGCAGCCATTCTGGTGGGCAAGCTAAGCTACACATACTAGCAGCCAAATACTGTTGGCATAAAAAAGACAGTAACTATATAATTAATTATGAAGTGCAGCTAAAGAAACAAAGGAAGGACAGCAGTGGAAATGAGTGCATGATCACGTGGCATATTTGGGTTTCAAAGAGAAGCTGAAAAAGTAATACTGCATAAGCACCACTGGCACCAGAAAGATCTGGGAGAGATTTCTGTCAGTCTGCAAGAAGATGCTCTGATCCTTAGAAAGGTCAGCAGAAAGAGTAGTGGTATGATACAGGAGGTAAGCATAGTGATTGAGCTGAATATTACTTACTACTTACTGGGTAGGTTTAACTGTCTCCTAATTATCCAATCGTCTTGTCCTAATCTTATTAGGATCATTGGACCGTGTAAAGTATCAATGTGTGTGGGAAGCTCAGGCTGGCCTTATAGCAAACAGCTATTCAAGCAATTTCACTGTTGCAGATACACTTCCACGTTATGGAGCGCTCCCGGCATCTCGATCGCTTGGTGTAAGTTGTAAGTCTTTTTTTCGTCATGATGTTCTGATAAAATGTCTTCTTGAGAGGGTGTCAGCCTTTAGTCTTTTAAAGTCTTTTCACAGTCTTTCCAAAATCTTTCCAATGTCTTCGAGTGTATGGTTAGCATTAGCCTGTGCACATTACAGGCTAAAACAAAGGCACTCGCTATTGCCCATGCCTTTAACCAGGTCAAGTCATACCATTAAGATGGAGGAGAATGACAGTGACATACTTAGGTGTGTTAAACCACATATGCCAGTCCCATATTATTTCATTAACCTGATCACTAGTATTTCCTTTGCGGAGACACACCTCTGACTAACATCCATCTAAAAGCAGTACAAGTACATGCTTTTCTGTAATGACCCAGATTCCCCACAGAGCCAAGACTGCCCTCCTTTTGATTTGAATGTGTCTAATTTTAACCCTACCCTGATTAATATGGCAGCGGGTTCATAAATAATGAGTATCCTGCATAAATATTCTCTACTCAGAAAGGTTTAACAAAGAATACCAGAGGCTACTACATGCTTGGTAAAATCTTGATCAACCATAAGTAAATGCATGGACTTCCAATTTATTGATTGCAGTCTGCCACATGGAAGATGGATTGTCTGCATTTTCTTTTTAAAACTGTGAATGATAGCATTCAACAATTACATTTCAGCAATTCCACAATTGTACACTGTACACTTGTTTCTTCATGTGCTTTATTTTTTCTATCAAGCTAATTTGCAAGATCTAAAGGGTAGAGAAGGACAAGGTCTGAAGTGTATGACATGTACTCTCTCTTCCCTCTTAAACAAATACAAACCTCAATTAATCAGATAACAGAAATTAATTCACCTTGACAAAAAATCTATGAAATACAGATACCAACAATGGTCTTGCTCTTTCATATCATCTACAATTCTTTAAAAATGTAAAAATACTACCATTCTGCATTCTATTAAGTTATCCTGCCCTGTGATCAGACACACATTACAATGTACTGACTGTAGTTCTGTTTTATTTAATCATCTTAACATCAACTTAAGATTCATAGTGTTTTTGTAGCTAAAGCAGGTAACAGGTGCACCGGAATAAATGCAGCAGGCTTCTGGAAACAGAAGCAAAGTGTCCTGCAAAGTGCCAGATCCCTCTGTGGCAGAGCAGTCAGACCAGCATTATGCCTCTTAGGATTTCCCAGGGTATTCCCAGGTAGCACTACTTAATTTCTGGCAAACACAGAAAATCTTTGGTTTGGATCTGCATTGCCAGAGGAACTCTGTGTTCTCATATTCCAAATCAACATAAACAGAGTACAATGACTCCGCAATCTAAGTTTCAGCAGGAACAAGGTTATTTCCTGTGGCTTCTTTGTCCAGTCTGGAAAATATCAACATATGTCCCCAAGAGTGAAGGTGCAAACGTGTTATTGAGGAAAGTTTCTGCAACCCAGCGCACCCATGGTAAAGACAAGAACTGCTGGTGCTCTTTCTTCAAGTACACTGAACACCTCCCCACACTTTTAAAGACTTTGCTTATACTGAATGCACATGCACACATCACTGATGGTGGGTGACAACATATACCATATGAGTATCACATATAAGTTGGCATGAGTAAACAAAGCCAATGGTTGCTAGGGGTTCTCCAGAGATCGGAGGCCCAGAATAGACAGCATCAGCCGAGGAATTGAAGATTCAAATCCTGGGATCTTGTGTCAGGAGCCGTGTGGGCCAACAAGCCAAGCTGCAGTTATGGGGCAACAGGGGCAAATGTAGTTCCCTTAAACTTAAGGATAAGAGAGAGTGAGGGAACAGGGCTAGTCTGTATTTTTTTTTTTTGCATATTACTTAAGTGCATTATATTATGCTAGTGGGACATCAGAGTTCTTTTAAGTTTCTCATGTTAGCCCAAGCTGTTTTAAACTTGATTAACCATAACATAGTAAGCATCTACACTGTACATCTACAAATCTACAAAAATCCACAAATTAGCCTGAAGGGCCGCTGTGACAATGGGTCTGGCCCATAAACAGCCTGACCAAAATAGATTTTAACAAATAAGCTAATGTTAATCTTTTTTCCTAGATGACAAGGTATGACGGGCTCCACGGTTTTGTTTCAATATGCAAAATAGTGTGAAGAAGGCACTAAAGATCCTCTTTCGCGTCGCTCTTTTTATTGTTCTCATCCATATTCATCGAGCGTCCTGCACTCCATTCCGCCGCAAACGGGCAGAAAGAAGCAAGCACCTCGTCCAATCCCACGCTGCCTTTTTCAAGAGCCCTGCCCAAAACCCCCCGCCCTTCGGGAGATTTTTTTCCTTTGACGCAGTGCTCTCGAAAAAGAAGAAGGAGAAGAAGAAGCAGCGCCCCCTTTACATTAAAAATGTTTCAAGATCAATAGGAAGACATGGCGGTGGTTGCCAAGGTAATCAATGGCCGACCGTCGTTGATGGAGAGATGGAGTAGGACCAGTGCGAATGAGAGACGAAAGAGGGAAGGGATTAGCGGGGATGGAGAGGGTGCAGAATGGGGCGGTGCAAAGGGATAAAATCATGGCTCCCCAAACCAATATCCACTGCAACACAGCAGCCACCCTGCAAACTGCACAGTTAATCAGGTGGTTGGCCTGCCATGCAGCTGTATTAGGATTGCTGTACTGTACTGTCAGTTATCTTTGAATGAAGTGGGCCACAGTATGGAAGCTGCTATTTGTTCTCCATGTAAATGTCTTGGGGGGTAGGGGTGGGATGGGGGAATCTTCAAACACAGCTGGCAGATCATGTTTATGTAAGACCTCCTTTAGAGAGAGCTGCTTCAGCCTTCTTTTCCGTCAACAGGAGACATCCAGTTCTTGTGTCTTTCTCCAAAAAGAGTGGTTGATTGTCAAAAGTGGGGGGAACGGTACCAACTTATCGAACAATAAAATGAAAAAAAAAAATGCTCCTGTATAGACCAGCTAACCTATTTCCTATGCCAGCAGCTCAAACACCTCCCTTTCTTGTCTCCTACCAACTGCCTTTCTTTAACACACACACTTTCTCTGGCCCATTTCTAAAAGCGGGTCACAGTCCCCTCACATTGCTCACCAAGGACATCTGCAGCTCCTTCTTCAGCCTCTAAAAGCCTGTGCCTGCACCGGTGCCAGTGCTTCCATTTACAAAATTACTACATTCTGCTTTATACATCACATTATATCTCAGGGCAGAGTTCATAGAAACCAAGAGCAGGTTTATGGTAGTGATGGAGCTTAAATACCTCTACTATCCTAATGACCTCCTGGCAAGCAAATTACTCTTCCTTTTAGTCAACTCACTCTCTCAATGCGTGAAAGGTTTTTTTTTCTTTCCTTTCATCTTCTTTTGCAAGTGCATTATGATTTAGCTCTTAGGAGGTGCTTTTTACTTATGAGTGCTATTTAGTGTTTAAGTTTATTTACATGCAATATGCATGAAGCAATTCACATTTATAATTATTTGTTTGAACCACAACTGCATCCCTGTCATAAGCATTAAGCCTAAAACTCATTTCTAACAGTATGACAATGGAAGCTAACATCTAAGCATTATTTTTACTTTTTCCTAAATACATTTTTTAATTTCAAAGCGCAAGGCTGTACAATGCTGTTGTAGTGTAGACAAGCAGTAAACAAAGCTCAAGCTCTCTATAAGTGGGTCATATCTGGCCACTGAATATGAAGCATATATAATATTATGAAATAGCAGCAATAATGACAATGCTACTTTTGACTTAACATGTTTTCATTAAACCATGGGTTTTATTTTAAAAACCAAACTGAGCAAAATACCAAATTACGCTGTATAATACAGGCCTACTTCATCTTGTCTGTACTCCCTTTAATTAATGCAGTACACATAAGGCCATCTCTCTTTCTGTCATTAAAAACTAAAAGACTTAAAATTTCCAAACTGAAAACTAAAAAATCCATTTTCGTATCCTTTTATATATGGTTTTATTTTCCTATTTATTTTTACTTTTTTTTAACTTTCTGGTTACAGTTTTTATTCCATTCTAATACTTTTATTACATTCTAAACACTATTACTGTCGACATGATCTTTTGCCAAGTAATCATACTTTTTGAAAAACATGGGCCGTGTTAGGGCTCAAAAGAACAACAAAAACAAGAGTTTCAACTAAATCAAAACAAGCTTGATATCAACCCACCTATTTCACTGTTTGATGCAGTGATATTCTGAAGAATAATACGGGGATAAACATTAACAAACAATCTGTTTCGGTACTGCAGGGCTGCTCTTACCACCCTAACAGCCATTTCATTTGGCCAAATGGATGGTGTTTGTGTATAATGCCTCCCACGGGTGCAGTATGGTTTTGGCTGATTGGCAATGCGTAATGCTCTTCATCGATTCCTTCACATGCAAACACCAGGCAAAGAGAGGAATATGCAAGTGTAAGTCTAAACAGTATTGCACATGGCAGACCCCAGTTCCCTATAGTCAGGGTCTGGAGGGCAGAGGTCAAATCCAGCTGCCCACCCGAACAAAAATGAATCATCAGGAATGGCCCTACTGCATGTACTGAACCTGAGAGCAATGATCTGAGATGTCTACGCACATTCAGTGTGATGCTGACAGTGTAGCCTAGTGACAGATTCATGGGTTGACATGCCATTGTAAACCGGACGGGGCTTGAATGGTCTAGGCCCTTTTTTCTTGGCCTGTTTTAGAAACACATACAATTTGCATGACTTTCATCACCACTTAAATTGTGGCTAACTGACTGTAGTCGTCCTGTTAGCTTCTTACATTGGCAAGCACTGCTTCATAATGCAAGGTCATCTGCGGTGATGCTAAGGATGCAGACGTTAGCCTTTTTTATTGTACACCCTGACAGTCGTCCATTCTTTATCATTCCTTACACTTATTTAGTTTTTTAGCCTCGAGCCTGATTGAAAGGGAATACAAAGGAAAAGACGAAAAACGTTCTGCATCATGCTAGACTGCAGGCACCGTATCAGAGGCCGCTATTATTATCATAAAATGGACGCACGTAGCCTAAGTGTGCTATATCCGGGTCCTATATCCTGCTTTTCTGGATCAACCCTATTCACTCTCGCTCTCAAGCCTTGTTACAGCATAACGGGCCTATTTTGAATACAGCAGATGATGTAGGGGTGGAAAAAACGATCAACCTGCCGTTCCTACGCCATGCTGGACCATCCATCCCTACGAACATGCACTGAAAGCAGCTCCTTGACTGGCACTCACCTCCCGTGTTGGTACGTTTGGTGCTGCTGGCCTCTGTAGGGGTCTCCAGCGGTCTTTTGCGAGAGTCCGGCGGGTCTGACTCCATGTGCGGCTGCTGACTGTGGTGGTGCGGGTTGGAGAAGATGCCGTTCTGCTGCACTGCCCCGCCGGCCATCATTTTTTCTCACGCCTGCTGCGACTACTGCCTCGTGCGGGTCCCTCTGTGGTTCTGTCTGTCTCTTCGACACGTATGGAAATGTAAAGTGTGTGTAGACAGTGAACAGAGCCTCCTCGGTCTCGCGCGTTTATGTGTGTGCGTATGTGCGAAAAGAGCAGAGGCGAGCCGAGCCTGCAAGCGCGCGATCAGCGAGTCACATCAATGGCTCGACGGCAGCACGCAGGGTTCCGTCAGGCTGCTTCAGAAACGAGGAGTATAGGAAATTAATAATATAGTTTCGTCTTGTGGAGCGTTTATTCCCTCCTATGAAGCCACGCTCCTGGTTCCTGTGATGACGCTCGTCCTCATGGATATGCAGAGACGAGGAAAAATGTTAAAATAACTAAAAAAGAAAAAAAATCAAAAGACTGGACGAAAACGTTTCGAATAAATAATGAGAAACCAAAGGTGAAACAAAAAATATGACGCTGAAGACGCTCCCCGTGCATGAACGTTGCCCCGCGCGAGTTCGACGGGTTACACTCGGATATGTGTGTGTGTGCGTGTGCAAAAGTCCAGAGGAGAGAACACGGTGCGTGAACACAAGCTCGACCGAGATGCTGTTTTGCTTTCTTTCTCTCTTTCTGACGTTTCGTGCTGTTGTTGTTTTTCCCGTGCTCGTACGATCTGAGTGGAGGATGCTGCAGTCTCACAGCATCTTTGCGCGGACCGTTGGGGCGCGAACGGCGTATGACGTCACACGGCGCCCTGTCAAATGTGGAAACGAAGCACTGCCCATCCCGCTCTGTGATTGGACGGAGTCGCGTTTAAGGCAACGAATCAGACACTCCGTATGATAATCAGAGAGAGAGAGAAAGTGAGAGAGAGTAAGAGGGAGAGAGTAAGGGAAGGGGGCATGGCTAGAAAAGGCGAGAGGGACAGGCGTCATTCCAACATCATGGCCCTGTGCAGTTCAGTGGAGTGTAAAAATACAGTGGCGATAATTATGTTTCATTAGTTTATTCGTTTTTACAACAGCTCATAAAATGTTCAGCGTTCATATGAAAGGAGAAATCATGTCACGTGCAAAGAATTGGCTGATTTTTGCCATAAGTGATATAAGCAGTTGGTTAGGGGCCCAGCGAAAATCGCTCAGGTCAGTCACTGAAAATTGAAAAAAAAATGTCACTGACAAACAAATGTAAGTACTTTATTTGCATTAATTTGGTATATATAATGACTGACATATATGGTGTAAATTGATGTTTTATTGTGTACTATTGTACTTTTTTCCTAAACAGTATGAGTGGTTCATTGTTTTTTATTTTTGCATACAAAATAATATTCAGGTTGGAAGCCAAATAAAGTACATGTCGCTTAGGTCCACCAAATGTTCAGAAAAGTTCCTAGGCTAGTGGCAAAACCGTACCTGTGGCTATGAAAAAAACTCAATAGTAACAAAAATGCAGCCAGAAAGGGGTTGAAAAGGGGTTCATAGTAAAAATAAGGTTCTGCTTTTCTTATGATGTCAAGTGTGTAATGACAGCAGTAGGGTTTTTGAGTGTTTGGTTTTATTATGAAGAACTATCTTGTGTAGGGTCCCAGTTTATTTTCATGCCTGCAAATGAACCAATTTGACAAGATGACCCTGTGCTTGACTGCCTGCTCCCAGCAATGTCACATGGTTTGAGTAACACCTGTCTAAACCGGTAGTTTAAGTGGACCTCTCTTTGGTCTCAGTGTTTTGATGGTGTTTTAAAACAGTTACATAGTAAAATAGGTTTTCAAGGAGACTTGCAAGCCAAAATTGTTACTTAGTGGTTGAATTGAACCACTTGTTTCTTTTTTATTCCAAACCATATATACCGGAAAAAACTGCAACATCATTATAAACTTAATAGATATTGCATGTTACGCTAACAGTAAGCTCTGACCGCAATTACAAAAGAAATATTATTTGTTCCACTAGATCTGCTCAAAAGTCGCATTACATATCCATGATTAGATATTAGCATGGCCTCTTTTAGGTTCAGTTTCACTGCATGGAATATAGCTGCATAGCGCTTTAAAATAGCTGGTTCATTGTGTTTCCAGAACTTATTTGGTATCCCAGGCTGAGACCATGATGCATTTTTGTGGTCTTATTAATAATTTTATAAATAAGGTATCAACATATGTATAACATGAGTTCTGTCAAATGGTCTACATTATAATAGGCTTATTGGTAACAAAGAAATGATCCTTATATGATACCAAGCCTGCTCTGAAGCATTTAAAACAAAATACCAGTGAAACGAGTAAAAGGTAACTGTTAAATAAAGAGGCAAACTAACATCAATTTATTAGCAGAACCTTTGAAGAATTTAGAATCTCTTCAAATCAAACTCTTTTCTACATCAACTACTGGGTGAGCACATACTTTTCACATAATGTAGCTGCCTCTCTTATTCTCCTTCTCTCGCTCTCTCTTTCCACACACACAGACACACTCAGGCCTGTGTTCCTATGTCCACACTGGGTCTGATGTAAAGAGGCTCTCATAGTACTCCAGATTCTCAACAAGGTGACATTGCATCTGGCCATCTCACATAATTTCACATAGCTGTGAAAAACTCAAAAGCCAGCCAAATTTGTGGACGAAACCTGTTCTGTTACACAGTCCTGCTCTGAGGAGCCATTGTTTATAGTTACTGAACAAAATGAATGATAAGTCTGTGGCTGGGGAAATGCCCCTATTTCTAGGCATGCAAAATGATATCACATATATATCAGTATCTGTAGTTTGCTTCAAAAATGCTCAGCATAGGTTAGATGTTTACATTGAACTGTTATTTCAAACCAATACATTTGTTGTACTCTGGAAGTGCAGAATCTTTAGGTGATGCTGAGCTGCTATACTACAATGTCTGTATTACATTTGCTTACATCTGTTACCCTGACAGAAATAAAGGTACTGTTTATCTGTAAAGCTAATCCAGTTGGACTACATTACATCAGCTTCAGCAAATCTGCACATGAACATGACACAATTCCCATGTCAGTGCATCTCTAAACTTCAATTAAATGACGTTTGTAAAAAAAAAAAAATGCCTGCGACCCACTGAGCAGAGTCCGGCACTGTTTTAACTGAGAAGTAAAGTGACTAAAATGTGGTTTAATATCTTGAAAACATACGGTACCAGATACTGCATCATAAACTACGGCTTGTCAATCCCATATTCATCTAGTCGCATCGGTTGCCATGGAGAATAAAACCCTTTGAGGTGCACCCAACGGAAAGTGTAAAATGTGTAAGTGGTTCTTCAGAAACACCAGATGAGAGAAACACCAAACAGTTTAGTTTAAAGTAAAAAGGAAAGCTTAAAGCGACACTGCAACATCTGTAGCAGCTTGTCGATTACCGGGGACAACAAGCTGCCCTGTGCATAAAAAAAGAGCAGAAAATGTGACTCACTGATGCACTGATAATATATCCATTTGGACATTTGCTGAATTTTCTGCAAGAATTTGCATTAAACCTAAATGCTAAATGTTATGAATCATTCAGTCAAAGGTATCTATAAATACACTTGTAAACCCCATAAACCTTCCAGACAGGAATTCCTGGTAATATGATACCAAAGTACAGAAACATTGTACAGAAACAGTGCAGTGGGAAACTAAGGAATGTCTTTCAACAAATAGACTTTCTTCTACTGAATCAAATTGAGATATGCCAAGGGAGGGATTTGCTTTTGGAGTAGGGAGTCAATCAGTAAAGTAATTCAGAGCGGTTTGGGGTGAAATAATAGTAATACACAAATAGTTCTGGAGACACATGCAGAGTCAGAATAGTTCACAGTGGTGATGATAAGAACCAGATATCACAGGTCTTTTAAAAGTGACAACATACAAACATGTCACATGAAATGGTAATGAATATGCTGCCTAATGCCTGAATTTTAGGGAATTTTTGAAATACACTGTGGTGGAGAGCTGCATGCAGGCTGTGGTAAAGCAAAGTAGTCCCTATTTTTTTTTTTTTACATATTCACCATTATATAACCATAGTCAGCATTACATATCAAAGGTCAGAAGACACATGCAGGTTTATTGGTCATTTCAAATAGTAAATAAAATGGCTATATTTGTGTGTATTTGTATCTAACATGCATTAATTTACATCATACCTCTCTAATTACCTTTAAATACCCAGGGTTTGTATGTTATGCCAGGCACCAAATTCCTCACTTTTATAATAACATAACTCACAAATTACTTTCATAGCAGCTGCTTTATAATCATTAGACAATAAGTCCTGATTAATAAGCCTGGATTTCAGGAAGTTAATGTTTTTTTTATGCTGTAAGTGCTCTCTGTGATTGTAGATGTGATGTCTGATGCACTGGGCATGTCTCACAACTGCCCCCACCTTCTTTACTATAAAGGATTACGGCATAATGCAGCCATTTCACAATATAGCTGTTTACTCACTACCCTTGGTAGGTAAGAACACATAGATGTTACACTCTGAATCTTTCAAAAAATAAACATGTGGATCACTATTTCGTTGTACTTGAGAGTCAGCCCAGAAGACAAAATGCATAAAACCATCACAAAATAACGCTGCACTGAAGGTGCGTTAAAGGCATTTGGTGTTAATTGAATTCTCTCTCTCTCTCTTTTTATGGCATCATTTTTATTTTATAAGATGATAAATTGTTGTTCTAGAAGGAGATAATCTAAAACAGTAGAAAAGTAATATGCTGTAATACACTGAAAGCATCTCCTATCCACTACCCTGGAGCTTTCTTTCCTGAGCTAGCCCCTTTTTCCCTGTAAAACATGGTGCTCATCTGTTAATTTTGGACAGATGGCTGTGGGTAAAGCTTCCATTCCTACAATATGGGTTTATGAGCTTTCACATAAACTGAAGCAGTCCCCCACCCTTCCATCATAGTGGTGAAAGGCTAAAGCTGGCGTGATATCTAGTCAGGGGTGACTTTCAATGCATAACCCCATCCCCCACACCGCAGACATTGTTTACGGAGGAGACCCCATCTGCCCCCTCCTCCAGAAGAGCACCGCAACTATTGTTAAACGCAGCCCACTGAGACAACTGGAGGCGCTGGCTGGATTAGGTAACATCTGGCGTGAAAATACCAGGTTTATTTATGAGCAACACCACGGCAGCATGCAGTTTAAGAGAGACAGGGGTGTTTGTTAATGCTCCACTTATAAACCGACTTTGTTTAGAGTAATTATCAGGTTGTTATCATAATACAAATAAAAGCTACAAAACCACAATAAGCATAATGAAAGCCGTACCAGGAACACTGCCACAGTCACTATAGAATTGTCTAGGCATTGGGTATGCATGTATTGTGCTACTAATTAAGTGCATAAGCAATAACTGCTAACTAATGCAGTGCCTGTAGTCTTGTTTATTCTTTACATAGTACAAGTAGTCTGTCTGATTTAATAATATTCAAAGCACTGAGTGGAGTGGTAAAAGACCACTGCATCCCAGGATTCTCATCTGTGAGCACAGGACTGGCAAATAACAGTCTCCATCTTGAGGCTGAATGCTGCAAACAACCTCAGGATCACAGACAAGACCGTTTTTGTCCATTAGAGGGCACTCATGCAAACATCACTGGACATTTTGACAGCCACTGCTCATCATGTCATTGTTAAAAGGGAAATCCTCAAATTTTGTTACTTTATGCAAAAGTGGTTAACCAACATATAAACAAAGTTATTCTGAATGCTTTGATGTTAAATGATGTATAATTTACTGACTATTTTCTTTACAATGGTGATGATAGGAGCCATGGATCACAATGCCAACAACACAGTATTGCCATTTTATATATATACAGCTCTGGAAATAAATAAGAGACCACTCCAGTTTCTTCTTAAATCAGCATCTCCACATGTACAGCAGGTTCTTAGTGAGGAACAGAAGGTTCGGTTCTAGCTTTACTGGCAGATACAGTGAGCGTCTGGTTCATAAGAACAAGGTCAAGCAGCAAACACACAGGACAACACTGATACAACACAGCTACAGGCTGGCAGAGGGGGAAAAACACTCTCTACTGACCATGATGAGCGCCACCTCATTCAAATGTCACTTAACCACTGTAAGATGACCTCAAGTGACCTACAGAAAGACGGGCGAGCGGTGGCTGGGGTGAAATGCACAGCGAGCATGGTTCAAAAACAGGCTTCTGGAGGCATCATTTTTTAAATAAACAGCTCTAAAATACAATATTTGATCTGGAATTTGGGAGACATGTTTACAGTAGTGTATAGAATAAAACAAAACTGCTCATTTTGGTCAAACACAAAAATCCAAAAATCCATAAACTGTAAAACTAGAGAAAGTGATCATTTAGAGGGGGTCTCTTAAATTTTTCCGGAGCTATATATATATATATTATAGTTTTACCTCACTTTACTACTTTAACTCTACTACATTACGTCTACTACTTACTTTTTACTCCACTACATTATGTAAATTCTGTTGTTCCTTTTGGCTTATGTGTGGATCTTCGGTTTCCATCACTATCACTGTACACGCTTGCAACTACTTAAGTTTCTCTAAACTTGTAGTTTTCACATCAGGCCATTCTGAATGCCATTTTTAGAACTTGCTGATTTAATTAAGTTGAAAGTAAATTCAGTTATGTAGAAAAAAACAATGGAACTGATAGAGTTAAAACTTATGGAATTTTAGTGCCAGCCAGTGGACAGTACAAACCTCTACATAGACAACAGTATCATGATTCCCACTAATTTGCATTACTAGATGTAGATACGTTGAAGCGTATACTGTTATGTTCGTCAGAAGTAATTTTGAAAAGTGAGTATATGCTTTGAATTAGTTTGCCCATATTTTATTCTAGGCCCATATTTCACAGAGTTGTCCCTCTCTGTAGCATACATTTTTTCAGCTAATCAGCTGAAGTTCTTTATGAACTCTGTGGTGTGACACTGTGGTGTCTCCTGGACTGCGACTGAAAAACAGTGTTTCAGTCATAATTGCTAAAAGGCAGTATTTAACTTCTTTAAAAATGTAGAGAAATGTAAGGATTATATATGTAAATGAATTGTGTTCTGATTGGTTGCTTTATATTGTGTCTCATTCAAAAGCAAATGGTGCTGAAACACTTCAAAGTGGATGGGCTAATCTGCTATTTTGTGAATAGGTGAGCATATGACATCATATAAAACAGGCTTGTTTTACAGGGATTGTGGAGTGAATAAAAAAGGGGCTATGCATTGTATAGGCCTTTTAACTGTTTTTAGGAGTGAGACATCATTTTTAACATTTCATAAATCATTTTTAACATTTCATAGATCGTATTCATTGTCACTACTGTAATACGTGGTTTAGCTTACCTGCCAGCATTTTTGAACTCGATATGTGTGTCAAGAGAATGACAGAAGGGTCTTGCGTTAAATTGGGGTCTCTGGTAAATTACCTCTTCGCTTCCACTAGAGGGCAGTATCTGTGTGAGTCTGGCTTTTAAATATTTTTTAAAATAATAATTAGCTTAATAATAATGAATAATAATTATGAAATTATCGGTAATAACTAATTAACCTGTGGATTTCGTATAACCAGAACCTGGGGCTTATTTTGAAATAATGAGTACTGTGTATTTTCCTTAGTGTGGCTGACCCCGAGAGGACACTAGAGTGGCACTTCCGGGAAGAGCAGTACAAAAAAAAATGTACTAAATTGTTACAAAATTCTGTTACCTATCAGGAACCTACAAGGTTAACACAAGTTATTTTGAAATCTGGTTTGTGCTTTAGGAGATGTTGACTTATTTTTTATGTTGTTGTTTTTTTTTTTTTTCATTTTCTAGAAAAAAATAAATGTCAGCTTTCTGTTAAGATGACATACTGTAGTAGTATTTTGTTGGTTGACAGCTAGCTTCTGTTTATACCTGTGAAAGGGAGGAAAGTTTAGATATGTTTAGTAACACCCCAACAATCAAATAGTCAAGTAAAAATATATTTTTTTTTAGCAAACAAATAATACCACAAACTTTTGGACTATTTTATTGTTTACAACTCTGTGTTGTGGCTAAGCGTATTTCTAAACGTTATCAGGGCATGTTCATAAAGGCAAACTGAACAGTGACCAAACAGCAGCTCTGGTTCATTTTCTTGAAAAATCCTTATGTAAAGAGATTTAAGCACTCAACTGAACCAATCAACTACAGATAAATAATGACATTATAAAAGATAAAAAGGCAAAAAAAATAAATAAATAAATAAAAAAAACTTTTGAAAAACAAACAAAAAAGGCAAAGGTACAAGACTTTGTATTTAAAGCAGCATTATCGCAGAACTGGTATTTTTTGCTCTTGGGGTCCCCCTGCAGTACAGCAGAGTGTACTTCACTCCTACACCACAGTCGTAAATACAGATTGTGCTTTCATGTTCAGCCATACACTTGCATTTGTTGATACTTTGATGGTACAGAATCCAACTCCCCTTCACATCCACGCATTATGCGGGCATATGGACACAATATATACGACTCACGAGTGGCTGGTTCTATGTGTAAATAACTCCTATCCACTACAGAGTTATCTGTAATCTGTCGAGTCCAGATTCTGACAGTTTCGAAATTCTGCAAAGACAACATGAGAAGAGGAAAAATTAACGTTGACTAATTTGGTGTGTAGCATCAGTTTTCTATGAGTGGTTATGTGCACGCTCCTCCAAAGTTACGTAGGATTACATTAGAACCTTGGGCAGTTTGGGTGGAAGGCAGGAAACACCCTAGACTGGCCATCACAGGGCAGACACAGAGACATTCACACATTCACTGACATCTAGGGGCAATTTGGCATCTTCGATTCACCTGACTGCATATCTTTGGACTGTGGAAGGAAACCGGAGCAGCCGGAGAATATCCATGCAGCCCCAACCAGCAGTCGAACCCAGGTCTTTCTTGCTGTTAGACGACAGCACTACCCACTGCACCAGCGTGCCACCCATTATATATTTATTATATATTTATTTATTATATTCAACTTTTTTACTACAACTTTTTAGATGTCAGTGCTTCAAGTTTTTCTGTTACCAAACCAAGGTGTGGAATATAGGATATCCTGGGGTGTCTGGGACCACAAAGTTTGACCTACCTACCCTGTTCAGGACCATCCTTCTGATCCTGAGACTTCTTTGACTATTCTTTGTGTGATACCCATTAGGTATTAGACATCTGGGAACTGTACTGCGCATAGCTGCATGTGACCCCATGCATCCTGGGTGGATGGCAGCCATCATAGTAATGCAGATGGAGAGGAAAATGCTACAGGTGCATATAGATCTGCCACCAGAACAACAGGATGACCTATTGGTATTTACCATGGCCCTCCAGTGAAGCTTTGGGCAAATGCCAATGGTGTGGTTGGCCAGACAACTGCTCCTTGAGAGGTGGAGGTTAAAGGGAGAGCAGATAAGCATGCTGGTGGCAGAGTTTAGCACAATAGTTCAACAGGCATAACCAGCATTCAAGAAGGCTGTGGGCCGACAAGATAGCAGAAGCTTAGAGGGCTGAAGCTGTTGCTGCTATTAGTGTAGTTGCTTGAAGTTACCTGTGTCCTGAGGAGGTTGGGCTTTGCAGTTGTTGGAAGTGTGTACTTCGATCTACCTCCTCACTTGTCGTGTCCTCCTGCGTTACCCTGTGCCTGTGTTTTGTGTTGAAGTGGATACCAAAAGAGCATTAACCTATACATGCTGCGTGTTCCACATCAACTTCTACATTAAAACTGTTGGGTTTGACAAGGACTTTTAAACTGAAAAATAAATAAACTGATTGTATCAAAATATTTAGTAGACAAGTTTTCTTTTCTTTATTTTCCTAAAGGTTTTCAACTTTTCAATTTTTTGATGATAAGTGACAGTAACTTATGCACATTGTATTGGAATTTCTCATAAATTACCTGTCTAGATGTTTTTAGTTTGATAGCTGGTATTCTGACGTACACCTATGGCAGGAGCAGAGAAGGCAACACTGAAGGGGGATTTTCGAACGGAATTTGTGCGTCCTCATCAGGTTTTCCTTAGTGAACAAATTGACAAGCCATGCAAACTTTATGATGCAAAATGTGAACATAGCATACTTAGCGTGTGAGTAATTGTTTTCCCTGTTTATACACTTGGAGTTGAACTACAGTGTAATGCCTTATTTGTTTGCTTTTTTTTAGCATATAACATGCCAACAAGCCAACTAGCAGGGGAAGGTGTTGAAGCAGTAATGTGTAATGGATGGAGCAGTTTGTAACTTAAAGCCTAGAAAATTGCATTTTAAAGTAGTTTGCTATAGATAGTTTATAAATAGCTTTGTCTGCCATCATGTTAGGTTTAAAAATAAACTAATAGAATAGCTTTTAAGGTGGGGATTCCCCTGATGTAAAATTACCAGATGCCAAGTGGATAAGGTCATCTTAAAACTGTTTTTAAAACAGAGAGTAGGCTTTAGTTACTTTTAATTTTTTCTACCCAATCTAATTCAAAGTCCAAAGGAAATTAGGAAAGTACAAAGATGGTCCAGTTAAAGAGACAATGAAGTTCAGCTAGTCATGGAATAATAAGAAACCAGGACCAGCACACATCTGCACTGGTCACACACCAGTGTGTGTGAGAGATGTTTGCTGCATTAGAAAAAAAAAAAGAAAACACGAAAGACAATCCTGTTCACTGAGACAAACACGCTTTGCAAACAAAAATCCGGAAAGCAGAAGCCGTGGCTCGCTTTGAGAGAGAATATAAAACCGGTGATGTTGTAGCCCGTCTGTGCTTTTTAACCAAAGCCACAAACAACACCTGTTCCACTTAAACAGTCTTCAGTTATTACTTTACACAACAAACTCGAAAGGAGCCACAAAACCAATTTAACTCCACTGTTCCAGTACAGTGTGCTAGCCATGCTAATATTGACAAAGCTAATTTGACGCTAACATTAGTCCCTAACAGAACCCTAGCTTCATTTAAACAGACTTCACACTGAAATCCCAGCTGGATACCAGATCACCTGCAACTATTCTGACATTTTGCCTTTGAGCAACCAATCAGTCAAAATATGCCACACTGCGGTTCAATTGGGCTGTTTCTTCTTAAATTCAAATCCTATGCCTGTGTGTGTGTGTGTGTGTGTGTGTGTGTGTGTGTAATCAAACAGCAGGACAATACCTTAGATTTTAGGGCCTCTGCTTTTTCTTTGTACATGTTACCTCTGGGTGATGTCATCAGGAAACATGATGTTAACTTTCATTGCTACGCTGATGACACACAATTATACATCTCCATTCCTTTGGATAATCTAGACTCAGTACAAATAATTAGAAGGTGTGTGTTACATATTGCTCAATGAAAATGTTTTGTACAACTAAAAGAAGAAAAACCTGAAATATTGACTCTCTGTACTAAAACTCAGAGAACAATGCTTTATGACAGACTAGGGTCTTTAGCTACTAATATAAAACCTGAAGTATCTTATACTCTGAGCTCAGTTTTATGAACACAGTTACTAAAGTAGCTTTTTATCTTTTAAGAAATATTGCTAAAGTTTGACCTTTTTTGTCTCAGAGTGACACAGAAAAAGCTTGTTCATGCGTTTGTTACAAGCAGAATTGATTACTGTAATGCTCTCCTTTCTGTGGTTCCTAAAAAAACAGTATATCCCGTAAAACTCATGCAGAACGCAGCAGTACGGATCTTAACAAAAACTAAAAAGAGAGCTCATATCAGTCCTGTTCTAAAAGAGCTGCACTGGCTACCTGTATCTATTAGAATAGACTTAAAAGTTCTGCTGCTGGTCTATAAGGCTCTAAATAATCTAGCACCTGCTTACATCACAGAACGCCTCTCTGTTCATATTCCAGCTCGTGATCGTAGATCTACAGATGGTGGCCTTCTGGAAACACCCTCTTTAAAATATAGAAAGCATGGAGAGACCAATGTGAGTTATTATGCTTCCAAAATGTGGAACTCAATTCCAGCTTCCAATACATAGTCAAGCTCAGTGCACTCTCTTTAACTCAGTGTTTAGTTAAAACTATATTATTGTGATATTATACAGTTGATTTGTGTCTTTATCTCTTTAAAAAAGAAACAAAACAAACAAACAAACAAAAAACATTTCTGTTATTGATGTCAGCTGTCTGTAAAATACTTTGAGCTGCCAATGGTATGAAAGGTGCTCCATACATGAACATTATTATCATTATTATTATTATTATTGTTGTTGTTGTTGTTTAAATAATAACAGTAACATCACAAGTTATTTTTGTATGCTATATTTTAAACATATTTACAACATATAGACATAATTCACCCAGACAATATTGTAGTCAGTCACTCAATATAAATATATTTACGTTGTTTGAACACAAGTGGTTGTATTTAAAAATCATCAGAAAGACTAATATGGGTTTGTACACAACATTTTCATTAATATTTCGTTGTTTTAGGGATATATGACATGCAGTTTGGACTAAATTTGGACCACATCAGATTTTTGGGCTAAATAAAGGCCATGGCAGACCAACCAGACATTTTAACTTTTAATACACAAACATCACAAAGTGCTTTACAATTAAAGAATAAAATTGGGACATAAAAGCAAAAGAAAGAAAAAAAGCTAAAATGATCCAAGAATAAGATGAAATAAAATGACAAGAAAATAAAAATAAATGAAGAACAGTATTTTAATTAATAACAAAGTTAAAAGGTTTCAAATGATTATTAAAAATGTAGGCTGAACTTGAAAACAGAAAACTCCATATCACTTACAGCATTTGTGTACTTTGTCCATTACTGTTTATCCTAGCAAAATATAAAATTCATATCTGTCGTGAATCTTCATAATCGCACTGCACGAGAGGAGTTTTGCATGATATGGCAACAACGCGGTTTCCGGAATTCCGAGCGCGCGGCGCAGCGCTGCGCTGCGCTTACTGGCTGCGAATGAAATAAACAGAAGACAAAAGAGAGAAACGTTAGTGTGTAACTGATTCAAATAGAAACAGAGCCGATCTCCCTGTGACTAAACATGGAATCACCCGGTACGTGTGTGCATGTTCTCATATGTTTTATAAAAATTACTCCCTGTGGTGCTTTACAGCTCGGGCTGACAGATTTCTTCGGTGGACGCGAGTCTTTACAGTATGCTGCGCTAGCTTAGCTTAGCAGAACAGAGCTAGCCGTGCTGGAGCTTGAGCCAAACTGAAAAAGTGAAATAACGTTAGTTAGCAGTGTTCGTGCCTTTAGTCAGCAGCACGCAAACTAACGTTATATATACATATATATGTCAATTACTCAGACACGAAGAAAGAAACATGAGCTAGGTTTTGCTTCCAGCCTAGCGAAAGAACTAAAGATAAGAGTCTGAAATTGTTCTGTTAGGGAAGCATGGTTAGCTAGGGTTTGCCGGCTTCATGCTCTCAGCTCAGCTCGACTGGCCGTATTTTGCCCTCAGTGTTTGGCAGAATGTTCTCTCCGTTCTTCTGAGGTAACATTTGTGTTGCTCATAACAATTAGCCACCAGCATGCATTGAATTAAAAGTTAAACCGGTAGTATGCTGTGTTAATAGTTCAATTAAATTGGACTTTAAAAACGGGAGTTATGTAAGAGTTGGGCAATATGACTAGAATATCGCGATACTTAAAGAAATGTCACAATATTTACATTTTCAGTTTTTTTCATAGTCTGCTAGTACTGATGATATCCACGATATGTTCAGAAAAATCATATTACATTGGACTGTGACATTATTTATCAAAATAATAATATGTTGCCATATTGCTCAGCCCTACATAGTAGTTATAAAATCGTAAACACGAAGACAGTGTAACATTGTGAGGGCACAAACCTTCCTGTTAGGCTGCTATGTAGCTAAGGTTGCAAGTCACCCTATCGGATAGCTGTTGGTCCCCTTTTCCACAAACACCTATACCCAAGTCATTCATGTTATCCTTAGTATTATGTTTCTAAACGGTTTAGCTCAATTCCAACTTTTATTAGACAGTCAGGCTTAGTTATAAGAAACATTAAAAATAATATCCCTTGGTGTTTAATTAAAATGTAACATTTTTTTGTTACTTTGAAATTTGATCTCTGTCTAACTTACTAAAAGTCACAGTTTCTTCTATTACTGATGAAACACGCATGTTGAGCTGTCACCAGCATGAAATGTGCTGTACAAATAAAGATTATTGTTATATAGTAATAATAATATTTATGTTGTGTTCTGAAGAACGTTTTTTCAGAAATAAATTGAAGAAAGCATGTGCTCATTGACTTCTACCTTCATGTTTATTACTGTAGCAGCAGTTACTGTGTTGTATCAGTTAGGTGTGCAACATTTAATTGCTTTGATAGACTAAAATCAATGACCAAATTAGTTGGCAGGTAATTTAATAGTTGATTAGTTGGTGACGAAATTTCCTGTATTTCAGTAGCCTAAAGACTTGATTGTGATTGTAGTAGCAACAGAGTGTAGGCAGACAGCAGGATGCACAAAGGCCAGAGTGCACTGTTTACATTTAAAATTTAAAAAAAAATTAACTTGATTACATTTTATTTTGTTATATTTTATTGCTGCTACTTCGCAAATCCTTGGCTTTTAAATTTTGACAGAAAAAATTGAGCTTTATTTATGTTTTGTATTAGCAGGAAAGTAAGAAAAAAATCTGTGAATTTTTAAATAAGGTATTCTTCCTTAAGGGTTGCATAAGGGTTATTTGGTAATTGAGTGATTCAAAATGCGAATAACCGATTATATTTTTCAGTGATCAACAGATTATTCAAAACAGTTGTTTGTTACAGCCCTTGTATCAGTTGTGATTTGCTGTTTTTTTTTTTTTTTTTACAGACCAGTGACTTTCAGCATAAATATGTATGACTAAGCAATGTTCCTGTATGTTTTTAATACACAATATTAGTCTTGTTTTATTCTCACAGACTGCAATTCTCATTTTAGACTAGATCCCTGTCAGATATCTGGATCACTGTGTTGTCATTGTAATAAATACATCCAGTCCTCCTTTGTTGAGAAAGCACAAGATAATGGGATCCCGCATCTAGTCAAGTTCTGATCACTGCTGTGCCTGTATTATTTATTGCTCCTGTAAGCATTTCACATGTAAAGATTGCACAGTTTGTCCTGAAATGACATTAAATTACTTCTTCTTTCTGTGTGCCACATTGTGTCAAGCCCCAGGCCTGAGTCAGGAGAAGGTATCCTCTTTTGTGAAGCATTTGCGGGCAGAGCCACGATACCTGCTTGCCCAGAACGTGTCCACCTGCATTGACCCTCTAGAGGTGTGCCTGCACAGGCAGACAGTCCAGGACACCGTGCACATCTTCGAGCACACCATCCCCACGGAGGGTAAACCTGTCACCAACCAGAAGAACTCAGGTAACTTAACACAATGTGAAATGACTGAACTAGCTGAAATTTCAAATGAATCCAAGCACTTACAGCAACTTGTGCTCTTTATATACACTCATCATCAAAGGAATAGTTGCACCCAGAAGGAAGTGTCGGATTGCAAAGCTATTCGGAAGAAAGATAAAAGGCTGGCAAGGACAATAAATGGTGAACATTTAGACTGAAATGGGCAATATTTAATAAACTACACATACAGAAGTAGTGTCTCTGAGTATGGAATCGGACCACCATGTTTGCTAATGCATACGACTTGGCATGGAGTTGTAAAAGTGTTTAGTGATGTCCTGTGATCCATCCTATGTAGCTTGAATATTGTCATGCCGTTCCTGCAGATTTAATGGTAGGTTTGGAGGTGAAGTGGCACCAGACCTTCTGGACGTACGATGCGTGACAACAAACCGTTGATCTTGGTGTTGACCACGGGGCCTCCACACACGGATTCGTTGGTCATCTCCACCAAGACCAAAGTGGGACTCGTTGCTGAAGATGATCCGCTGCCATTCTAAGTCACTTCAGGACAATCTGGCATGACACCATTGCGATCTTTGGTGACGTTAACCCTGGTGTTAAGGGCAGTTTTCGTAACGGTCAGCATGCATGTAGTCCTGCGTCATGCAACCGTCTGCTGGCACTAACAGGATGACTCATGGAGGCCTCACTGCTCGTTGAATGTCCGCAATCGTGGCTGATGATGAGGCCCGTCCTTGCTTACGTTACATGTGCATCCGAGTGTGAAACTTAAATCATTCACATGTCTCACAATGTTAAACCTACCCACCAAGTTTTATTTGGTTGGTTCCTTCTGGGTGCAGCTATTTGCGCAGTTATTCTTTTGATGAGTGTAAATATGATTGACAAGATAACAACATAATGTTGATACCTATGTCAATTGTATTATCACAGCCTGATGTTTATTGGAGGGAACAAAATTATTTGAATTGTTACAGCTTAATTATCATCTCTAATTATGAAGTTCAGTCTTTGTATTGTAAAGTTGAGGAGACAAACTAATTAGTTCAATAGTAGATCGTAGCCTCGTTCATCATGTTCTGGAGAAAAGACAAACAATGTAACTGAAGATTTATCACTGTGTTTAAAATAAGTGCAAAATTGTATACTTTGTGTTGATGGGGTTTTAATAGCATAAGGTCGCATACATTACAGAATAAAACTTCACATGTATGTTTTTATTTTGTTTGCCCCACCAGGTAACAATTGCTTGCACAATTTGAGTTGCCTGTAAGTAGAAAACAACAACAACAACAGAGTGTTAAAATAAAGAATTTAGAAAAGGAGGAGCAGTGTGGCAAATGTGGCAAAAAATCATAACACAATATTCTACTTTTACCGATACACCATGCAAATCCTAAGACTAGGACAAACTGACACAATGCACCAGAAGCACCACATTTAAGACTCTGGATACAGTGATTTTTATTTAATGTTTTACAGGATTTACCTGACTAACCCAGTTAACCAGGACTAATTC
>CM067488.1:17341678-17383643 GCA_034552555.1 Semaprochilodus insignis
ACGCTGCTATTACTTCTTACATGCCTGTGTGGAGACAGCCCAGAGGAACGAGCCAGTAGATGGCCGACTGGTCCAGTTTCTGCTTTCAAATCCCACCAACGATGGTGGACAATGGGATATGCTGGTTAACCTCATTGGTCAGTCTGCGTTATATTTCCAAACCAGTTCCATGATGTGCTTACAGTACATCTGTATATTTGACTTAAAGAACTGTGGTACCCCAGCTCAGTAGTTTATTTAGTATAGCTGTTTTCCTTCCTGGGCTTTAATAGAAATTCAGTTCAGTTTTACTTGGTGCATTTTGGTGAAATCTATCCATCATTCCCTAGATATAAGTGGGAATTTCAGTACATTGGAATGCTTGTTCAAAGATATTTAAACGATTGTTAAAGACAACTTGTGTAAACTGTTAAAAATGATCATTTTAAATAATTACATGAAATAGCTTTACTGATTTCAGATGAAATAATTGTTTTTTCCAGAAAAATATGGCGTCATCCCTAAGAAGTGTTTTCCTGAATCTCACAGCTCCGAAGCCTCCCGTAGAATGAACGATATCCTCAATCACAAGGTTGGTACGTTTTCTCCTGTCAGTTTGCTAGCCTTTATGTTCTCTTAAACTTTCATGTTGACATTTACGAAATGGGAATTTACTGACCAGCCGTCAGCAGCTAGAGAGCATATAGGAGCAGTAACCTTCCCAGACTGATTTGACAGGCTTATTTAAAGTACTTTGTGCAGACATTCACAGAAGCTCAGTAGGGACATCTTTATCTTACAAGTGAATGACGAGGTGGTTTCTGTATCAGCCTGCCAGCGCTGTCAGTCTCATAATAAGAAATCTGGACACACTTTGGCTATGCAAACTACTCAGGCAGAATACTAATTGAGCTTATGTTTACTCCTGCTAGCTTGATGTACAAATATATACATATAAGTGAAATATTTCATCTAAGATAATCATTTATGTAATAAATGAATGAATGATTCATTACTTCAAAATGACATTCTGAAGTGCAAAATACATCTCCTTCAGACTCCATGTGACCAGACTTGATGAAAGAAATTTATTTTTGACTGCTGACTTCCTGGTATTGGCTATAAAAACTGATATGAAAATGAATAACACATTTCTGTTTGCATTCCATAAGCTAAGGATTAAATGGTGTTTAAAGAAGCCCCATGACAACATCTATGAAGTAGTTGTCATGTCTTTTTGTTTTTTTTGTTTTTTGTTTTTTTTGTTTTCTCTTTTCTCAGCTAAGAGAGTATTGTCTAAGGCTGAGGAACATGGTGGCCAGTGAGGCTACCAAGGCTGAGCTGAGTGAAGCGATGGACACCATGATCGAGGAGGTCAGTAGATTTACTGAATTTTCCCCTCATTGAAAGGAGTGTAGTTAAACCTGAAAGTCACTTCTTCTTTCAGCCAAATGAGGGCGTCATAAGACTATGTATACCTGAGCCCACAATCAGCCTCATTGATAATTTAGAGAAACGACCCTCGTATTTGGATTCAGAGCTATTATTACAACATTTTAGGCAATTGTTACAAGACAAAAATTGAGAAGTTAGTTCAAGCTTAGATGTACTTCCCTCCCTTTGCATAAAGCTGGGATAAAACCTAACCTCTCTCTTTACCAGGTTGAAGGACTTCTTACCTTAAACAGCTTCTAAGTTTTAATGTTTTGCTATAGATTGTTTTACTGACTGAGCAGCTTTTTTTCTGGCTGTATTGCATTGTGTAGCATTTTAAGTAGGGTTGAGCAATTAGTCGTTTTCATATCAGTATTGAATTTTGAAGGAGTGCTACACTCAAATCACAAGATGTGTGATACAGCATAATCAAACTTTGAACTGAGTAATTTAACCTAACACAGAGCTCTTGAGTTCTATGTCTGGAACACTACAGTCAACGTTCAAGGTTTCAGGAAAATGTGGTGGCCTTCTTGGCAAAAAAAAAAGTGGAGTATAATTCACAGAAATTAATTATACTTGCATTGCAATTTTAGTTTAAAAAAGATCAGATATTCAGTCTTTCAGTCTTTACGTTAGGTTTACTGTTCTTCGTGGTATAATCAGTATAATTTATATAATTGATTTATGACATAAGTATAAGCTGGATAAATTAGAATCATTTCAGTGAAATTAATGTCTGCCAACCTTTAACGTTGTTGAAGTGATAATTCACCAAAGAATTATATACAATATAGTTACTGTACCAGTGTTTTATTAATGTTGTGCCGCCCTAATATGAACCTAATTCAACAAAAAACACTTCAGCTGCATGTTGGGTAATTATGCTACATGTGTTTGCATTTTACGGTTATGATGTTCAGAAAAGAGAAAAGATGAGTGCAAGCACCTTGCACTCATCTTTTGATGACAGAATGTTCCACAAACAAGATCATAATCGCTCCATGTCTGACACTGAGTGGCAAAAGCAATCTCCCCCGCAATATTATTACACCTGCACCATCTACAGAGAGTAGGGAAGCCTTA
The DNA here is from genome assembly GCA_034552555.1 of Semaprochilodus insignis. Taxonomy (NCBI): domain Eukaryota; kingdom Metazoa; phylum Chordata; class Actinopteri; order Characiformes; family Prochilodontidae; genus Semaprochilodus; species Semaprochilodus insignis. Next base: position 17,344,178 of record CM067488.1, read on the forward strand.
CTATCATGAGCCAGATTAATCTAAGCAACTTGGCAGAGCCTCTGCCAGTATAGAGGTTTTGTTTACAATAAAGAAAAACTTTTAACAGCCCATTGTGTCTGACAGCACTCTTATCTATCCAGACTGTCCAGATTTTTCCCAGCTTGGTCACTTGGACCACTTGGTGTTGATATGTTTGTTTGTTCACGGGGTGAGTGTTTGTCCACCTGTGGTGTTAGATGTGAGCTTTTGTTTTGTTCCAGTAGAGCGAAAGTGGAACTGCTGAGAGCTGATAACTCAGTTTGTTGTGGTGTCTCCATTTGAGAGGCTTGAGCAGACATCTGAAGACCTCCATTTGCCTAGCTTTGTCTAAGCTATACTTTCAGGTTTTGTTCCTGCTTTTGTTGTAGATTTTCTGCTGACTCTGTTCATTGACCTTATAGTTAAATGATATATGCAGGGCGTTTTGACGTGCAAAACACCCTGCGAGTTGTCTTGCAGTTAATTTATGGACATTTTCCGTTCTCTACATTTCATGTTTGTTTTCTTTAATCTGAGTCTGAGCTGACTGAGTTTGGCCAAAGAAAACAGTGTCAATTTATCGGCCACCTACTGGAACAGTTCATTGTTGTCAGATTGTGTGTTATTGTATGAGCTCAAGCCAACCGTGAAAAGTCTTGACTTTCGCTTTTTTTAATTGTAATGTGTTTGTTAGTGTTTAAGACATGCATATGTTTACAGCATGAGAAGTGTCAATCACCCAAGTCCATTTTCACCCTTGCATTTCCACCCATATAGAATGTGCTTGTGGTTTAAATGAATCGATTTTTTTGGTGTAGCAAGCAAAACGGAGAATGTTTTAAGAATTATTGACACAAGGTGTTGTGAGAGTGGCCACTGTTGTTGAGATAACCAGCCTAGACAGGTGAAGAGTATAACTGATGTTTACGTTGTGGAGCGTTTATAAACGGCTACATAAACACTAGCACAAGCTGTGGAGGCATGCCATTTTCTGGCTTCTTATAACCTACCAATTACAGGGATCACCGCCCACACTGGCATGGGGTTTACGGACAAGATGTAAACTGCACTAGAGTCCTCAACTCAGCTGTTATCTGTTTTTGGAATGTTGTTGTACAAACAGTTTCTGGAAGCTGTGCTGTGTGAAGTAAGTGCTTATAATCTCCGATAATGTTGTATTTCAGACTTGCTGGAATATAAAGCAAAAACGTTTGTGGCCTCGTCTGTCTGCTGTCTAGACCTTCCCTCACACTAGGCCCACATCACCCTCCTTAATTCTGTTGATTCCAGCAGCTCATCGGCTGTAGATTTTCTACTTTGGTGGCTGGGTGGATGGTGCCAGAGGGCAGTTACATGTTTAAATAAACTTTAGTGTCTAAAGACAGTCCACAAACACACTTGCCAGTCTAGTTATACGGTAATAAATTCTCATGCCATGTGTCACAGCCAGAGAGCCCCAGTGTACACAATTACTGCTTACACTTGCACAAAAAACCCCACATTCGTTAATACCTTGACACTGTTAGGTCAGTGAAGGTCAAGTGCTAGGCCATGTGTTCAAATGAAAGGTGGGTGATAGCAATCAAAATCTTGAAACAGCAATGTTTTAACATCTAGCATAAAGCAATTCCAGAAGCACAGATGCTGTTACTCCAGCTGTTGCTGTCTATTAGAAATGTAGGATGAGCAGCTGACTACAAACTTGGATATAAACTTAATCCATCAGTTGTTCAGAGTGCTGCTACTGATTTTATCTTTGCACTTGTGTACATTAGCCATTGCAGAGGTAAAGAAATAAAACTCTTGACCGTGAATATGTGTTCCTGGACTATATTTGAAGTGCAACTGAACATTGGAACAGGGAAACTGTGCTGTGGGACCGACAAGCCCAGGTAGTAGTCCTGACGTGTGTGGGTTTTTTTTTTTTTTTTTTTTTTGAGACATTGAGCTTTCTGAAGCAAAAGATTCACACCAGGCTCTTTGCTGTGATCCACTTCCTCGCCAACTGCACCTCCCTGGATGAACCTCCCTGTCCTTCCTGCAGGACGCTGACCGCTCGGCCACCGGCAGGTGTTTCAATATTGACTCACTGGCTCTATGCTGACGTAAGTGAGCCTCTGCCATTGTTCTGTTCGAGCGGCACTTTTCAACAGGCAGAAAAGTGAAAGGCGAGTGCCTATGTTGTGTTTGGATGGGGCCACACGTTCATCTGACCTGCCAAGGAAGAGTGAGGCTGTGATGGGGGCACATGCGATTGTTTGTGTGTCTAGTGCATCTGGGCTCAACATTGGGTCAACAGGGAGTGAAAGGGCTGGGCACCACTGGCATTTACCCTTCACCAAGGGGGACTGTTCAGACAAAACAAACCAAAAAGCTTAATGGCTCTCTTTACGGGATAAGGCTGGAGTTGGAGAGATGGAGATGGAGTTGAAGGGTGTGGTTCTCGTAGAACACTGTGTTAGTATCCGGAGAGTGCAGTAAGCCCAAATGCTAAAATGGCTGAAACAATGCCAGCCCAGTTTTTTGTGATCTCACAAGGCTCAGCAAAAAAAATCAGAGCTTTATTTTCAGTTTATCAGAGGTCTGGTGTATCTGGGCTTTGGAAAATTAAACGTACTATAATGGATGGAACTAGTATCTGCTGCAAGAAAGTCGAATTCCATTACTTAGTTCAAGGCTTGGGCAGAAGAGGAGGAAATACCAGAGATTACTCTATCGCAGGAAGGCTGAGTTTAAGTGAAAACAGATCCGAGTTGAAAATAGAAAAACTGAAGTCTGCTGAAGTCCAGATTCAGGAGTAGCTCTAGAATTGTTTAATAACACCCCTGTGTCATTTTCAGCAAATGCAGTAATCTCCAGGATTTTCTCTTTCGCTTAAGATCCAATTCAGCTGGTGAAGTGGTTGATAATGAACTTTCAGCTCTAAGCTTCTTCAGTTTCTGTGTTTAAGCTTATTACTCAGTGACCGCTGTGTAACTACTCCAAAACTCCTTAGGCTAGCCCTACATTACGCATTTTTTGCCCGATTTAACTTTGATTTTTTTCCCCCTTGTGACAGATTTTCTGGGTTGAGAGCATGATTGGCAGCACATCTTACAGTCTAGCTGTGAAGTGCTCGAAGACCCTAAGTTATTAAGATTCATGCTGTCGTGTTGGTGGCGTCCTTTCCTGTACGACGCATGCAGGCCATTGCGACGACTGCTTTTAATTTTAATGTTAATGTCACCAATGACTGCAATGGTGGTGTGCCAGGCTGTCATGGAGTGACTCAGAATGGCAGCAGGTCAGCTTCAGTGACAAGTCCTGCTTTTGTCTCGGTGACTTGGCACCGTGGTCAGCGCCAAGATGAATGTTGTTGTCAGACGTCACACGTCAACAAGGCCTGGTGTCACTCCATCTCCACCCCTACTGCAAATCTGCAGGCTGCATGGGATGGATTATCGTAGAAAATCATTAGGAACCGCTACAACTTCATGCCAAGACGTCTGGCATGTTACACTATGTGCTATACAGTCCGTGCACGTCTATATCTAATCAAAATGTTCGTATGGTAGAGTGAGAAGATCAGAAATGTGCTCAGTGTGATTCAAACAGCAGCCAATCAGAGAGCTAGCAGAGGGGAGGGCATGCTGCCTGGACAGTGGAGCATGGAGACAGAAGCTGCATATAAAATACAGGCAGTTAATAGCTATTATTATGTTTACTCTCTTTACAATTGTAAGTCAGATGGCAGTTTGTCGTATTCATATTTATCCAGATTTCACTGTGATGTAAGTATTTCTTAACTCCATATGAATCCCCTGTTTAGCTTGTTTGCATCATGTGATGCAAAATGTGATGATCTGAGGAGATCTGGGTTTTTATTTGTAGCCCAAATTGGTCATGTGTGTTATACTCTCTCTTTGTATTATCATCTAGTGTGTGTGCCCTCAACAACAAAAAGACAAAAAAATCTCTGACAGACTGGCATTATGTTTGTGATGCTCACCGTTTTATAAATTTAAGATTTTAAAGCTGTGTAATGTGAGTTTGTAGATCTTTTAGACGTTCCAGCACTAGAAAACTTGCTTTCATAATGGTGACAGAGTGGTGGGTTTCTTCCAGTAGAAATAAAACAATACACAAAAATACAGATTATAGTGAAAACCCAGTTACTCACGTGGCTGCAGGCTCTGTACTTTATCTGAAAGGTGGTATAGCAGGTTGAGCTCCAGCCTTAAAGCTAAGGGTTTTAGCATAATTGCTAGCCATATGAATGAAGTTACTGAAGCCGTCACTGTGAAGTTACTGTGTTCTAGGTTGTGTTGTAGACGACGCCACTGTATCCATGACACGCTAAACAACTTATCCAGTTTTTATATTTTGATATCTTAAAGAAACCAAAGCTTAACAGACTAGCATTAAGTTTGTGATGCTCACCATTTTATAAATTAGTTAAGCTTTAAAAGCTGTGTAATGTGTGCCCAGTTTTAGACTTTTGGCAAAGCAGTTCAAGTGTAAGGGATTAAGTGAATTGAATGAATCAGAGAAAGCTTAAAACAAAGTAGTTGTAAAATTCTTGTATGAAGTGCATCTCGCCCATGTAAAGTCAGGAAGTCTTTCTAACAAATATGTAATGTGTCTTTTGTGGATAGGTGTTTCGAGTGGCCAGTGTGTGTCTGGGCAGTCCTCCAGACACTATCTGTTGGGAATACAGGGACAAGGACAAGATCTTCCACCGTATGGGCCCTTTGACCCCAAAGGAGTTCTACACAAAGCATGTTAAGCCACTCTACAACCTGCAGGACAAGGTACAGCAATGAACTACACTTGAAGGGGACATATTTTGAAAGCTGAAAACAAACCCTCTTTTTAACGAGAATTTTTTTTGCACTGTACTATTAGTAATACTAATACTGTTGGGTATTTTATCGGGATGCACTGAATGTTCAGCAAACAAAATTATTTGTCCAAAAATGGTGAAAAAAACCCACTTGTTCCCAAATGTAGAAGGGAACAAAAGAAGAGCAGAGCGTAAAAGTAGTCTAATACCCACTTTAACGCATTGTTTTTCCACTGCGAGTCACACTGGAGCACGCTGAAGTTGTCAGAGTCGGGCAAAATAGGACGTTCGCAGGGAGGCTTTTAAAGGTTTATTAAAAGAAGACACAATCCAAAGAGGAAGTCAAAAAACAAGCAAAAGGTCAGAAAACGGCGAACAATAATGAAGGGAAAATCCAGAGTCGAAGTCGAAGAACAGAGCTAAGGGTCAGAAAACCGAAATAGCAAACAGAGTAAAGAAGGCTCGGTAAGTACTGGCAAAACAGAAAAGTTACTTCGCGAAGATGATAAATTGAACAGCTTATGAAGGCAAAACACCAGGTGAGAATAATCAGTACTAGGGTGAGGTCGATCTGGGATTGGCTGCCGGCTGAGAGCGTGAGGTCACATGGTCACCAGGGGAGTTCTGGGAAATGGAGTTCACAGGCAGTATAGCCCGTGCAGGGCTTGATGGCCGCGTGACAGAAGTGTCTTGCCTTTAGTTCAGCTTCAAGCATTCGAACCAAACGGAACTCCAGAAAGAGTAAATAACAAAACAGCTGCTACAGCGAAGCAGACAGACAGCAGTTTTTCAGCATGTACGCGCTCATTCGCGCTCAAGCCTTTTCTCTCACATGCCCGCATCCTCGGTATAGAAACATAGACCCCAATTTTACGACATTGTGATACAATGGTGACCGGCGTGGAGTGAGGCGCTCTTTGTAAATGTCGGCTGCGAATTTTTTTTATTGCTAATATATTTAAGTCATATTGTGCTTTGGTGGTACGTCTGCTGGGATGTTCAAATGTTCAATGTTTGAATAAATATTTTTTAATTTCAGTTCAGTAAATGTTGTTTTTTTTCCCTTTAAAAACCCAGACTAAAATACATTTAGCATTGCAATGGTGAAAAAGTGGCAAAATTAATCAAACACTGAAAAAACTTGTTCGGTATTGTGCCTTCGCCCAAATGTTTCATTTTGTTTGGTTTCAGGTTCGGCCAAAAATGCTCATTTCAGTGCATCCCTAGTATTTTACTGTGGTTTACCGTGATCCACAATAATGTTAATGTTAACTTTTTAACTTCACTTTTTATATGGGACTTTTGAACTTTTGACTGGTCCTTTGCAGGTGTGCCTTGTAAACGACCCACGACCTCAAAACCCTTTCGGGAAGTCGTACAGTGTGGAGTTCTTGGGTAACATGGTGGGCGGCCGCAGAACACTCTACAATAATCAGCCTATTGAGCTTCTGAAGACAGCTGCCGCCGAGTCCATCAAGGATGGAGAGGTAAAGAGCAGGAGATGGTTCACTTGCCAGCTATGATATGCAGTAGTTTACCTTGGACTGAATCAAATATTCATGATATTCATATTTGCTTTGCTTTAAAACGATCAGAGGAAAAAGATTTAGGGTGCTAAGACCGCTGTTGTCTGTGCTTTACATTTATGTATTTATTTATTTATTTATTTAGCATTTTCACCTCACTCCCTTGTCCCTTGTCTTGCAGGCTGTGTGGTTTGGCTGTGACGTAGGGAAGCATTTTCATGGCAAGCTGGGCATCAATGACATGAATGTGTGAGTATTGTTGGTATCCTTAGTCACAGTGTCAATGTAATAATGGAGTCAAAAGATGAAATGTTATTAATATGCAAACAAAATAAGATGATTAAAATGCCTTCATATAAAACAATGTTATTTTGGGGGAAAATGGTGTGTCTGCTATGCTCTGTTACCTCTGCTGCTCATGCCCAAGCTTTTTGGTTTATGTTGCCCAAAACCCATCCTCCTCTGACACAGTACAAAAAAAAAAAAACACGCTACACAACCAACAACAACAGCAGCCACAATAAATCTCCACGGAAACTGCCAACTTGGAGCATGGCACATGGGGACCACTACTTTGTTGGCCACTTCCCTTCCATTAAAGCACAGCTATCCATGGCGAATATCATAAAAATGCTATTTCAGGCTAGATTTTGGGACTGGGTTGGATTAATAGTTTTTTGCTTTATATGCGGTCCAGTGTTTCATATTATCAGGCTTGTCAGTAATGATATGCCATCTTACAATTGTCAATCAAATTGCCATTAATCATTGCTGTTGAAGAATGTAATTTTTGAGTAGTCCTGGCAGCCTGAATATGAGAAGCAAGTATGAATGACTTTGTGAAATGGCTCCCTTGTTTTTGTATGTAGGTTTAACCATGAGCTGGTTTTTGGTGTCTCAGTAAAGAACTTAACAAAGGCAGAACGACTGATCTATGGAGACTCCATGATGACCCATGCCATGGTCCTTACTGCCGTTACTGACAAGGTACTGTACAGGCATATAAACACGTTTACAAGAATTGTAAGGATACAGCCAAAATGCTGATGTGACTAGTGATTGAAATGTTTTTTTTTTTTTTTTTACGGTCTGTTAGTTTCCATTTGTTGTTAGCAATTAACATGTTTGGTAGTATTGTCCTTTTAACATCTTATGTAGTTATTAATAAAACAAAAACTTGACACACAATAACACACACTGTTGAATAGTGAATAATTCACCCAGTAGAATACAGCTTGAATATTTATGTTGAGAGTCCTTTGAGTTTTTTTCCTCATCTCCCCTTTGTACTTGTTCTCTCTCTCTTCTTTTCTCTCCTTTTCTCTCTGTCCCTTGTATATACAATGTTTACTTTTCTTGTAATCTCCAGTACTTGAAATTACTGTCAATTTCCGCCCTATGACTACAGCTGTGTCCAGTTCTCCCCTGCAAAAAAACCTTTAGGGAAATTTTTGTGTCTTTATGACTTTGATTATGAAAAATATTAAGAATATTAGTCTTTCTTAATACCTTGCATAATCATAACACTTTAATGGAAATAATTCATATTAGGGCTGCACGATATTGACAGAAACTGTGATGTTCGATAAAACTGTCAGAAATTATGACTATATGAGAAGCACTAAATTATTGTTATTAAAATTAAAATTGCATTCCCTCTGGATGGTTGAACACAAGGGCAGAGATTTTCTTGGTATGTAAACAAAAATCTGCATAACTTTGGTAACTGGCTATCGTTTGGTAACTGGCCATTTGGTCGGCTGGTTAAGTTACTGAGGCCAGAGTTCAGTTCCAGTGCAAGAACAAACAGTTTGAGCACAGTTTAATGGTGTCTTGCTAGCTTCGTGTACAAGGTCATTTGATCTGTTCCATCCTCATCACATTGGTGATGGAGAAACTCCTATAACTATAAAAATATGATTCATCATGCAGCCCTAATTCACATCAGGCTACAGTATAATTCACCAACCCACCAACCACTCTTTTATTCCCTGTTTTAGGAGGGGAAGGAGGGATTCTATGAGAAGTGGAGAGTGGAGAACTCGTGGGGTGATGACCGTGGGAATAAAGGTGAGATTGCTTAGCTCTGAGAACAGACAGTCTGACTGCCTTGCACGCTACCCTCAAGACTATATAGTCCAAAGATATTTGGCTTTCCAGATGGGCTAATCTAATTTGCAATAAGATAACATCTCTTTGCTCTCTCTTTCGTAAGAGTTCATAATAGATTCTTAGCTGAGGAAAACTGCCTCATATGTGATTCATCTTTGAAACTGGTGTGCCTAGATAAGCAGTCATATATACGGTTCTCTTGTTCTGTTATAAATCTGCCATTGGGGAGCTGATGAAGTCCTATTAGGAACACCAAAAACACTACAGAAGCATTGTGTATGGCAGTGTACGTGTAGGCATCAGCTTAGTATCTCAAATACAAATTTTCACAAACATAAGGTAATGTCGATTGTGTTGGTATGTGGGTGGGGATGTGATTTTTGTTTTCCTTGTCTTTCTTTTGTTAGTGTTAATCATATTTGGCACTTGTTCAATACCCCCCCCCCTTGTAGTACAGGTTAGTTGCCCTAAAGGGATATTTAAGTATTCTTTGCCATGTGGATGAAAGCACATGTGCTCACCCTTTCTCTCCATTTTAATAAGCCCTGCATTCCTGAACAGATTACAAAGCTATTTTAGCTCAGTCATGCTTTGCAAGTCATTTTACCTGCAAACTGTTTCATCTGTCTTTTAGAAGTTCTTGAGTTTGCTTAAAGTTGAAACATTCCATAAATTCCTGCCAGTTCAGGCAAATTTTTCATTTAATTTCATAAAGTTCAGTGATGAATTGTTTCATGACTGAAACATGAATAAATTTTCATTTGAATAAATCACCTCTTTTGTGGCTTTGGAGCAATGTTTGTTTGACAGTTGGAGAGAGGAGGGATTGTTGACCTTGGGAGAGAGAAAAATGTGAGCTTGAGGTTGTAGAGGTCAGCTGCACTGAAATTTGTCCTAACAGTTGTTTCCCTCCAGAGATTAGGCTGTAATGAGATATTCCAAGGTGGAAAAAGAAAAAAGATCAGGGCTGCTAGAATGGATTATTTTAGCCTCAACTGTGTCTTTTTGTGACTTTAATGTTATGTCAGAAACGAACAGGGGAAATAATTTTGTAACCGATTTTGACAGAATATTTAAAGTGATGTAAAGGGCCTTGTGGTGATGACGTTTTTTTTTTGTTGTAAATTTTCTTTGTGTGAATAGATGAATGTACATTTAATCGATTTCTTAGTCATTCTGGTCACAGCCTGCATCATAAACATAAGTCTTTTTTTTTTTTTTTACGACTTAGTATTACTTTTTATTAGTATGTGCAACTCTGACACCCCCACCCTCTCCCCCACAAACAATTTGGCATTTTTGTAATCATGTTTCATCTGGCTTGTATAGTTTTGATGCAGATCTGAATATTTCACATTATCTGTCATTTTGTGTATAAAAGGGGCAACAAAATCTGCAAAATCTCTTAAATAGTGAACATACACATATAAGCCCCCTCCTTGTTTCTGTACTCGGTGTCCATTTCACCATTTCACCCTGTTCTTCAATGTCAGGGGACCCACAGGATCACAACAGAGCAGGTAGTATTTGGGTGTTGGATTATTCTCAGCAATCAGATTTTGGTGGTGTGTTGTGCTGGTATGAATGGATTGGACATAGCAGTGCTGCCAGAGTTTTTAACGCCTCTGTGTTACTGCTGAAACTGGGTGAAAGGGGGCTAACAAAGAATGCAGAGAAACGGATAGGCTGTAGTCTGTAATTGCAGACTATACAAAGTACACCTGAATGATAAGTGAAGTTGACAGAATGCACAGATAGTGTAGATACAAGGAGGTGAGCTAGCTTTTCATTTGCCAGCTTCTTATTGGAATTTTCTGTTCCATCTTAAATGGTGCCTGCAGTTACTTTGAGGTGCAAACACAACGCAAACTCAAGCTTTCATCTACTACACTAAAGAGTGCACTTCTAGTGGTATATGCACCATTTTAGCATCCAAGTCAATGTGCTAGTTTGCAGATTGGGGCATGGCACGGGGGAAATCTCAGCCATTTAGATTTCAGTTTTCAGCGCTGAAAACACATTATATTTCACTACCTCCTTATATTGTGTTTATAAATATTTTGTAAACTGTATTTTATTTGTCCATGTATAGTTTTTTATTTCTTGTATGTTGTGTATATTGTATATTGTACAGTGTCTGTATTTATTGTGTATATGTGGAGTCATTGTGTATATTGTGGACTGTCAGTTAGTTATGTGTATATTGATACAGTACTAGAGAGGCATGAACTGCCGAAACCAAATTCATTGTGTGTGTCAAGATACTTGGCCAATAAACTGGATTCTGATTCTGACATTGCCAAGTTGCCTACCCAAATGTTTGTAGCACGATTATGCGCTGTCAACGGAATACTACGAAAAAGTAGAAGGTAAAAAGCTGTATGGTAAAACTAGCGTTACAGTTAGTAACAGAGAGAACAAAAGGGCAGGTTTTAACCTCCCTCTCTCTCTTTCTAAAAACAGTAAATTAGTCCTTTTTAGATTTAGATTCTGTCTCAGATCTTTTCCTGGTACACCAAGCTTTTAATGGAATGTCATTAATTCGTCTTGACACTCTCTATTTATTAAAATTAGCGTGAGCACAAAACACTGAGGGCAAACAGTTTCATAAGGTAGAACCAAGCTCTGTCTAACAGGTCAAAACAAGTGCTAAACAAAGAGCGCACTGTACTGTGGTGTGCTTGCGTCACACTTCTTTCATTTTGACGTGTTACGTTTTTTGCTCACACAAGCCAAAAGGAACGACAGATTTGGCAAAATGTAGTGGAATAAAGATATTTCACACTCACCCAAAATGGAAATACATTAGTAAAATAAAGATACACAAAAAAACCTACTTAGTTACAGTAACAAAATTACATTTACTTCGTTACTGTCCACCACTGCTTGTCCATCGTAGACGATATCTCACTGCATTTCCCTGTCGCCAAGACCTAGTGTGCACAGTCCCATAATGAAAAGAAGTGAAATTCTCTAAAAGACTGACATTAAGTGTGATACTTTGTTAATTACTTGTTAGGATGCTCTTCATGTTGGGATTTTGTTGGGAAGTTGTATAGTGCACGCCTGTCTTCCCTGTTGTTTGTTTTTTTTTTTTTTGGGTACTGCCAAGTTGGTCGGCCCAAGCAGGACAGGCCTTAACACTGGCCTCGGAAGCACTAAGAACAATGTCTAAAAGCTTCCTGTCACGTTCCACTTCCTGCCGTTAATCAAACTTCAGGACTTTAATGATAATATTCTGATCCCAAATTAATTAATAAACTGTAGAACTTCTGTTTCAGGTACCCCAAAGGGCGGAATATTTAAGGGATTAGATGACAAGAGAATGCAAGTATAGCTTGTGCATCTTTGTGGGTACTTATGCATACGAGTCTAACAGTGGTCTGAAGGGTTAACGGTGTGGAAGAGGAGAGGCGTGACTAGAAGTTTGGCAGGAGGAGGGAGAGGTTCTGAGGGAGAGGCTTTCTCCTTCCCAGGAGAACAATAGGGAACACAAGGTGCTGATGGAGAGAAAGGGGATCACCCAGCACTTTTAACAGCACATCCGCTTTTAACAGATTTGGCAACACAAAAAGTAGCTGCAAGCAATCGGCTTGCCTATCAGAAGAAATTAGTTTCCAAGAATTCAATACAACACCCATGGTTTTATACACTTTTTTGATATTAATCATGCTACATTAACTTTGCATGCTAACCATGAATATCATACTCATGCTTATCCTTTATGTCCACTTTTTAATATAGACATGTAGTAAGAGTATCTGAATTTTTCATGGTTAATGTATATTTAAACTAGGGCTGTCACCTTTACTCAATTAAACTTAATTACACTGTTAAGAATATAAATTCTTAAACATCACTGCAGTGAATCTGCAATGACTTGGCAGTTTGCATGATCATAATGTTTATTTCAAATTCTCATACTTATGTTTCTTTGAGTAAAAGAGCCTGTTGTACAAACACATTTATATGCATTAATGGTGTTTAAAAAAAACTGTTTTTTTTTTTTTTTTTTTTTCATTAATTGTATTTTTGGGGGGGGTCTACCAGAACAGATATACACACTACAATGTTCCCAAAACTCTCCTATGTCTTAAGCCCCACATCCCGATGCGCCCTCTCTGTTCTAAATGCTCAGCGGCCTCATGCTACAAGTTCACACACACAGCTGTGATGGTTCTTACATTGGCATCGGTTCTGATCCTGGAGACCGATCCTAAATGTTAAGGTAAAGTTCGTAGTCCTGAACCACCTTCACAAGCTAGACTGGAGCAGGACATTGTGGCATGTTTAGCTCTCTATGTGCAATAAGGATTATGCTGCGAGAAGACATCATCTTGTAACAAAGCCCTATACTTCTCGCAGCTGAAAAAAATGGGTTCTACGGGAGAGAGTTTTTTCTCACTTTGGGCTTTATAATTTTGCAGATCATTTACATACACAAAAAGCTACCAATTACAAAAAAGAGAAAACAAGAAAAGCATAATAGGTCACCTTTAAAGACTCTAAAATGTTGTGCATGGTGTTATTGTGCAGTTAGGTTTTTTTATTGTTTGGCCTGTGTTAAAACTCTTTATTGCATTATTAATATAATTAATAGTGATACCTGAATTAAAGCCTGAACTTGTCTTCCATTCTTCTCCTTACATCTTTCTCTTTCCTTCTCACTCTGCCTTGTGTCTTTATCTAATCTCTCTCTCTCTGCTTCTCCCTGCAGGTTATCTGATCATGACGGATGAATGGTTCTCTGAATATGTGTATGAGGTTGTGGTGGATAAGAAGTTTCTCTCCCCTGAAGTGATGGAGGTCATGCAGCAGGAGCCTGTCGTTCTCCCAGCCTGGGACCCGATGGGAGCCTTGGCATAACCATGGAAACAGAGAGTGCCCTGCTCAATCTGGTCTCAACCTGGTTTTTCTGACTCCGCCCCTTCGGTTTTACCCTCCACAAACTCCCAGAAACAGTCTGTTCTAAACAAAATATTTTTTTTTACTGGACTGCATGTGTTATGTCAGTTCATTGAAATAATCTTCCTCATTAAAGCCAGTTGTGATGAAACACAACTGGATTTAAGTAATTTTCATGATTTTATTAAACTGTATTTTATAGTGAAGTACAGTTCATTTTCAAAGAAAAAGGCAATCATTTTGAAAGAGTTACACAACTAGGTTTTCAGGAAGTATATTTCTGTATACTCATTTAGGGCTACTCCCATTTAACCTGTTACTGTTGAGTTATCCAGCCTTGAAGTGAAGTTCAAAAATAAGCTTTCAGGCTTAAGTCAAATCTCACTTTTTATTATGATTTCTAGCATTATTTTTGTTTTTCTGTCTTTGTCAGTGGTGGCCAAAGCCAAAATGAGGAGTAGTTGACTGGTGCAGGAAGGAGAGATATGAAATGTCAAGAGTCACCAACCAGAGTAATGCTGCAGTTCACAGCAGAACTGTGACTAAAAGTACACTAGGCAGGTGGGCAGGCAACTTGTGCTTTCCTTTCACCTTACTGTCCTCATCTATATGAACTGTGTCATTATCAACTACTAAAATCTTTAAAGATATCACATACCTGAGGCATCCAATATCCAAAGGCATCAAGTGTCTTAGTAAAATTCATTAGTCCTTAAAATTCACTGAAATTCAAATAAATGCATAAATTTGCAAATAAATGAACCCCCCCCATAATGTGGCTAACAAGGCTCAGTTTGAGGCAAAGTCAACAGTATGCCATGGCCCCCAGGTGCTCTGATATAATTGTGCTAAAATTATGTGACATAAAAGATGGTTCTTCTAGATATTCAGTTCCATCTTTATAGGACATTTACCAAGTTGTGTTGGAAGTCTTGGGAGTTCATAGCAAACTAACATGTTTCAGTTGGGGAAAACAATGCATCAGCCTTGTTAGAACGAGCAATAAAAGTTTTCAAAATTACACTTGCACTTAAACATGCAGACTATAAACTTGATAATCTAAAATAAAAAAAAATACTTGGTCAAATCAAGGACAACTCATCATATAATACCATTTAAAAGATAATAATAATTATTATTACTATTATTAATCTTTAACTGTAGTAATTGTAATGACCGTTGCTCACTGTTGCTTTAGAGAAATGTCTTCTTTTCGATGTCACCATGCATGAGGGATCAAGGACCAAAATATTAACCAATAATATCATGTTTCCACTTTCTCCCACTACCCCCACCTTTCTTTCTAAAGGCTAAACTACCTTCCTGATTTTGTTTTACTTGGAAATACATCACGTGGAGAACGTGTTCTGATTTTGATTTCACATATACTTTAAAGTTGACAGCATACAATTCTGTGGGCTCAAGGAGCTAACATAACGGGCAGCTCATCTTTTAAAGACGTCTTTCACTGACAATTTAGCATGGTCCTTCATGGATGTGAACAGAAAAACGCCAGTAGAGCACTATGTTGGTTTAATATCCCCCCCTCTAATTTCAAATGACATTATTCAACGATTTTGCATGGGTGTGAAATTCCTGTATTGCAGTGTGGTGGAAGACAGATCGTTTCTCACTACGTTTGATGAGGAGCACTGCTGTGAGAGGTAGCGTAGCAGGTCCTCGTGCGGCAGTGAGCCGGGCGGAGTAGTGGATAAGATTTAAAGGGTTTTGAAGAACTCTGACAATTTGTTGCCAGCAAGTCCTGATCCCAACGTCCTTCCAGGAACTTTCCATCTGTACTCTCCTGATTACTAAATCAAAAGTAGATGTTTCCTTTTAACGAATCAGTGAGAAATACTTCTACTTCTCTCTAGGTTTTCATATTTGTTGGTTCAGCCACTTATTAAGGAAATTGGGAAGAAACGCAACTGACATTGCTCAGATTCAGGTGTCTTATTCCCTTCTTCAAATCTGTCCTGCTTCAGTGAACTGTTCACCTATTTTAAACTTTGCTTGTATGTTCCTCCTCCCCCCCCCTTGCTCCCTCCCTCTGCTCTGTTTTCCCAGCTTGTTGGGGATTAACCTAGTAGCAGAGGCAGATTGGAATGACTTGCAGCTCTCCACATGGTGTATTTGTGTTTGTGTTATGTGTCTGTATGTGTTTTTGTTAGTTTCAAGTCTTGAACGACTTGAAACTGTGATTGTCTGTGAAAGAGCTATCATCGTTTGTGAGGGAAACAATAGTTGTGTGTTAATCTTTTGAGGCTTGAGGAAGGTTGTAGCATCTACTAAGTAAGCTCTGACATCATCTACCACACAGACACATGAGGATGTGGTAATCGGCCAGCCAGCCTCTTGCATACGCCCAATGGTTGATCAGATCTGTCAGATGGGCTAGAAATACTCTCTGGAATTGGAGGCAGTGGAACTTGGCCTCTACAATTGTTCTTGGTGCCTCACCAATGCATGCATGTGTTTGTGCTAGCGTGGAAAGAGCTGGGAAAGTTGAGAATGATTCTAAAGTGATTTGACCTGTTAGTTCTCTATGGGTTCCTCTCCACTACTGCTTTGAAACGGTGCTGGAGGAACCTTGAGCTGCTTTTGCCTTGGACTCCAGATGTGAACTCGTGGTTTCTCAGGTAGGACACATCTCAATATCACCATCTTTGTATGATATAGAAAATCAAATACAGACTTTGAGGTTTTCTCAGAACTTCAACTGCAAACCAGCTCTGTCTGCCCAATCATTTTCTATCTAAACATACTTTTTATGTTCTCCAAGTTTTACTGTTTAAAATAAAATCAGTAATAAAACGTTTTCTACAACTTATTTAAAGTTCTACAACAAGCACTAGTCAAAATAACTTACTGACCTTAAATTATTTATTCAGGGTATGTGCTGTTTGATCATCACATGCTACACGTTAGATGCAATCATTTGTGAGTTTAAACAGCACCCTGTAAGACACTCCTAATCCCTTTCTTAAGGAGTTAGGAGGCAGGAAACATCACTCTGATGTACAAAACAACATTTCTCACAGACACAACCCTCAGCTTAGAGCTGACATGGCAGGAAATGGAGGTTAAAACAGATTTCACAAGAGCATAAGAAGAAAAGAAGGAGAAGAGCTGTTAAACCTTAAAAAATATGTAAAATAAAAGCAGCACTCCTCTCTATGTTTCTTGAAATTCTGGGAGCCCGCTAGTCTTTTCTCCTATTTCTTTCCCTCTCTTCCTCCTCTTCATGTATTTCTCCATTCTTTATTCCCTTGATCTGTACCCCCTGCCCCGCTGGACAGACGTTGGAAAACTCAGCCACGTCACAAAGGTCAGAGATTAGTGACCGTGCCAAATACGCTCCCAGACTGTGGCCATATTCATTAGCGTGTCAATGGCATTAGATTATGTGTTATCACCCCTATTACTTCGCCTTCTAGCCCAGGTTCCTGTGTCTCTTGTAAATTGAGTTAACACTGCAATATTTTGCATGTGGGAATGGCATTAGCACAGCAGGGCCAGGATTATGGGTTGACATTTTTTGTCCCCCATCATCAACAAAGTGTCACAATACAGAGAGTATGATATCAAAGGCTTTTAACAGAGGTCTTTACTGATAGAAGAGAAAGTATCACTGTGACCTACAGTACTGTGCAAATGTCCACACATGTATTCAATTTATCATATATATTTTTCAGAGGAATAACACAATTTTTTCCTTTGGTCAGCGTTGTCTTAGACTATTTCAGGGGAACATGGAATCTGCTGGCTTATTTTTCTACACATATAAGGTTCAGTTGCATTTGCTGCTACTCATGATCCAAGTAGCTCCAAACACATCCAGGGACTCCATTGTTCTGAGAACAAAATTCAGGTTTTTTGTCTACTTGTCAATAAGTGTCTTGACAGTCACACAAGTTTTCTCTTTTTGTGTTTTTGTTTTGGAGATGTGACTGTTGACTAGTGTTTGTTAGCAATTAGCCCAGTAACTTCAGTTAAAAACTGAACAAACAGAATGTAAATAGCAAGAGTTTGGGCTGATTGACTACATCTGGGATGAGTGGAAAAGGTTTGATCATTACTATTATTAAAACCATTGAGGGTTTTTAACCTTGTTCCTAGAACCTGATTCCTGATCTACAGTGAGATTTTATGCGCATAACATCTGCCTTCCAGAGTGACATCACTATTTCAAGATAACAGAACTGTTTAAAAAAAAAAAAAAAAAAAAAAAAGTGCCTAAGAGGGTTCTTTGGAGCAATGCCAAAGAAGAACCTGAAGAACTCTTCAAGGGATGGAATGGAAAATGGATGGACCATTTTTGTAAATTAAATTTTGCAAAATAATTTTTAAAGCTTAACAAACTCTCACGTCATGTTGTGATTCTATAGCAATTCCTGTTGTTCCTATAACTACAAAGCCAAGAACCATTAAGGAACCATAAAGGAAAGGGTTCATAAAAGGTTTTGATAGTGACCTCCAAAGGTTCCTATGTGGTTCACCACCTATGTACATTTACAATGCAGAGTAAAGCTCAGTAATTCCCTAGACTCACCAGAGAATATCTTTACTCCTGGGAGTCAGTGAGGGATGATCACTTCCCCACTGATGAAAGCTATTTATCTGTCTAGTTCAGAAATCCCAGCTTGTTTTTGAAGGAAGTTCTTTGCATTTGTTGGAGTGCGTGTGATTCGGTTTTGCATGCAGGGATAGGTTTGGTGTATATGTGCTGAATCTTCAGCTGTTCCTGTTTCCTTTTCACTGTCGCACTTAATTCCTGATACATGAAGTGGTGTTAGGCCCTGTGTTTCTGGGGAAAAACTATAACACATTTAAGTAATTAAAGAAAACATGCTAAACCCTGCTCACGTTTTTGATTCTGCATGCGTTTACAGTAATAGTAACAATATAAACAACATATAAAGTCTATTACCATAAATAAACAATATTTGGTAATATAAAGAAGCAATAAAGAAATAAACTAAAGTGGTTCGAGCTGATAGAAAGTCTATTGTAACCCAGATATCTACAACTGTGGTGAGTAGAAAAGCATCTCTGAACACAAAGCTCATAGATCCTTGAGGTGGATGGGCTACAACAGCAAAAGACCATGTTAGCGTCCACTTCTGTGAGTCAATAACAGAAACCAGAGGCTCACCAAAACTAGAAAGTTGAAGACTAGAAAAACATAACATGATCTGATGAATCTGAAAGTAGAGTCAGAACTGCATGAGTCCATGGACCACACTTCATTAATGTCAATCAGTCATCAGTTGAATGCCACAGCCTATTTGAGTATTGTTGCTAATCTTCTAATGGCTACATCCACCAGAATAAGTGGTTTAGGTGCAGTTTAGATTAACTGATTTAAACTGGACACAACATATTTTAGCCATGTAAACGTATTTTGGGGAATAAGATGTTCAAACTTTTAAAATGAATGCAGTTTATATACTTATACATAGTTTTGTTGTGTGTCCAATTGTGTGCTTATGAAATGCGTTCTGGACACTTTTTATTCTATTCAAAACAGTATTTTGTTGTACCAATTTCTCAGTTGTTAAGGAATTATTTACAACTCTGGTCATCATTCACCTGTACTGTATAAAAATCTTCAGAGTACCTCACTGTTTGCCTGAGATTGGATTCTTCATTTTGCTCTAGCAGAGTTTATAATGTCATAGCAAACAATGCTGAGAGTCTATAACATTACAGTTTTCAGTGCACTGAGTGTTTGCCATAAAGAGCAACGGTGCAGGTCTATAACATCATAGAGAACAGTGTTGCGAGTCTACGACATCGTAGCAAACAATGCTGAGTCTATAATGTTGTGAATGAGCCATGCTAAGAATCTATAACATGACGAGCAATGCTCTGAATGTAGGGGGAAAACATTCATAACATGAGGGCGAGCAAGGTGTTTATGGTTTGAGAAAGAAAATAGCAGTTTGTGATTCAGACAGTGCAGGATGGGAGCGCAACACAAAAAAAATGTGAAGGTAAGTAAAATTTAGTTTATATTGTTTGTCTTGGCTGGCAGGAATAGCCAGCAGAGACTGTGTTTTGTTTTTTTGTTTTTTTCTGTGTTAACAGAATTTTGTGCTAGCTAGGTGGCAAGTTAACTGGTTAGTTAAATCAATGTTTGTTGGCCAGTCAGCATTAGGTAGTTTTTGCTGAAATGTTTTCAAATTATTTGTAATCTGCCTTTATTGTTTATTTAGTGCTGTCGAGTTGGCTCTGACCATATGGATAGTGTTTTTTCCAAAATGTCCTTTCTTCTGTTTAGGTCTTTAGGCTTAGCACATACATATTTTACATTATATACACAAATTAGGTGAAATTACTTGCCAAGCACCATCAAATTACAATATTAGATATTTCTCTAAACTGCACTGAATTGTAAAGATGCAACTCGAGTGCTTAACATAACCGAATAAGGTTTGTTCTTAATTTTAAACCTAGAGGCTGTGAATAAGTATATGATCTCTGTAAGATATTTAACATGGAGGCCATGCTTGGGTCAGAGGGCCTGTTTTTTCTTAATTGTTTTAGCCCAAACTCATCATTACTAGATAAGTGTTGCAAAAATACAATACGATTTTGCATGTACGATTCACTTCTTTGGACATTTTTGTTCTATTATAATTAATTGCATGCATAATTAGTTTCATTCACAATTGGTTTTGTGGTTGGTTAATTACCTTAATAACATTGGCAATCTTGTCAGGCAAGGATTGCATCAGTTCCTTTTTAGTCTACTCTTCCTGAAGTTCATGTGTACCTATTTTGGCATTCCACCTGCTGTCCAGAATGAGAAATGGAATTGAGGTCTGCTGATTTTGCTGGTTGTCAAACTGTGCCGGAGTTCCATCATGTCAGTTCTACCAGTCCCATACATCCTGGAATGGGGGAATGTCAATGTTGATTTCTGCTCTGACAAGAAGCAAAGAGTTAGTAGAAGAGGGGTGGCTAAAATGGACAGGACACAGGCTCCTAAGACACAGATGTTGTCCTTATTTGACAGCATTAAAGAAGAAGAATACTTGTGATTATTTTTTGTCAGAGGAACTGTGTAGATGTTTACTGGTGTAGAGGTCAACAGTACTTTTATTTTATATATCATTTTTATTAGATTGAAAACAAACTTTATTTTATGCTCTGCTTAATGAAATCTCATGTGTATGTAGCTACTGTTTGCACACTAACATGGCAGTTTCCTGTGCAATGTAACTATTGTGCAATTTGGGTGGGGGTTGTCTTCTGAGGTACAGAGAGAAAGTAGAAGAAAGTCCATAGTACATCACCTGGGCTCATAATGATGCGTTTACACAGCAGGGGCTGGAGCCAGGGAGCAGAGTGAGGGATCAATAAGGCAGGCAGGGAATAGAGAGAGAGAGAGAGAGAGAGCGCGAGAGCAGGGGTGTAGGGGGGTGTGTCCTACAGTCTGGCTCTCAGGGACGGTGAGCAGGAGCCCAGCGCAGACACCCACAAACCTGCTCAACTGCTGCACGGTAGGGCTGCGTATGGCGTGTGTGTTAACATGGCTTGGCAGTTGTGGCCGACAGGCTTTGTCTTGTGCATGCTTGCATGTGTTTGGATTTGTTGTGTTAAGATGTCTTTGATAAAGTGACCTTGTTAGTTGATTTTGTGTGGTGTTTGTGCTAACTTTTGAATGTTGTGTCTTTCTGTGTAAAGTTTCTTTACTTTTAAAAGTTGAGAAATCATATGTGCTTCTGCTCTTTTTTGGTTACAGTGTGCTGAAATGATCTCTCCAACATTTGCATTGTGTCATTTTATGGTCAGCATCTTCGTACTTTGTGAATAAACAAGTGAGCAGCTTGCCGTGAGCCTCTAGGCTCTTATGTTCTTTATTGTTTTACGTGCTTTCCTGCACAAATTCCATTCCAAAGTCAATTATTTTGCAAAGACCATTCTTCTGTGCAAACAAAACTTTAAAAGAACAAAGCTTATTTTAAAAAGTAAATACATCTTTTTTCATCCATGTTAGTTCATTTAATTCTGTTTATGTTTCTGTATGATTTCTCTGAGATAAAAGAATGTTAAAAAGCCTAAAGTTCACGATTACTTCTCAGATCCCTTCACATCATTGCCGCTTGGCTTTTTCTGGTTTCACTCCACTGACCCTACTGAACAAACAGATACACATTTACAAAAGTTACAATATTAAATCCTGATGAAAAGTCTAGTAGGCATCAGATTTGGCCACTGAAGGGCTCTTTTTGGCTGCAGTGACAAAACCTGAGAAACAATTTCTAAATGCTAGAATAGCATTTCCATCAGACTGATCAACAATATAAATTGTTTTTAGAGGTAAATTATAGTGGTGTTCAGGGAGGAGACCAGCGTTATTCCCAAGCAGGAGGGAAAAGCTTTACTGTCTCATTTTTAGGTTTGTGTTGCTTTTAACCTTCTTTATCACAGCACTCTTGTCCAGATGTGTTGAGCCCCACGGGAACATCTGCAATGACGGGTTTACTTCAAAGTGGGTTATTTATTAGGTTTAATTGCGGAGGGCATATACAATGGTCCAGCCTTCTGGCTCTGCTTTGTCTCTTTGTAACAGCACGGAACGCTTTCCACCTTTACCATGCCAAAAATTACCATAAAAAATAATTAATAGGAATTTTGCTAGAAGTGTTTTTGGTAGAGCACAATTAACCACTAGGAATACATCATAAAAATTTAAGGGCAAAAAGAACATTGGAAGGAAAAACCTTCTTCCACTGGACTCTTATTAAAAATGAAGACTTAGCCTGACCTCTGTTACTAATGTTTCTGATATTTTACGAGCAGAATCTTGTATTTGGTTTTTGTTAGACCCTGATAATAGCATTTGGGCTGTTTTCACTAATTACCTTTCGCCCAAAGCGACAGTGTGGAAAAGGTGAAAAATCAGAAAACAATTGCATTATTTCAGACTCTAATGAAGAGCAGCTTCAACATGCTCCCCTTACTGCTTACTTACTGCTCCCCTCTGTCTGTTAATATATAAAAAAATAAATAAATATAAAATAAGTATTTAATAATAATACTAACTGGCGACTGTGTGATAATTCTTTTAGTTCCATACACAATTTTTTTTTACATGAGCAGTGCTTACAGACCCACTTTGTATGTTGAAATATAATTTCTCAATTTCATACTTGGTCAGATAAATGGCTTTGAAATTATTACACCACTTGATTTCCCAGTGTTTATAAATGATTCATTTTCACTGAAAATACCTAGCAAGACTTCGTCAAGACTTCAGAGTTTATTTATCTGGCATAATTTAGTCATATTTCACAATTTCATTCATAATTCACAGCTCCTATTTGCTTAAAAGATTTCTCCCTTTTTTTTTTATTATCTTACCTTTTCAAATCTTACTAGTCGTACTAGTCTTTTTCTTATATCGGTTTTATACAAAGTATCAAATGAATTTTGCATTAATGTTTTGTTTAAAGGCAAACACCAAGAAAGCTGACGTCTCGCAGTGTAAGTTCAGCAACATCAACAATGTCAAGTAAGAATAAAATAAATAAATGTGTTCTGGCAGCTTCGTCAGGCACAATTTTGCTGGGGCCTGTGCGGATTTTGCTACGTCTTTTACACCTTTTAACCCCATGTTGGAGGGGGGGGGCTTGTTCCAGTCAGCACTGTTCTTAGCAGATCTAATTCCGCTGGACTCATGGCAGTGAAGCAAGTCACCGGCCAAGTGCATGTTTGCCATACAACCATGTGAACATAAAATCTAAATGTATATGTCCTGCTGCGTCACCTAAAATTTTTCTTTTTTTTTTTTTTTTTGTCCTGCAGCTGGGCTCGTGCTATTGTTCTTCGCCGGCTTGTTGAAGCAGGGAAAGAGTGCCAGTACCAGCCCTGTGCTCTCTCTCTCACAGACCCTTAGCCAGGAAACCTCCCTCCACTCACAGCCCTTTCTTCTCCTGAGTCTGGGTCACCCCATGGGTGCCATATCAGTGACTGCCGGAGAACCTCCATCTCAGCCAGCATATCACCCCTAACACTCACCCCTTTCATTGCCATGGAGATGAATCAGCTGGTGACCATGAACCGCGAGGATCGGGACAGCAAGGAAAAAGCTGAGGAGTCACAGGAGAATGGCCGGCTGGTGGCTGAGAAAACCCAGAAAGTGAGCCCAGGGACAGGACAGGTCTCTAACGGTTACCCCAGCACGTCCCCTCAGAGTCCCAGAGAGGGCACCGGGGCCGTAGGAGACAGGCCTGGCACCCCCGGGAGCTTCCGGACACTGGTGGTTCAGCAGACCAGCCTGGACCCACCCCGCGAGACCTGGAGCAAGAAAATGGACTTCCTTCTCTCGGTCATCGGTTACGCAGTGGACCTGGGCAATGTGTGGCGCTTCCCATACATCTGCTACCAGAATGGAGGAGGTGAGCTCAGGGGAACAAGTGAAAGTCAGTTTGTGAAGATGCGCAGTAGTGTTGAAGCAGAGAGCAGCAACATGTTACTGTTTCATATTTGACATATGCATATTGTAATATAGGGTTCCAAATTGACAGAAAAAAAAACACAAAGTCTCAATGGTGCCAACAACTTGTCAGAAGGATAGTTTTTCTTCTCTGATACATGATCAATTGGATTCTGTGTGCTTAGAAAGAACAAACAGACAGTATGTTTGTATAGGGAACTCCGCTCCACTCTCTCCGCATTGTACTCCACTGCTCTCCTCCAAACAAGCTTTAGCCTCCTGCCTTTTGAATTTCAAATAATAAAATCTTTGTAATTTCCTGTTCCACCATGCAAAGGGGGGAGGGCTAGTGAAAGATAGAGCAGCTTGGGACTTCCTTGCTACTAGCAGCACTATTAATTGTGGCTTTCATGGGAGACGCTTCAATCTCTTCTCTTATTGTTTAATAACGTGGCTCGCAGCTACTCAATCAACTGCTATCTTTGCGCTCATGTCAGAAAGCACACAAATAAAGCTCTAATCAAAGACTGGGGTGGGCTTGTCTGAACTAGTGCAGCTTTTCTCCATCACTCTTAGCTTTGGCATGGTGAGATGTACCAACAAGTGTGCATGTGCGTTTGGGTATTTTTGTGCTCAGCCAGAAAACCCGTGCCTTGCTTTTGTTCTTTAAAAAAACTAACATGTTGATACCAATATGATGAATGAAAGTGATGAAGGTTGGGGGGTTTTGCAAACATTATGATGAATTGGAACTTTTATCTGATTTAAAGCTGTCTGCATACCTGGTTCTCTCACATGCTCCCTGTCCCTTTCCATGCAGGGGCCTTCCTGCTTCCCTACTTGTTGATGGCTGTGTTTGGGGGAGTGCCTCTCTTTTATATGGAGCTGGCTCTGGGCCAGTTCCACCGCAGTGGCTGCATCTCCATCTGGAGGCACATCTGCCCCATCTTCAAGGGTAAGAGTGACTGCCCTCTGATCCGCAAAGTGGACCTCGGATGGAAACATTCTGAAATACTTACAGGAACAGTTTGTCAAAAAATCTAACTTGGACCATTTTCCTTTGTCTCCAAATGTAGTTGATCTAGGTATTTCAGCTGTTTGGTTATAATAAATACTTAATATTTTTCTTTTTAAATTGGTAATATAATTTATTAGACTACATTAACTATGTTTTTTTCACTTTTGAAGCTAGAAAGGCAAGCAAGGGGCTGACAGGTCACAGTGGGGCAACATGGACTGGACAGAAGAAGTTGGGAGGGGGGAAGATAATATTCTCTCTCTTGCTTTCGCTCATTGACCCTTGCCCCAAAACTTCTGACCAGTTTCTACATGCAGCTTTGTTGATAGTCACTGCGAGTTGGATTCTCTGTTATGGAAATTGTCACATTTCCCTCTCAAAATGCCAGCTGCTAAGGAACTTGGTTTGATGGACAAAATTCAGCTCGGTCCTTAAATGCCATCAGGCATCTCTCTCTGAAGTTGAAACAGAGTGAGGCATTTGCAGGGAGATGAACTGCTTTTTTTTTTTTTTTGTTGCTGTGTGTCTTAGGCATAGGCTTCGCCATCTGCATTATTGCACTGTACATCGCCTTCTACTACAACACCATCATGGCCTGGGCTCTTTACTACCTCCTGTCCTCCTTCCGTTCCACGTTGCCGTGGACCACATGCACCAATGCCTGGAACACAGCCAACTGCACCCACTACCTGTCCACTGATTTGAATGTCTCTTGGACCAACACCTCCATCTCACCTGCCGAGGAGTTCTATACGTAAGTGCATGTAAGTGCCAGGAGTCTAGAATTGGAGTGCAAAGAGTATGGGAAAGAACACTAGGGTAATGATGTCCACTCCTGGTCATGGTGTACTCCTGTAATAGACAAAAAAAATCATATGCTATGAGAAGTTGTAACTTAAAGTATTACAAAAGCCTTGTTTCATCTTATATTTTCATCTTGTATATTGCACTGAATGTTGTGGACACATAAGGCACCCTCTTTTAATGGAGTGACTCAGGTGCATGAACAAAATTCACAAAAATGTGCATGACAGAGGTTTTCCAGGCTGGGTATCGTTCAAATACTGCTATTTATACAATACATTAGTACATCAGTAGTACTAATACCATTGCTGGTACATTAGTACTGATTCCATAAATGAGCATGAAGTGCGGTCTGTGACTATATTTCCTGACTGAAATAGACAGCAGAGTATTCAAGACACACTGACATCAATTGCATGCATATAGAATTTATTTTAGACAATAAAATAAAGCAGGGTAACACTTGGCATCGTATAATTTTTTAATACACATTAGTAATGTAAGTAATTTGGTTGGTACCATAAAAGTACTACATTTCAATACCTTGTCCTATCCACTGCTAGAGTTGGGGACTGTAACCAAATTTTGACATGCGTCAGGTGTACACATTGTACCAAGACAGTCACACAACGAGACATCTGTTGATCTTTTTGTTTCCCTATATGAAATGAGTAGCTCATTTTTTTTAATACACATCTGCCGCTTTATGGGAGTTTTCCTGAGGTTTAGGCTTGTTTAAATGAGAGGGTCAAAGAACCATTCTTGCTCTGCCTGCCACTGGAATTTCCTGTTTTCCATGTAAATCTGTCTCTTTTTTTTTTCCTTTTTTTTTGTCTGCTATCTGTGCTTCTGCAATATGAGTTTAACCCCTTTCCCATCACCCCTTCGTCCGGTGGTAAATTCGCCTTCAGCTTCAGTTGCCTTTCTTTACTGATGCTAGATAGTGCTGCCTTTTTCTTTCTTTACCAGTGTCTGCAGCTGTTCATTCTTGCCTTTTCATATTTACATACTTCTTCCAACTCTTTCTCTGTCTCTCAGACGGCAGGTGTTGCAGGTACACCTTTCCTCTGGTCTTCATCAGCTTGGTGCAGTGAGCTGGCAGCTAGCCCTTTGTCTACTCTTCATCTTCACTGTTGTCTACTTCAGCATCTGGAAGGGGGTTAAGACTTCTGGCAAGGTAAGAAGGTAGAGAGAGCATTATTTTTTAGAAGGAAGTTAGAGTGAGAAAGAAATGTGCAGGACTCGGATTAAAAACCACTCGTTCAAATCATAAGCTTGCTTTCTTGTAATATGTTCTGCCAGGTAGTGTGGGTGACAGCGACCTTCCCATACCTAGTACTGCTGATCTTGCTGGTGAGAGGAGCCACCTTGCCTGGAGCATGGAGGGGGGTGGTCTTCTATCTGCAGCCTGACTGGGAAAAGCTCCTGAGCACCACGGTGAGGGGAAAAGGATTTACTGTGTGTCTCATTTCAAACATCATATTGTTTTTCTTTATTTGTTTATTTGGGTATTAGTGTTTAGTTATTTAGTTAGTTTATCATTATATACATTAGTTGCTAACTAGTGATTGGACCCCTTTTGATTGTCACTTGCAGCTAAATTTGCTCATTTTGTTTCTTTCCATCTGTTTGTGTCTCAGGTTTGGATTGATGCAGCAGCCCAGATCTTCTTCTCTCTAGGCCCAGGCTTTGGTGTGCTTCTGGCTTTTGCCAGTTACAATCCTTTTCACAACAACTGCTATAAGTACGAGACTTTAGCATTACCCTTCTTAAACATGTAATCGTAATTACCTTGGAGTTGTGTTGTCATATAACACTTAATATTCTTAATATTCTTACTATTCTTAATCTGTCATTTTTTTCTCTTCCTATGTGTATATGTTATATTGTTAATTAACATCTTTTAATCACATAAACGTATTATTTGCTAACGTAAATGATTAATAATGCATTAAAAGCATACAGTACTGACGACAGAGAGCACTCTTCTGTTTATTTAATTTCCAGTCAAAATGGCAATTATGTAGAAGTTATTACATTTTCTGCATCAGGTAAAAACAAGAAATGTATATTTATTAAGTATATTATTAATAATATTGATTATATCATAGCTATTAATATTTCTGAGGATATTAGATCTAAGATAATCCACTTGCATGGGGTGGACAAATGAAAGAAGAAACTCCAGAGATGTCCGCAGATGTCTATCTGTCTACTGTGAGAAGAAAATTTGACATTGTGTCTGAAAAGCTATAGCTGTAGCTATCAAGAACTCAAAAACAAGGGAAAAAAAGGGAAATTATGCTGTAATTTACACAAAAGCAAACTCTAAAAAATACATTTATGTTCTTAATGAGTGTTTTGACTGGAAATGAAATACAAATGAAAGACAGACCTGTGTCCTTTACATAGTACTGTATGTACTTGTTTTAATTGAATCTGTTCTGTCCCCCTGCCTTTTTATCTCAGAGATGCCTTGGTGACAAGCTCAGTGAACTGTCTAACCAGCTTCGTCTCAGGCTTTGTGATCTTCACTGTTCTGGGTTACATGGCTGAGATGCGACAGCAAGGAGTGGAGACAGTAGCTAAGGATGCTGGTGAGAACCATAACCTATGACATCACAACATATGGTCTTCAGAAAACCACAAAACTATGAAATCTGTGAATGTAACACCATTTTATGAGTAGTAATATTGGGGCAGTTCAGTTGCTCTGTTCATCACAAAGCCTTCCCACAATCTGAAAGTGAACCAATGGAAACAAAAAAAACAATCAACACACACTAATGCAGTCTATGGTTCTACCATGTTACACCACTGCTTTTAGTTTGGTATGATGCCTACTGTTTTGACTGCTAAATACTGACTTTTTTACCAAATACTTTAAGACTGTGTCTGTTGGACAGAATACAAGATCCGATGTCTATGCGATTGCACACAGTGAAGCTACTGTATAAGTTAAGGGAAATTCTTTGTGCAAACAAACTTGACCAACTTGGTTCTCTTCAATTCTGCACAAATGCTTACTGATGCTTTACATTATGGTGAATTCTTTTTTAAATCTGTCTTCATAGGCCCCAGTCTACTGTTCATCATATACGCTGAGGCCATCGCTAACATGCCCGCTGCAACCTTCTTCGCCATCATCTTCTTCCTCATGATCATAATGCTAGGATTGGATAGCACGGTGAGTCTGTCTCTCATTCTCACAGTCTAGTTAATTAACCCAGCTCTTGTAACCCAGCTTAATAAAAGCATCTGGAGCACTAAGCGGGTTTCTTCTTACTGGTTAGCTTATTAGCTAAGAGCTTTGAGGGTGGCATTGTAAGCCAGAATCCCTTTCTTGTTCTAACCTATTGCTGTTCTGGTGCTGTTAGTCATTCGCAGCTGTCAGTGGTGTGACCCTTGTAGATGTCTCTTTCCTATAGCATCTTATTCAAACTCTCATACAGTTCCTATGGTAAACAGGCGGAAAGACAGCATGTGCTTATCATGACGTGCTAATGAGATTATGGGTAGGTCTGTTTTTTGTTTCAGGTTGCAGCTTGGAATTGTCAGAGTGTACTAAGTTGTCTCCATGTATATAAAGGCTATATTTAAGCACAATGCAGAGTCTGTGCTGTCTAATTGAGTTCAACCCACTGTATCAGCTCCTTTTATCTCTATCTGTGGGGTTGCGGTCTGCAGTTTGCTGGTCTTGAAGGGGTGATAACTGCTATGTTAGATGAGTTCCCCCACCTGTTGGCCCGGAGGAGGGAGTGGTTTGTGCTGGGTCTGGTCTGTGTCTGCTACCTGGGAGCCCTGTCCACACTCACCTACGTAAGTCTACTCTCAGTTCGTCTGCCAAATCTGAACTACGCAACAGATATGCAACAAAAAGAGTATGAAGAAAGTAAACAGTGCTCAAAGAAAGTCAACAGTGCATTATGTGAATTGGCATTTTGTTACATTTGTAAGTATTTCTCTTTATGCTAAACAGTCTTAAGCAGTCATTTCAAGCAGTCTTAAGCAGTCATTTCAAGTTTGTAGTGTGCATTCACCCTGCTAATATTGGTATGATATTGGTGTAGGGAGGAGCTTTTGTGGTGAAGCTGTTTGAGGAGTATGCAACAGGCCCTGCCGTCATCACTGTAGTCTTCCTGGAGGTCATTGCTGTCTCCTGGTTTTATGGTAAATTAAGCTAAATCTAAATCAATAATTAGCATAATTAAATTTTGTGCTGTAGTTTTTTAGTATATTATGCGTTCTCATTCTGTCTGTGTGTATAGGGACAAGACGTTTCTGCAATGATGTGCAGTTGATGCTTGGCTTCTCCCCTGGCCTGTTTTGGAGGGTGTGCTGGGTGGCCATCTGCCCCTGCTTTCTTCTGGTCAGTCTCTCCATCACACCAAACTCAAGCAAAACAGCTTAAATAGACTCATGTTAAATGAATTGTGGCCATTTTCATGAACAGCTTAAATAAAATGCTTAGGTGATTAAAATCTATGAATTTAAATGTAATATTTTAACTTAAATTATTAAAATGCAGTTAATAATTATGCATTTTTCTCACGTTCTACTTTATTTTACAAAGCTCACTTGGGGTAAATGAATGTTTTGGGGTAAATGATGAAATGAATTAAAGTGAAAACCTAAAGATCCCCTTAACTCAAAAATGTCATTTTTAAATGGTTTACTGCTCTTGGATAATTTATTTGATTATGGCAATGTAGCGAACATGCCTGCACTAAAGATGTTTACTTAATGTTTGAGATGTATGGTAAAGAGCTAGCCTAGCTATGCTTCACATAACACAGATCTGAGTCCAGCCTAATGACGCTGCACTGACTCAAGTTTACAGGATAAACCTGAGCAAGTGGCTGGTGCTGGAGTGACACAAAGACAGAATATAACTTGCTTTGTGGTGTGTTGAGCTAACTCATTAGCCTGCTGAGTTGGCACTACCATAATCAGGTTCATTCTACTCGCCATAGCACTGTTCAACATTTACTGATATAACATTAATTGACTCATGTACATCTCACTCTTTTATTTTCTGATGATTAAAAATAGCATGGGAGCTGTTCTGACTTGTGGGTCCCACCACGATATCTTGCTATGCGGGACTAAATTTCACTAATAAGAAGTTAGTAAACTCAATTGAAATAGTTGCAAAGCAGCCAGTCACATGGTTAGCACATAAATTGCATTATTGTGGTAGAGAAATAGTGGAACAATAGGCCAGTCAGCTGCTGAAAGTGCTGTAAAGAAAGATAAATACAACACAATCAAGCAGTGACCTACTGCAGTCATTTTCAGTCGTGACTTATTTCAGAAAAAAAAAATTCTGAATAGAGCATGTTTAGTATTGGATGTTATTTACCCTCCTGTGGGACTGTGGGCGGGAGCCAGCTGAAACGCTATTTACATACCTCTACTAAGGGGTGTTTACAATGTGCATAAGAATGCATATTTAAGGATATTAGGGTTTAGGCATGTCTCATGACATGTTTTAATAGTCTTCTAGGCATAACATTAATACATAATAGTAAATTGTTGTATATATCCTTATTTAACGCAGATTAACTTTAGAAACTTTAGATTTAAACCGAACATTTAGAGGTGATGAAAAACCAACATTTTAGTCAGAGAGCAGTGGAACACTAATGGAATCTTCCTGAACATGGATTATGTTTTGGACTAAATTTTGGATGCAGCAGTGCCAGTGACTGAATTAACATTGGAAACACTTATAAATCTAAGCTTAGGCTTATTCTGGGTGTGGGAACCCTGCATTCTTAAAATAAGGTGCTAAAAGGGTTCTTTGGTGCGAAACCATAGAAGAACCACGTTTGGTTTCTTTAAGAACTTTTCAGTGAAGTATTCCTTGAAAGGAGAAAAATATATTACATACAGTGTACAAATTAGTACAACAGCTTTTCTAATTGTGACCAAATAACTAACTAACATTACTTGTTGGTAGTTTATTATTGGCAGTTTCCTAGCCTTCCCTCCTGAGGTGAGGCTGTTTGACTACGTGTACCCGTTCTGGACCACTGTTCTGGGCTACTGCATTGGGGTCTCCTCTTTCATCTGTGTGCCTTCCTACATGGTCTACCACCTGCTCACTACCAAAGGGACCTTTAAACAGGTAAGCCAGAGCCAGAGCTAGAGCT
This sequence comes from Semaprochilodus insignis, assembly GCA_034552555.1. Lineage (NCBI taxonomy): Eukaryota > Metazoa > Chordata > Actinopteri > Characiformes > Prochilodontidae > Semaprochilodus > Semaprochilodus insignis. Next base: position 17,375,967 of record CM067488.1, read on the forward strand.
GGAGACAAGAGTTCCTAATCCCACCTGTCACTGTACACAAGCAGCACATATGAGAGACATAAGAGGCACAAGTGAATTTGATAAGCACGCTCAGCACAGACACTCTTGTGCTATTGGTCACATTATCAGCCTTGCCAGTATGGGATGTGAAGACGGACGTTAACGTGGTCCAGATGCTGCCATCGTCCTGCTTCTCGTCTAGTCGACTTTGATGGAACTGTCAGCCAGAGACAGGCGGCCATGTGTTTGCATCTGCATTAAACACACAATGGTGCTGAGGGTGCGTGTCAACTGAGGTGTGTGTTCTGTGTTAGAGATGTTTACCAGGTGGTGAGGATAGACACTCTGAGTTTGCAGCAAGGTCAGTGAGTTGCAGCGTAACTGGTATGGCTCAGTGAACTTTGGAGATGCAAGCTTACATGGTGGGCTCCTCACTATCAGTCTACACCAGTGGTCTGCACAGTATTTTTACAGTGGGCACAACCTCCATCTCATCCTCGTCTGGCAAGCAAAAGGCATTTTATCAGTAAATCATGTCATGTTACTTTGAAATCTATTAGTTTTATCTATGGTCTCATCTCAGTGTTTGTAGTGGTCTGCTATGAGTATTTGCTAGGAGTTGTCAAACATAATCATAAAACTAAACATACTCATAAGTTTTATGAGCTTATGTTGCTATGGTTTAAGCCTATATTGTTAAACATTTTTATATGATACTGAAACATTTACAGTGCAATATAATATTTCTTCATTGTGGCTTAATGGCATGTTGCTTACACACTGTACTTTGAACTGTTGATCATGTCTACTTATCTAACTGGGCTAACTACAACTGTTTATTTGTATTTACTGTGTTGACCGAAACCTATTTTTTTAAACAATTAAATGCTTCACAAATATAGTTACATATCTTTTGCACATCTTTTGTAGTGTTAGCTACAGGCACCACATCAACCCACTGAAACATGAAAAAAAGTGGACTGCAACAATTAACCTAAACCTTAGATCCCATAAATGATCCTAAAATCAAAACGCGTGGTTCTAAGTCTTCTTTTGCTTAGTTGCTAAGTGGCTCTCCCTTGGCTTATATTACCTTTGGCCAAAATCTTTAGCCCATGCAGAAAAAAATGCAGTAGAGAAAGCTGTTTTAGTTTTATTGCACCTTGACTCAGACCTTACAGAATGCACTTCTACTCATAATGATTTACCCGACTGAGAAAAAACAATGTGTTTGTCTTAGATCCGTACACCCAGGAAATAAATGTAGGAGTTTTGGGAGATTTCTCAGAATGTCCTGACTGCTCTGTGCTCTCCATATTCTAACTTCAGTGCAGCTAAACTTAAGATGGTTAAGCGCAAGATTCTTGAGAACCTGAGACCTCAGCAGCAACATTCCATCTGGACATTGCAAAATATTTCTTGGTGAACTATGAAATTCCTGGTGAATTGATAAGAAACTTTCTGTGAATGTTAGGACACCAACAGCTGATGTTTCATGTTTTTTCCTCCTGAGGTCAAATATTATGTTTGTGTGGTATTATGTTTGTTTATGTATATTTTTTTGCTTTAATTTCTATATGTGGACTGTAGAGAGGGGGTTGAAAATGTTATGTTACATGGTATTATCAAACTCTTCTATTTCAGAGACATAAGAAAAATTCAGTGTGACCTCTTAAGCCAAATACCAACCTCTAAGGGGAACATGCCTATATGTTAGCCCATATATGGAAATATTTTAAACAAAAGGGTGGTGCATTTCAGTGTTTCCCACTCATAGACAAACTGACACCCACCCAAATATATAACTCGAGGATATGTGTGTATATGTGGTTGAACTGTAAAAAAAAAAAAAATGTCAGGGGGGATAGTGGGTTCTCCAGATGTATCCAAGACAACTTAAATAACGTAAATATCAAATATAGATTGAATAAAATATGTGTAATAGGCATTTTAAGTGATATCACACATCCGAAGGAGACAAGGGGTGGCAGTTTTACAAGGGGTATTTTTGTCACTTGTAAGGGGGTTGACACCTTCAACCCTCCGCACCCTCCCACCCTCTCAACGCCTTCTTGTTGGTATATCGTACTTGTTTGAAAATGTGAATGTTCCACACAAAGGTTAAAATTCTAATCTCTGGTATGTACTCACTTTCACCCCTCACTTTCCACCCCTCAGCGCCTGTTAAAGAGCATCACTCCTGAGCCAGCGGGTAGCGGAGGGCCACACAGAGACATTATCATCACTAACGCTGTGTGACCCATGTTGGGGACCCCTCGCCCTCTGCTGGACATGTAGCACAACCACAGAAGTGGAGACACTCCCTCCCCTCACCACGCATCACCCACCCTTCCCTACGCAACTCGCACCTCACTTCACCTGCCAAAGGAGTCTCCACCAGTACTGCAGCTGGGCCGGGCCTGTGCTTAAACCCAGCAGCTTTATTTCTGACTATTCCTAATGTGGCAGTATTTGTTGTTCAGTGAGTTGGTAGCACAAAATGTCCTCATTGGTTTTTGTCATCATTTTGATTTATAACAATGCATTGTTACATTCTTGATACTATTTACCACCGATTACACATGAGTATAAAAAAACATGTATAGGACAGTAAACAACAATATCTCACCTTACATTTTCACATGATTCATTTGAGAAAGTGTAGAGTTCTCCAAAATTAACAATTTTAGTTGGATATACATTTGAAGCTTCAGGTTGTTCTTACAATTATAAATGTTTATGAAGCCAAAAAAATGTTTAATATCGCTTCTTGCTGTTACAGGAATATCCAAATGCAACCTCGCAGCTGCATATGGTTTGGGTTTGGATCTCCTAAGAGTGAGAAAGAGTAAGAGAGAGAAATTCCAGAAAGCATAAGCTTAAAAAAAGAACAGTTGTAGTGTCTGATATGGTTTGATTTATTGCACAGGTGAGAGTGAGTTTTTGCATGCATGTTTGTGTGCATTTATGTCTAACAGGCACCTCTGAAATGGTCATTGTGGGGAGTGTCACTGCTGCGCTTTTGGAATGCAGAGCTCACTCCAATCTGATCTAAGATGGTGAGGTACAATATAACATTACAGTTCAACATGCTATCACACATATTTCTGAGCTACATGTATGTAATGAATTATGAGCTTCTTATCCTCCCCAGCTGTAGCCTGTATTTTTCATATTATATGTAAATGACAGTAGCAGAAACCAAATACTTGTGTGCTTGTTCCAAATGGTCCAACTTTTCTCTTTTTTTTGTTCATGGGGAAAAAAAAAACCAATAGCTCTGACTGAACGTACACATATCTGTTTTGTGAGTCTTCGATGTTTGTGTGCTGCTCTATCCTGTGACAACATGTCAAGTATTCTGAGTGGGCGTAGGCAGGAGTGTGAGTGTCTGTTGATTTTCTGAAATGTGCGTGAGTGAGCGTGAGCTATAAGTGGAGGTAGAGAAGCCAAAAGTCATGGTTAGTTCTGTCAGTATGTGTGTGTGTGTGTGTGTGTGTGTGTGCAAGCATGAGACATGAATGTATACTGTGATGTGGTGTGTGCCTCAGACTAGTCCTCTCTTCAGAATTCACGCTTTATCAAAATAACACAGATCTACTATTGTACTTTATAAAACCTATCTATGATCTATGTACGTCGATAAGACTGTTATAAGAAATTATATAGAATAAAGATATATATGAATTATTAGAGAAATAAAATAAAGGTATATGTATTAATAATTGATGTGTCTCATTCATCATGTTTTGCCCTGTACTGGTATTAAAGAGGATGTGCACCAATTCTTTTCAACATTTCTGCTTAATTCGATCACCATTGTGTGAAATGGTTCAATATAAAGAAACTTAGACTTAGATGTTTTTTTTTACAGGGCCGGTGATAGGAACATTTAATTTACCAAATTACCTGTATATGTATTCTGACTTTAAAATCTAAATCTACAGTAAATAAAAAAAGACAAAAATCTGACAGCCTTACAATGCCTGGCATGTATCTCTCCATTGAATATATTTTTAAAACTATATTTTAAAGTATCCAAAACCATAATAAGGCAATGTTTTAGGCATCTGGTGGAAAGGAATATAAAGTAACATGGCTGCCTGGTTTCTATCACCACTGAACAATTCTGATTGGTGAGCTTCTCTAGAATGCAGAATTTCACATCAAACACTATAAATTACATTTATTATATTTATGCAGGATTTTTGGAAAATAGGGGGAATTCTCATTTACCTCAAAAGTATGGATTTCTACACTATGTAACAACATTATGATTCTGAGCTAACAAATTACAATATCACAACTTTGACTTTTCACACATGTGAAATTAAAACTTTGCGTGGTAATGATGAGCAAAAATAGCTGCTATATGGTAGATCTGCCCCCAGTCTTTCATCAGGGGCAGAGTTATTTATTCCTTAATATTTCTGTTTTGCTGAATTAAGTAAGCATCACAAACTGGCTGTTTCTAACAATGGAAGCAGAGAAGCTGAATAGTAGATTATATTCACATTTCAATTCAATTCTGTTAATTTTTATTTGTACATTGCTTTTAAAAACATCGAAAAACATATTTGAAAGCGCTGACAATACAAAAATGAACAAGGGGTGTAATGGTACCCATGCACTAATGCTCAAAGGTCTGGAATCATTTCTCATTAATAATTGCTTATTTTCTGCAATAATAATAAATAATATAACGAGTTATCGATTTACAGTAATACATCAATCGTTTTTCAGTATGTCAATTTAATCACCGTGTTTTAAGGAAACAAGGAATACTTTATCTTAATTTAGTGTAGTTTTGTTCAGTGATACAGTTTAAAATATCAATACACTGTTTCAAAGGTTTTGTGGTTTTCTTTACCTTATGTTAACATTACAACAGGGGTTCCCAGGCCTTGTGACACTACAGTACACACATTTTTGTGCTTTGTCGTATTTAGCACACAAACTCATTGGTGATTGAACTTACTGACTCATCAACAAGCTCCTTCTTTTCTGTGTCAGGTGAACAAAAGGGTAAATGCTAAAATGAGCTGAACTGGAATTGGGAACTCCTGCATTATAACCTTACGCCCTCAAAAGCGAAGGGTGATGATGGTAGCAACATTTCACCCTTCAGTCTGCAACAGCTCCAGTTAATAAAGTTTATTTACTGTTTGCCAATGGCAGATAAAAGTTTTAATCACTCCAGTGGATTTTAACTGATTGAGAGTTCCTCACCTTTTTTTCCCCCCTGAGCTTTCTGCAGACATTTCAAGAGCATATTTGTCCTGATTCACTCCTCTTTATCCTAAAGCAATCCATTTATCTCTGGCTTCTCTCTGAGGGCCTGTTATCAAGTGAGTATATGACACAGATATATTAGGTAATGTCTTGTTCGCAGACAAGGGAATTCTGGTCTCTTAACATGGAACAGATTATAAACCCTACAGCCATCTTTGAGCTACTCCCAGTTCCCCTCAGAGCATTCCTCCTCATGTACTCACAGCTACTCCCCTGTTCTTTCAATATGTGCTGCCTGTCTGTTTCTTGCACCCTATTTCTTTTCTCTGGGCATGGATGCACTCTGCCAAGTGGAAAAAAAGAACAGGCAACAGTGGAGACAGTAGAATTACCACAGTGCCATGTTTCATAACTGCTGGGATAGGTTTTAGATATGCAATGCAGTTTTGTTCATTTTTAAATAATGGTACATCATACAGTGTCCAAAATGGCATGAATACGTTCATTAAGGCTAAGATTTTGTAAGCATGCAATGATGTAGGCATCCAGTTTGCACTGTGCTAACTGATGAGGTATGTACTTCTATACTATACATCTTGGTAAGATGGCAGTAAGAACATTACAAGATGAACTTTTTCTAGACATTTTTCTTGTTTTTAGTCATTTAATCTAGTCAAGCTGTCTGATTGTGTTCACTCACATAGATACACAGTGTTGAGTTACAGTGACTATGGGCCTACCATATCAGGCCTACACAACAAACCTCTTCTACACTGCTTGCCTCTTAGCCTCTGTGGAAGCTCTTTTTGGGAGGATGTTTTGCTCAGTGATCCAAACAAAAAGGACATGGTGGAGTAAGAACACAGCAATAGATGCATGTAATGCGATAACAGGAATGAAATCAAGGTGTCAGTAACATAGCCTGCGGTCTCTCTCTGTGCTTTCCTTTGAGGCAATTTCCTATGAGCCCTGCTCTCCTGCTGATGGGAAGTCTCCTGTTTTTCTGTGCGCCTTATCTGTCCGGAGGATCTATATTAAACACCCTGGCACGGCTCCCCCTGCACCCAACTCCCCGTCCATATCTCAGCCTATCTGTCTTCATCTGGAGGCTCCGCTCCAAATTATTTTTCTCTTTTTCTTTATTTTCCACTGTGTTGTTTAGCAAGATGGAAAATATAAAAGCAAGATTTTTTTCTTTTTAAATGTGAGTCATTCTACTATGCACTGTGATCTTGTGTCAATTCTCCATAACATTTACAAGACAACATTTATAATGAATGTTTTTTTTTTTGTTTGTTTGTTTGTTTTGTTTCATTTTTTTCAGTCCTGACTGCATCACATTTGTGCAGGATCATTTGCCTTTTCTTTTGTGGATGTATTTCCATTTCACATGGTTTGTCTTCTTTACCTGTGTTTGATTTTGGCATTTCCATCTCTCACTCTCTCCTCTTCTCTGTCACTCACAGTGCCTAGCGGGGCCCTGCCTGCCTCTGATCACAATGATATGTCAACTTGTGGAAGCAGGAAATGAAATCTTTCATTCCCTTCTCCTCCATGGCCTTTATCAGAGCAAACTAGACTTCTCCATGCCAGCCTGTTGCTTAATAAACTCATTTTGCACCTTGAGAATACCTGCTTATCTACACACACACACACACACACACACACACACACACACACACACACACACACCTCCACCCCTCCTTCTTCAGCCCTCAATCTACTCTTAATATTAATAATACCAGAGTAGTGCAACTTTACCTGTCTAGCCTACTTTTTCCTGAAGTCTGAAAACGCTTTGACGAACCAAGGGCTACAGGTCTGAGAGCAAGAGCTGAGTGGGGAGTCTAAGGCCTACTTTTATAAGTGAACTAAAACCTATAACAATTCCTTGTGAAAGTACATACACAAACCTTAAACACATCCATAAATGCCTACAGGTATCACAATTTCCTTTTAGCCCAATTAACTAGATTTTACTGTTAAGACTAAACAATCATAAAAGCATACTGATAACATTTCCTTTACTAGGTGTGGGAACACAGCTGTTCATAATCTAACCAGTGATGCCCTCTATCCGTTGCAGTGGAATTGCACAATTGGTAGAGTTGAAACCTAATCTACAAAAGACAAAAGACCAACGAAAGAGAACCAACAAAACATGCATAAAACTTTGCTGATTATGACTTTATGATTTTAGTAAATTCCTGAAAGGCCAACTACATTTAATCTGATGTTTGTAGTTCAAAAAATCAGCTGGAACAAATGTAATTGCCTAAATACTAGTAAAACAAAATTATTATGTTAACAAAATCTTTTTAATGATTAATTTTAATGGGAGTAAAATATTAAGTAAAATTTGAATTTGACTAATTATTGCTAATTATTTATTATTATTACTCTCTCTCTCTCTCTCTCTCTCTATATATATATATATATATATAT
>CM067488.1:17383691-17489750 GCA_034552555.1 Semaprochilodus insignis
TATATATATATATATATATATATGAAATGAACATTAAATTAATATTATTTCATTTTCCTATTTGTGAAAAACGCAATTAGCTATAATGGTAATTAATGTTAATATGACAATTTCATTAAAATGGAAAGAAATTGAAATTAAATGAAATTGGCAAATGAAGATCACTTCTCATAGCTTAAATATGGCCTTTCCTGCATCTCCTTCCATGCCAATGCTATTATGATGTCAGAAGCAGGGTAATACCACCTAGGGGTGCATCGTAGTGCTTCAGGCGCCAGGGCTGTCAGTGGAGAGGCTCCTCCCAGGCAAATGGAGGCTGAAGGTGGAGCTGAGCACAATAGAAAATGCCATGATCCTGAGGCTGGGGTGAAACAGAAGCCAGCTGGCCACTGCAGAATTGAGTTCAGCATAGATGGCTTACTGTGCTTATGAACACAGGCTTGACAATATCCATGCTATGACCTGGGATGATTCCACACTGAAAGAGGCACATCAGGCAGCTGAGAGGCAACCAACGTCCAGCCCAGGTCAGTTACCAATATGCAAACATACTCAGTTTGGATTTCCTAGTAGTGGCTGGGGCCCTATGGGCTTGAAGAAGTGACGAGTGAAGTTGCTTGTCATGGCTAGCAGCAGAACTAAGGCAGAGAGTTGAGGCTCCAGCACACACGTGCAGTACCCTCGCCAGCATTAACCACGCAAGAGAAGGCAGAGGAAGTGGAGAGCTATAAGAAGTGCTCAGTGTGTCCTCTCAGGTGCACTGGAGTGCTCGTGAGCCAGCAGTGCCAAGGGCATAGCCTGACAGAAGACTGGGGAGCAGGCACCTCACAGCACTTGTGCTGTCCGGGACTCTTGTGCACCCCAGGAACTTTATTCAGATAGTGTGGGGTCGCTGGGCAGCTGACCTTTGGAGGGGACTATGTGGTGACTGCCACTTGCTCCAGTTTGCAGAAGGGGCTTTAGAAGCATGTTACGCAAAACTACAAGTCGCACTCCTCCTCCCCCTCCATGAAAAAGATATTTATGTGTTTTGCAGCATTTCATGTGCCTTTTCTGCTGTGCCAAACATTCTTCTAACAAAAGTCACTGCCTCTTACAATTTTTTTTCTACACAGATAATAATATCTACCAAAATAATAGTAAATAAATTAAAACATAGAACTTTTGAACACATGAAATCTTATATTTCAAAATTTAACAAAAATTTATATATATATATAAAAATATTTTTGTACATTTCTTTTCCATGCCCAGGACCATTGAGAAACTCCCAGAATATTTCCTAGTCAGTCCAAAAAAGGATATGCAGATATCACACATATTGGTACTTTCAGTACCAAGTTGTCTCATACAATCTGCATTAACTGTTATGGGCCAGTTCTGTCTGAAATGTGGGACACTCAAAAGTCTATGTTAAAAGGTCCAGGTCAGTAACACTCAGTGTACAATCCCCTGTTAATGAACTTCACCACTTACAGTGTTATTTCTGTTACAAACCTAGACTTACAGGTTTGGATATTACATGGAGAATCGAAAAACACGAAACACATAGACTATAATAGTTTTGATGCATTTATTACAAAGACGTTAAATAGCTTATATTATCTTATATGTCATGTATTACTTCTCTCCTTTCCCATTGTAATATGGAGCTATGGTCCATTGAATTAATCAATAATAAACATAATTAAGTGGAAAGATTCATTTCTTGAAATTCACTGATAATTTTTAAACTTAAACATTTATCCCTAACATTATTCTGTAAAAAGGCAAGAGTTTCACACACCTTTCACACACACACACACACACACATACACTATACTCTCTCACACACACACACACACAAACCTTCGTAATATAATTTGTCCTTCATCCTAAACATCGAAACCATTAGGAGACTATATAGCAAAATCCATACCCCTGGCCCGCCAGGCAAATCATACGGCCTCGCTTTTTCAACAGAAACTTTGACTGAAAATACACATAATATATTTACACCACGTCATAATGTTTTTGATGAACAAACATCCTAATATAAACATCCTGTTCATAAGAACACTATAAATAAAGTCTAAAACGGCTTTCCAAAACACTTCAGAGAAACTTTAATGATAAACTACTACGAAAGTCATGTGACTTCAGAGATACTTCATGTCGTGTGAGTACTGACTTCCTCTCTATAAATGTAATGGACTGGTTTACAGGAGAGAGATTAATTGGGCGACAACAGCCAAGTGTCAGAATTAGCTGTTTAATGGAGTGAAATATCTAAAAACTAAACATCATTACTATTGTAGCTTCAGCATGAAGAAAATCTTCAGCCCTCCTTACTGCACGTCTTTGGACTGTGGGAGAACACCAGAGCATCTGGAAGAAACCCTTGCAGACACGGAGGAAACATGCAAACCCCACATGGAAAGGACCCTGGTCACTTGGCCAGGGAATCAAACCCAGGCCCTTTTCGCTGTGAGGCAACAGCGTGCTGCACAGACACCAACTAACACTGTCCCAACTACCTCACAGCCCAGCACAGAATGACACAAACAACCCCGCTGGACACATCTTGTTCACACTGTCACAACTATTTACAAGATTTAAATCCAGTGCTACTCATGAGGCCATCCATATTCACACTCGCGTGAGCTAGCAGCAAGACCCTACACTATTGTACACAATTGTTTACTACAAACATTTTATTTTTACATTTTCTGATGTTAAGGACACATTCAGTCTAAAAAAAGGTATTTAGTTTACTGCATCAACTGTTTAAAAAATTTATGTACGAAACAGTTCTTGGAAAGAAACTGATGGAAATGTACTTCAATATTTGTCTATCAATTCCTAATACACCAGAGCACATAGCTAATGGAATTATTTCCATGTCACACCATGCAGCCATTATCACTCAATATGCTTTAATTGTTTGATTTTGTGCAAAACCTGTAAAACCCTCCCACAGATCCTTTTTTCCCCTCTCTCTCAATAGGCCTGACAGTGGCAGTTAGTTTGCTCCTCGTCTTTGTGATTGGACTTCTGGCAGCTGTGGTCTACACTCCTCCAGCTGTGAAACACGGCAGAAGAGCACCTCTCGCTCACTGACAATAGAGTCTCATAATCTTGTGTCTTCTGCTTATTTATGATGAACATTTGTTGCCAGTTATTTCCTTCAACACCTGGTTATCTGGTTTTTGTGCATGGATCAAATTTGCACTCTGCAAAAAGAAATAATGGACTGCAATAAACAGTATATGCAGCCGAATCGCCATGGTGCTGTATTATATTTCATAATTGTGATTTTTTATAGATCACTAAAAATCATCATATTAAGTAATCCTGATTAACCCACAGGACTGTGTGTCGTTGAAACAACCGCCAAGTGAATGAATTTTCTGTATTGATTTTCCAAAAAGAGGATCTGTTTTATGGATTTGAGTGTCCTGGTTTATAGTGTACTTTACAGCGTGGTATTCAAATAGATTAAACTCTTAGAATCTATCATAACTTATCCACAGTCCTGAAGTTAAAGCCTGAACTGAACATGGCTCCAGATGTAGTTCCCTCAGACACCGGCAGAGGGGGTTAGAGACCTTTTCGAGATCACCTCAGCCCACAGCAAATATGATGCTACTTTTGGGGCTTTTTCTTAAACATGTTTATGTGCTGTTTATACCCTGCACTCCAATTCACTATGCTGTCTCTGGTTAAAGCTTATAGTGGGTTTTACCAGTATTGGGGGGGAAATAGTGGCAATATTAAACTCGCAACATGGATTAGGGATTAGATATGCTTCAGTTCACCTCATTGAACATAAAGAAGGCTATCTTAACAACAGTAATAACAATATTAGGTAACAACGGAAGCAGTAATGTCTTAAGATATTAATCTCTAAAAGCCTAATACTGGGCTATTATGATTTCACTGAATTTTAATTAATGCTGTGTTCATCTTTTCATGGGTTATATTCATGCAGGATGCTGTCAGGATCATTCCGGTCTCATATAAGATTAAGTGGCCGATCTCTCAATCTTTCAGGACTGCTGGAAAGATTAATGTCTTACATTATGGTAGGTGTCCGGTGTTGTCCACAGACGGCAAAGTGGCTTGCATTCATTGCTCTTAGAATTAAGTAGAGGGCCAACCCTATTGCATTTTCAATTTCACTCCCTAGACTTCATTACATTTCCATGGCTATGATCCAAACTTTTTGTTTCTTTTTTCCAAACTTGCAGTTGAGGCAAGGCCTTTAAGCTAGCTTTAACCGAAAGCTGTGATTGCCTTGATCCTGTTTTCTGGGTTGGCGTCGTGACAGTCACTATATCTACCGTAAAACTAGCTAATCTGCTCTTCCTTGGCTATGCCTGTTAATCCATGTGATGGGGCAGAGATCTTGTCATTAATAGGTAAACACACAGCAGCTGTATGTATAGGGTTATGCATGATAAAGACCAGGAAACCCATCAATAATCCGAAAAAAACATCAGTCTAGGCCTTCTGGAAGTTCCAGATTTGACTGTGAATATGACCCCTCTAAATAGGTTTTGGTCAGTTGTTAGAAACGGATTACAGTGGCAGAAGCTCCAAGTCATGATTTTTTTACTGTAACACTTACATACAAAGTGAAATATATTTTACTATGTCTCTTACAAGATTCTGGTGTTCTATGTGATAAATCTAGAATGACCAAACATTCATGTGAACTGCTGTTAGCTAAGCACTTAGGTAGTTTAGGTAGCTGTGTTTAGGTTCAAACTGTGTGGTCAAACATATGCAGGATGAATATTTCGAATCTTTCTTTGTTGGGCAAGAAGGCCTGGTCTGCAATCAGTGTTTTGTTGCAAAGGTGTTGAAGTCAGAGCTTGATGCAGGCTACTGGCATTCCTAAACTCCAACTATGTCTTTATGAAGCTGGCTTTGTGCATGGGGCACAGTCATGCTGGAAACAGGAAGCATATAATTGTCCGAAATGTCTTTTTATCGTGTAGATTTGACGTTATTCTTCATTAGAACTGAGAGGGCCAAGCTCAAACCCTGAAAAACAGCTTTCACAAAATGATTTATAGCACAGGTGGTGCCCTATTACACTCCTACAGTTAAAGCGACTGAGCTCTTCAGTATGACCAATTCTACTGCTGATGTTGTCTACGGAAATTGCATGGGTATGTATAAGCTTGATTTTATACACCTGTTAGCAATGAGAGTGAGTAAAACACCTGATCCTAATACTTAGGAGTCCATATACCTGGTCATATACTGTACCCGTAAAAAGCTGCAGATTTTCATGCCAAACAAGCAGGATTACACCTCATTCTACTTTAATTAGTTGGTCACTCTCAGTCTTCAACAACTGAACATGTGTCCTCCTGGTTTGTCGAAATAAACGCTTGCAGCCACACCAGCCCTTTGCAGATGGGGCGGGACACTACATTAGACAATGATCACTAATGATGTACTTGCATACAGGCAGGAGTGTCTGCACTTCATCTCAGCCCAGTATTAGGCTTTATATCAGTGATAACTACATTTCTCTGTAGTTCTGAGCGAAACAAATAGTTAGTGTTAAAACTCTGGTCCTACATTTTAATAAAGGTTAACTCTTTGGACACAAAAAAGAACAGCAACTCAGACACATATTGTACTGAACACCAGAGCATCATGAAGTATATAGAATGTATTAAAATTTGTTATTCTTGTGCAAATAACAGACTTTCATATAGTCTTTAGTGCTCTACTTTGCATAGGTACATGTGTATTATGAGGTCAATTCTTTGTCAGTTATTAGCTTACAGGTTATTAGTATAAATACACCGATATTTAACTAAAAAGAAATGAGCCGTCAGACAGAGACGTAGGGAGCAGTCAGCAGTTAGAGGAAATTTACGTTTATGAGTAATGCTCCCTTGCATTTCAAGAGATATGGCAAAAGAGAGGATATGCTAGAAAATTCTCCTTTAGTTCAACCAAACACAAGTTGTATGCTGTTCTGAAGATGAATGAAAACAACAAATATGGTGGCCTTTTAGAAATGACCTTTAAAATTAATGATCAAGACAGTCACAGAAATAAATGAGGTGGATATATGATCCTATAAATTATTGTAGCGACTCATTGTCATGACAACAAACAATTATTATTGACCTAATTTTGATTACATGTGGCTCTTTTCGGTCAGTTGAGTGCATGCTTATTATGGCTTGTCTTTTGACCTAAAGCTGTAGTGCAATGATGATGCGTGTACTGGGATGAACTAAAAGGGGGCAGGGTGGGGTTGCGAGGACAGAGGGAGGCCGGAGGAGGTTAATCTGTGGCCCAGATATTTCAAAGGATTTTATTCATTTCTCCTTTTCCAGTATGTCGACTCAGCCCCTCACTATATACTCACCAAATGTATGTGGTTCAGAGGGTTAGTGGTGGCAAAATATAACATCATGATTCTTAAAAAAGTTTTCATGAGATACACAATACACATCACTTCACAATATGTTGTTTTTTTTAGAAGATGTCAAACAATAACCAGTAGTGGCAAAATATAAAAAAACTATATAAAAAGGACAGCAGTTTCTACCTACCATTAACATACTGTGGTGCCATAAATAAAATTAAACAGGACTTTTTTTAATGAAACTTGCAGCTGCTCAGTGGTCAGTACTGGCAATATCCAGAATATGCTCAAAGAAAAGTATTGTCATGTAATTTATCACAGTATACAATGATGGAAAAATATCATCATTTTGCCCACTCGTACTGAGGAAAACTTTGACTCAGCAACCCATGAAAGGTCTTAGAACGAAGGTTTTCCTAATTTTTACTTTTACTTTCCTAATTTTACTTCTACTTTTTTTTAGAATGATAGCAAACATTTCAAAACTATAAAAAAAACACATTGAAAATTATGCAGAGAAGTGTGCAGATATACACTAGTGTCTATGAAACATTCATGTAGCAGCACTTTTAATAAGACATAAGTCCATTCACTGCTGGGTAAAAGAGCACCCATCTTTTTTGTTTCTGGCAACAGTATGTTGACTTTTCTAAAAAAATTATTTTCTTAAGATTTAGAATTTAAAAGACCAAATTTCAACACACTGTACATGAGAGTATGTTTAACTAATTTGGGAGAATGAAAAAAGTCATTATTTTGAGATACAAAGTCCAAAGTTTGAGAATGAATTAGTAAGTTAAATAAAACTGAAGCGTTGCTGCCAAACATTTACTGTCTAATACAGACTTTTATCTGTCTTATACACACACAGACACAAACATAGAGGGTGACAGTTTAGGGACATTCTATTATCGATAATTCTTTACTTTTGCGAAACAGTATGCTACTGTAAAATTTCCTTATGTTGTATTAGGTCTAACTGTATCCTAATGTTGACTCTTCTGCCTGCTAGATATGAGCGGACTGATTCCTAAATATGATATTTCTGATCCTGGCGTTTACTTTAAAGAATCCATTCTGGCACAAAAATACATTTGTTTATTTATTTAGTAGGACAGATGTGTATGCTATCTCTCAATGTAAATACCAAATAAAAATGCTGGAAATAATAGTGGAGCATAGGAACTAATTCTCCTTCTGCCTTCTTCATCTGCCCTCCAAAAAACCTGGCGAATAAGAAGCAACTTTAAACATAATGCTGAAATGTGCATTTTTAATTGGTAGACATTCCGGATCAAACTCTTAAAAGAATCACAAGCAAAAGTCTTAAGATCTAACATGACATTATTAAATATTATGGTTGTAATGGAAAGCTCAAAATTAATGAACGGAACCTCGTATTTTTAAAGGAAATATACTGACAGACTTTCATACTATATACAAATGAGTGAATTATTGAATACAGAGCTTGTTCTCAATCCTCTTGTCTCTCTCTCCTTTTTTTTATAACAAATAACTCTGGGAGCAGTATAGTTTTTTTTACTCTTAAATTGACACAGACTAGTTTATCATCTCTGAACAAATCTATTAAAGGAACACAATTTAACTAATTAAGTCACAACAGTGGTACACGTAGCATACACAGAAAGGCTTAGTAGAATATTAGCTATACTTATTTTTCATTTTTTAAAATATGTCATACTTTTGATAAGGTTTAACTTTTGTTAGCTATATAATGAACTTTAACATATAAATATTTAAATGTTAATCAGTTATGTAAATGTTAATCTATTTGATATACATTCAGGAACTGAATTTCAGTTGACTTGTAAAGCACTAGGTTAAGTGAACATACAATATGAACATCAAACAAATATTGAACAAAACTGAATTTTGTTAAATTATGTTAATAAAAAAAAGAAGCAGCCTGCTTCTGTTTCCGGAAGTCTGTTTAATATAAATGCCAGACTTTTGGTTATAATTTAGTTCACATTTTGTCATCATTGAAACTCACAAACTATAAAGTACCGGTATCCTAAAAAGCCTTGGTATTATCAGTGGTATTTCCCATTCCTACAGCGAATGCATGTCTAAATAACGCATGCGCGGTTTAGGTTCTCTAGTTAGGGGCCTCAGCAGAGTAGAGTCTGTCTGCACATTTTCCTCTGCCTCAGCTCAGAGAAACAAATAATGTCAGTGTTTCTGCCGCTGTCTCTTACTTCTTCACTTCCCGAACCTTGAATGGCGCTGGTGACCGTGCAGCGTTCGCCAACTCCCAGCAACACCTCCAGCCCGTCCGTGTCGGTGAGTGAGTAGCGTTATTTGGTTGCTCTCCAGTCTACGAAATGATTATACACCGTTTCCCGGGGCAGCTGTTTGCGCATGCGTTAGCACCGCGCGGCGCGTAGTTGTGCTTGCTATATGGCTTACTTTGTTAAGCTATCAGATTTCCGAGACACCTGTCAGGAGAAAACTTCGACCACATTTGTTGCTATGTTACTGTCTTTATTATTGTTACATACAAAACAATACCAGCTAAAACCGCGTTACCCGTCGTCCTGTTGCCTTCTGCAGACACTGGCGATGTTAGCTCCAAGATTAGCCTGGTGCTACAGTCCTGCTTCACTAGTCTGCACATCTGTTTCTAGTACAGCTTTACACTAATGTTAGCTTTAAATCACTTATGTTGATTCTATAGTCGTCAAGCAACTCTGGCTGACCTGGGGCTGAACCACTTAGCGAAAATCAGATTTTTAGGACTAATAATGGGACAGTTTTTCTATAAATTAATAGTTTTTTGACCTAAGAAGAGTAGAATATCCAGAACATGCTTTGAACCCTGAATAAAGTGTGTCAGACTGCCAACGAGTTGTAGTCATGTTGTCACAACACATAGAGGTTTGGTTGGTCGTCTGTAGTCCTTTACAAGCTTTCTGTTATGTTAAACGTCCCTAACTTTGTTGATAATGTAGGCTTCACTTAAAAAACGGCAGTTTTTGCGATTTGAAAACAAAGACGATTAATCTTTCTGCCCTAGGCTGACCTTAGTAAATGAGTTAGCATTTAGTAAATTAAATGTTATATGGTCTGAGTTGTTATTTACCAGTGATGTATAGTAACTAGTTACATTTACTCAAGTACATGTATTTCAGTAAAATATTGATGTATTTGTCATTTGCTGAGTATTTCCTGTTTGCAATACTTTTAGCCTGCTTCTACTCAAGTATATTGATGTGTGAAGGAATCTACTTTTTACTCAGTTACATTTCAGCCATATTTAGTTACTTTTTGCATTTAATTCAGTTCTGTTTTGTTGCTGAACACGTATGTACTGTTTTGTGATGGTCACATCTCTTGACTCTGGATCCTCAGTATTTTGTTTTACACCAGGATAATAAGAAAAACATACTTCTGTGCTTCTGTGCTGATACATGCTGGATTTACTAAAAAGTTCCACTGCTGTTCTAGAAGTTACTCAATACGTATTACTTAATACTTATATTAGTGATTTTTTTGACCTGATGCTTTATATCAGTGCATTTACTTAAGTATTGATTTAGCCTACTCTACCCACCTCTGTTCTTTACATTGTGATATGATGTCAGTATCTTTGTGGCTGGTGTATGTAGATGGTGCATGAAAAGTGGGTTATTGGGTAGCATATAGCCCACCTGTCAGGTTGTGTCTTGTTACGGTTAGGAGTTCCTTGTTATAATGTTCAGAGACAGTGCAATCACCATGACATGATTTCTGTAATGATAAGGCCTGGCTTCTGTTCTGTCCTGTTCCTGTCCTCTTCTGTACTTTCTTGCAAAGCACACTCTATTCATTTTATTATCTAAATAATATTTTTTTGCAGCTACAGTCTGCCATATGGTAGAAGACAATTTCAGTTGATGCCACACTTCATTTGGTTAGTCTTAAATTCAGCTGTACAACCTGTACAAACAAGAGTGTCCTCATAATGTATTAAATAAAAATGTGTTTTTATTAGGCTTCTATTTGTTTTTGGAGTTTTTTGTCTATGTAGTTTGACTCCTTTACATCTGTCTTTACCGGTGGCTATGAAAAAAGAGTGCTTTGGATTCTTAGATAAAATATGTAGGTTAGACCATCAGACCAACAGTGAAAGGTTGTAACAAAGAACTTGAGCCAAATAGAAAAATCAGGTTATGTGACTTAAGTGGGCTGATTTTCCCCCATGGGTGTGATGCTACCAGCTGCCCATCATGTGACCCCAGTAAGGCTGCCATGTGAGTCATCTTGTGAGATGCCTTAATCTTTTCCCAGTTCTGTATTGCCCTTAACATGTAAATGTGCCATTGCTGTTATTGCCGCATGCAGTAAAACTGATTAGCACCTTATAGCACCTTGTGTACTGACTTGTGCTTACAGTACACCCTATTAATTAAGTTTCTGAAATTGTGAGTGCTAAGTATGCCCCCCCCCCAATATATTGAGACCTTAGTGTCTAAAATGGCTGATGATATTGGCATCCCAGCTGCACAATATATTGTCAGTTAATTAGTACTGACCTTTGTTTTTGAATACTGACTATTTGAGGAGGAATTTGACCTCCACATTTAACCCACCATGCAATGAAACACCCACATGCGCACACACACAAGGGGGCAGTGAGCAACTTTGTCCACAGTGGTAGGAAGCCCTATCCACAGCACCCAGGGAGCAGTTGGGGGCCTTGCTCAAGGACGCTTCAGTCGTGTTCTGTTGGTTCAGGGGATTGGACTGATGACCTTCCAGTCACAAGGCTGGTTCCCTAACCTCCAGACCATGACTGCCACCCAGCCACGACTGCAATCCGCTGTGAATATTTTGACTAATCACAGTTCCATACAAGTGTTTGTTTGGGTGTTTTGATTAATCAGCAATAAGTGAATCAACAGTTTTATTGTGAAATGTTTCATTGTAGAGAAACTGACAGATTGATTACTTAAAATAGGTGGTGATAGTAACCCGGGGTTGCAATCTCTGAAACACAGATATAGCCATTTTATTTGAAAAAAAACAGGTAAATTTACATCTAATGTTTCTGGTTTTCTTAGGGTACTATAATTGTTTTATAACATCTTAACGTGTACTCCTTCACCATGAATACCTTAAAAAGTATTCAAATAACATTTTAGGTCAACTATTGTAAAGCAGTGTATCAGGCATTTCGCAGCATGTTTGCAACTATTTCATGTAGTAACTTTCATTATGTATGCAACTATTTCATGTTACTAACTAATAACTGTGTAGTAGAGTTTAGAGATATGAAAATCTTCAGACACCTGCGTCCTGTCACCACCACTGTTAACAATTTTGCCTTTATACGTTTCTCTAAAATATTGCATTCCGTATTAAACCACTCTGAATTAAGTACATATCATGTAATTCTATTTTCAGTTGCTATTACAGTTGAAATCTTACACGTTACAGCTGCAGCTCTAGCAATAGTGCGGTGAATTTGGCTCAGCTTTCAGATCTCTTGTTCCTCTCTGTGGCACAGTGTGTATTACTGTAGTATTTGGGACCTGCACAGGTTTTTTGCCTAGCTTCCATTAATCTAGTTCAGTGTCACAGTGGGCCTCTGTGGCACGCTGGAAGATTTGCAGCTGATAGCACTAGTAGTCAGGAATAGTTGGAGCAGGCAGTGTGGATTAAAGCGAGTCTGACCAGGGCAAGAGTTTGCAGTTGCTTGGTACATGCTAAGTGTGCCTGGTTGGTTTCAAGTATAAACGAGTTGCAGAAAAGAGATGGGTTAGGGATGGGGGTGGGAATAAGTTGTTGTTGATGGTGCTAGGCATTGGTGACCTATGAAGCTAAACAGGATAGGGGTTTAATCAGCAAATAGATAGGAAACCTTTTGGCATAAGAAAATGTTGCTGGAAAAAGTGTTGAACCGGATATGGGTGTCCATCCCACTGTCTTATTTTAAATGTTATGTGTAATTTATTATGCCTAAACAACTCACCTAATTTTTTTTTTCTTGCTTAAGAAAATGTTTTTGAGTGCAGACTTTGATTGTCTTTGCAGTGATGGATGATCCATATAGCTGAATCCCAGGTTGAACCAGCTATGCTGCTATGAGTAACCCTTAATTCTTTCTCACTTTTCCTTCTTTCTTTGTGTTTGTTTATCTCCGTCTGTCTACAGGAGGCAGGAAGTGGTGATGATGATCGTCATTCTCAGCCCAAAAGGTAGCGGCCATGTATTAATTCTCATAATTCTATCTAGTTCTAGTCTAGAGCAGTGTTGAACAACACAGACAAAATAGTCTACCACAGTAACTGCATTGCAACATATCGCAATATGCCTACCAGTGTGTTTAAAACATCTTCGTAAATTCTTTATTTGCTTAAAGATGCATTGTTCTTTGACTAAAATGGTTTGTTTGTTTGTTTGTTGGGTGGTTCATTGTCCAGTATTTAGAACCTTAGTAAAGCAGTACTGTGCCAAAAAATACATTTCTGTAATTTCCCACTTACTCATTGGTTAGCCAGCAGGAGTTTGGTGTCTTTAGTTTACTTCTTCAGTTTTGCACTGTAGCTGCGAGACTAATAAAATAAAAGTCTATGGCACCTACATTTTTAGTGATAAAGACTTCTTCCATCACTTTTCAGCTACATTAGCCTTGTATCTGCAATGCAAAACTAAAGAAACAAACTTTAGACACCAAACATGTCTTGACTGATCAGCTACATTTTTTTGCTGAACTATTCCTTTAAGATCAGTGCCTTACACCATAATACAGACAGTTTTTAACATTTACTCTTTTTTATTTTTTTTTTTTCTGATAATCCTGCATGGAATATTTTTTTAGTGAAAATGCAGTACTCATTTCAGCCACTATGAGGAGTCTGATCTTTGCATTAGAGACTGAGAGTGTTCTGGCATGATTCCACTTGCACTGATGTTTAGCTACTTGGGACGTCTTTTTGAATTTAATCAAAATATGCTTAAAAGTAAACCTGTGCTCCGGGGGCTATCTAAGTGTACAGTTGGGTTTTTCAGTGGCACAACCATCATTGGTGTCCTTGTGCAAGAGGCCAATGAGAGACTAACAATCTGAGCTGTCTTTGGTAGTCTATCCTGAGACCCTTTATACAGAGCAGAGTAGAGTGCTGCTTTGAAAAAGTTGTGCAGGCAGCAGTTCATAAATATGCTGTGAATTGTTGCAGAGAAAAATGGCTCATTATGCTGCAGAAGGTAATGCTTTCTTAATTCTTAGAAAATGAATTGTGCCAAATGTGCTTGCATAATTTGTGTTGTTTGTTGTAATATGGGAAGCAAATCCAGTTTATAATCTGATATTATAATTAAAACAGTATAATGCAAATGCAAAACTCTATCTGCACAAATATCCTGCCAAGATTGAAAATGAAATTAAATGCCTACATTTGCAAGTTTATTTTTCACATGGGAAAAGATTCATTTGTGACAAAACAGCTATTTGTCATTTTGTCATCATCTGACAAAATGAAAATGAAAATCCAAAATTTATAAATCAACAGAAAAGTGACAGTTTGCAATTCAGTTTTTGACGTGGACACGTTTTAAGTGTAAAAAGTAAAAAAAAAAATTAAAAAAAAAAAAGGCAACTGACAAACACGGTAACACGAGTTTCTAATTTTCATGAAATGGTAAAGTGTCTCACTTTCAACATCCGATATGTGTTCTGTGTTCTCTTGTAAATAATATGGGTCTATGAGATTTTCAAATCATTGCATTCTATTTTTATGAGCATTTATTTCCATTTTACACAGTGTCCCAACTTTTTTGGAACTGAGGTTGTAATAAGGAGAAGTACCAAGACCCATCAATTCACTATCTAGACATGCATTTGCCTGTAACATTAGCAAGAACAGTATCAAAGCAAAACCTAGGAAACATTAATAAGAGCATATTATGCTTATTTTTGTGTGTATTGAGGCACTTCAGTTATTTTATTTGCTTCTTTTCTGCTGGTTTAGTCATAAACACTTTAGTGTCTTATGTCTGAATAATTGATAACTTTGTAAGTTTGTGTAAGTTCATTTGAGAGAGAGAGAGAGAGAATAAAACCATTGTTTAAACCCTGACTGTTACAAGTACGTGACTGTATAGTCCAGGTAGTGGCATAATTTGCATTATTACCTGCCATCTGATCAGTGATCGGTTTGTGTTTGTGTTTACAAGACCACAGTGCGTCAATACAGACGTCAAACTTGGTCCCTCCTGTCAGTGTCTCTTGTGTTGTTCTGTTTATTTAAGGCCTCCATCACATAAACATGTAGCAGGAAAGAATCTTTTTTTTAAACACCTTCAAAGAGCTGGAACGACTCAGTAGATTGTTCAGTTGAATCTGTACATTGTCTGTAATGACTGAACTTTTCAGTTTCTTTTACCTAAACCTAAACCTACATGTTGACCTGCAACATCTGTAGTACATGATTGATTACCACAGAAAGTCATTTGCCTGTACAGAAAACCCATAAAGCACATAATAGAAGCTACTGTTTAACCAACTGCAATTTGGTTCCTGTTGTACAACTGTACAACATCATTCGGGTTGCACGATATGGAAAGAAACTGACATTGCAATATGTTTTTTTCTGCTATGTGTATATATATATATATATATATATATATGACTTAAACAGCTCTATTTGCGTCTCTATTTGGAAAGTTAATCATTTTAAAATTAACGGAGTGGTTTTTATAGTGCATCTGCATAGAAAATGAAAATAATAAAATAAATAAAATACCTTTTTTAAATGCAGTCACAGATTAGCACTTAGAATTTAGGGAGATTAATATGTTCCAGGATAAAGTCAGTGATCTAACATGCCATGATATTCATGTATGTTGCTTATGTTAAAATAGTGGGTGCATCACCAAGTTCATTATCTTGTCTTTACTCATATTACAGAAACAGCAGGTAAAGCAGTTCCTTTTTCTCCTGATTATGTAGTTGTTCTCTGACTTTAGTAGTGTCTTCGAACTTTAAATGACAACAATCCTTTATTCTCTCAAGGAATGAACAAGTGTTTATTAATGGCTAGCAGTATGTCAATTGATTATGAAGTGGCATTACTTCAGGGGATGGCTTGGGAACCCTCATACCTGTTTAAGGTGTGTGGTGTTAGCTTTAGCCTCAGTTGGGCCCATGTCAGGAGATTGTGCAGGCCACACCTTTCATTGGAACTCCCCAAAATGCTCATTGAACGAATTCTGGACAGTTACTCTGCTTGAATATCCCATCATTGTGGGAGTACACGAACTACATGAAGGGGTGCAATCAAGCAGTGAAACATAGCAGGCCCTGGTCAACTAGTGGACCCAACCCATGCCATGACAACACATCCTACTCCAAAACTGAACCAGAACCAGCCTGCACAGTGCCTTGTTGACAACTGGGATCCATGGCTTCATGGGGTCTGCACCACACACAAACCCTACCATCAGCCCAAAACCACTGGTACTCATTGGAGCACGCCACATGTTGCTGGTCCTCTAGGGTCAAGTTAGTATCGTCACAAGCCCAGGTGGGGTGCTGTGTCCGGTGTTGTAGTGTTAACAGAGGCTCTGTTCTGCATCCATGCTCAAAGTGTTTAGCCTCACTCACAGGATAACAGATCACAGGTGTGGCCGTTCCCAAGCCATCCCCTGAGGTAACACCACTTCACAATCAATTTACATACTGCTATCCCGTAACTGTTGGTACGTTACTGTAAACTGAGCTTACTAATCACATCACTGCTGCTAATCACTGTTTCTGCTCACTCATCGAGCTGTAGTGTTGCAGCTTGAACATTCTCGCAGTTCTTGCAAATTTTGCCGTAGGGGTGTTAATAGCGTGTCCAATAGCATCCCACACATTTTCAATCAGGGGTAGGTGTGGGGATGGCGCTGGCTATGGTGCCTCCGCACACGGATTTGTTACTCATCTCCACCAAGACAAAAGCGGAATTCATCACTGAAGATGACCTGCTGCCATTCTGAGTCACTCCATGACAGTCTGACACAACACTATTGCAGTCTTTGGTGATGTTGACGTGGTGTTTAGGGCAGTTGTCGCAACGGTCTACATGCATGTAGTCGTGCATCGTGCAGCCATCTGCCAATGGTGCTGGCACTAACAGGATGACTCATGGAGGTCATCACTGCTCGCTGAATGTCCACAATCGTGGCTGTTGGGTGACTCTGACCCTGTCGGACAATCTGTCGGTTCTCTCTCTCTCTCTCTCTGCTTCGTGTAGGTCTCCTAGATCCTTCATATTGCTGGTATGTGCCTTCTTCTGTCCACTGCCACATGCTATGATAATATCCCTACTAAATTCTTGCTTGCAGCGGAGCACTAAAAACTCAACCAAGCAACAAGCTTACTATAACTATGTAGAGGAGAGCAGCTGATGAATGATGAGTAACAACAACTGTATATAAGCAGAATTATTTCACCTTATAATGAGAACCTCAAATTCCCCCCGACACACAGGAATAGAGTGATTTAACATCCACAGTGATTTAATATAATGAACGATACCGCCTAAAGCAAAAACTAAAGTGAAACTCAAGGTGACATTCTGATAAACAGCTGGTGGAGCGCTCTCACAATATACATAATTTCCAGTTTATTACACTGTTTTTCCATTGGTAAAGCAAGCTGTCTAAGGATTATGTCAAAATGATGTATTGTGCAGCCCTAAACATCACCACCAATGAAAGTGTCTGGGATTAATTTGAGAATGAGAAGCAGAACATGTAACTTCTAAGACTAAACTTAGGAATGTCGAAAATTGTATTTTCTGATTTCTTTAAAAAACAGAAGCAAGTCTCATGAAAAGAATGGGATATATAATAAAGGCCAAGTCCTTTTGATATTATATTGAGTAGCTGCCGTTTTTCTGTAACTTTCGATAAAATATCTTTTTCTTTTATCGTTTTCTTCTGAAGCTAACAAACAGATCACTTGTATTAAACAGTTGTTTTTACAGAAAATTACAAAAATGATGAGCAGGCTCTGACTTGCACAGTACTGTGTTTGAATGATGTTGCAATTTGGACCATACAGGCTCTGAGTGGCTGGTCACTGAGCTTTGTTATGCAACACTACTCAGCATAGCATGCCAAGAGGTGGGAAGCTTGAGAAGGGGCTTATATGACATCAGGTTTTAGTTCTGCAGTAACCAACATAAAATGTAAACTCTCTGATCTGGTCGTACTACACTCCATGAGTCTGGCTCGTAACTGCAACTGCACATGTGAGCTCAATTATATGGATCATTAGGTAATTCTGACATAAGAATGATATCATTTCCTTGTGATTCTATCCTATCTGAGGGTTTTGACATTATCATCTGCATCAACCCTGTGGGCACCCAGCCCCCCATATAGAACCTGAGCCTCTGCTAATTATATAACGAGTATCCAAAGTTAACAGCGGATCAAGCCAGGTATCATAAACATGCATGCACACTCACACGTAGACTGTGGCTGCATGTAAATGTGACTGAACTGAAAAAAAATGTAGATGAGTGGGATATATCTTGTTACGCTTTTGACTCTGTCTTACAAAATGTAGTTTGTAGTATAATTTGTTAAGCTTTTTTGGGAACCAGAGAGAGATAGCTAAGCTCTCAAAACAATGTTCTGCTTGGTAAGAAGCATCTTATACTGACCGAAATATTGTTCATAATAAATAAGCTACAACATAAATAATCCCCTACTTACTGAGGGATTCAGACCCTGTTAAACAGAAAGCTTGAGTCATGTGCATGTTTTTACGTTGTAGGTCATAGCCTACTGTCCTATATAGAATGCTATATAGAATGTAATGTAATAATGTAGTAATGTGGTAATTTGTGGATTTGAAAAGGGAAAGCTTCTACGTGTTCATATTTCCGCCCTATTCATACTTTAAAATGGCAGATGTGAAGTGAATAGAAGCTGCACCTGCAAAAGAACTTTCAGTAAAGTTGCTAGTTTTTGGCCCCAGGGGCCATAATGAAATGCTTTGCATTTACTGACGTCCTGGGACCGTCATGATATTTTTATGAGGTCATTCATTCATTGCATTGCCTCACACTCTTGCTCTGTTCTTCGGCCTTGTTCCAGTAGCTGATATTATACTAAAGACTAAAGTCATATCTGTAAGCAGAGTCAAAGAGAGAAACTGAAGAGAAGTTTGAACAAGCAGAAATACAAGTTTTATGAAATATATAGAGAAATAGAGGTGACCTGTTGACGTCTAACCTACATATACTGCATCTGGCTGAGCAGGTTTTTCAGGACTTGTGTGCGTATGTATGTGAGGCACGGGGCTTGGACTAAACTAATGTTCCTGTCAGGGCTGGGCATGCAAGCAGTGATGCACGCTGAAATCATGTCTGATTTCATCCAGTTCTCACACCTGACCCGCTCTTTTCTCTGGCTGCCAGACTCAAATGCTACTTAAGTCCACCAACTTGGACAACCATTGGGAAATTCTGTTGTGTTATTTTGATAGATGTGTATGGACCCAGGCCCTGCCTGTTATGGACCTATGTACCAACACTTCCTATTATACAGTGCACCTCACTGCAGCATTTTATTTTTTGGCCACTGAATATGCAAAGCACATGGCCCAAATAGGCACTTGGCCTGGAGATGGAGATATTCACAAATATCCATTAGTAATTGCAGAACAACTATTTTTCACTTGCATGATTAGTACAGTATTTTTACATGGTCCTATGCAGCACTGAAACCGCAGACTCACTTTCAATACTTGCTAAGGATTTTCTGAGTAAATAAAATTCTTTAATAAAATGACATATTAAATCATATTAGTTAATCATTTTTAAGTAAATCGTGTCTGTGAACTTCAGAAAACTAAGAGACAAATGAGTGTGCATCTGCTTTTATTAATGAACAGTTCTAAATGCAAATTCATGCAATTGACCTAGACACAACTACTGGGCCTGAACCTTTGGTCAGAAACTGAACACAGGCTGTGAATGAAGCAGACTATCATGATTTGAGTCTGAAACTGACCCAG
Source organism: Semaprochilodus insignis (assembly GCA_034552555.1). Lineage (NCBI taxonomy): Eukaryota > Metazoa > Chordata > Actinopteri > Characiformes > Prochilodontidae > Semaprochilodus > Semaprochilodus insignis. Next base: position 17,403,089 of record CM067488.1, read on the forward strand.
GTATAACAAAAATCTGAACCAGCCCATCCATTGCCTAAAGTACAAAATAAAACCTGAAAGCGCTGCAAACTTTGCTAATCCCCTTTCATCCTGTTCTTCAATCAGGACCCCACAGAACAGGTATTATTTGGGTGGTGAACCAAATGTGTTAGTGCGTGTTGTGCTGGTGTGAGTGGATCAGACACAGCAGGGCTGCTGGAGTTATTAAACTCAGTGTCATTGCTGGACTGAGAATAGTCCACCAACTACCAAAACTATTCAGCCAACAGTGTCCATCACCCTGTGACCACTGATGAAGCACTGGAGGATTACCAACACAAACTATGCAGCAACAAATAAGCTATCATCTCTGACCTTACATCTGCATGGGCAACCAGCAAGGTAACAGTGTCTAATAGAGTGGACAGCAAGTTGACACATGGTTGAAAAAGTCCAGCACCTAAAAATGGCTTTTATCTCAGCTGTACATAAACATTTTTAGAATGACCAATTTCAGTGACACAGTGATTGGTCTTATTTGTTACTGTCTTTGCATGTACTGTTTTAGGAAACAGCTGATGCCTTAGAACACGATGGCAGGGGTAACTTGGGGAGTATCCAGGGTATAGGAAAAACTTTTTTTTCTCAGCCCTTCCAGGCATATAGTAAAACCGTTGCTCAAGAAGTGAGTCTGTAAACATGACATGACAACAGCAATATCTCGGATTACTAGATGAGTGGAAGAGAAAGGTCATAATGGGACACGTCTGATGTAAACACGAATGAAACTTGTCTTACACAACCCCAAGTGCTACCATATGTTCGAGATGGGGTGGGGTGTTTTGCACAGTTGATTTAGCTGCAGGTCCAGTGTACAGGACCGGTGAGGAATGGAGTGTGCTGTAATGTAAGGAGCAAGGTGTGTTTACTTGTGACGTAATTGATCGTGTGGATTCTCCTCAGCATGTTGACAGTGGGCACCAGTGTCACATGCCCTAATGCAATCAGTCTCAGCATGACTGAATGTGTCTTTTATTGTTTGGTTTTTGTTGCACTATGCTTGGATAGCATTGGTCTAAGTTACAACACAAGCCCACGATGTCCTCCAGCACCCCACCCGAAAAACTGGGAAGTAGAAGAGTAAGAACCTTTAACTGATTGTTCACCACCCAATTCCTTACTGGTAGGCTCTATTGATCTGCAGGTGAACGATTATGGTCTCTGTCTTATCCAGGCTTGAGTGATGCCTATCAGAACCAAACTGTGCTTCAGAAAGACTAAAAACACAAGCTAATAAGTATGTTTCTCAAGCCATCAGTGAATTCCTTAATTAAGATTTTTCTCTTCATTAATTCATGAGAATGGGATTGTCTTCCTCTTATTATTAGGCATGATATTATTAGGCATGATTATAGTTACAGGGTTGAAGATAAGGAGTGGATGTTACAGGATCAAAGTTATTTACTAAAAAAAAGTAAACGTCAGTTTTCACACTGCTTTGTACTTCAGAAATAGCTTAGCTCAGAGATGACAAGAATCCAGTACTGTCGGTTTTCTATTTGGCCTGAGGATGTGATTCAGAATGAACAAAGACATTTAATCGGCAGAAGAACTACGTAAGCTGACAGTGACGCACTCGAGTTCTAGCTCAAATCTGTTTATCCAGGGAGCACTAGAATTGTTTCTTTGGTGATGACCTGCTTGTGTGTGCCTTTTTTTTCATCTTTGAGAAGAACCTTCATTTTTATAAAATAAAGAAAAAGTCAACATGGGATGGCTGTTTATATATTTTTTGTATGGAGGTGATTAAAAGGGTACCTGCACTTCCATACAAGTCTTATTCACCTACCACCTACTTATTCACCTACCAAACCTTGCACTTGTGAAGGGTGCTGTGAAGGAGTGTTGGAATAGGTAATTAAATGATGTAAACAGATGACCAACAGTATGCCTAGTGTTACTGATTGAAGATCATCTCTCTTCGGGTCAGCTTTCTGTAGAATACCAAAGCATTAAAAATGCTACCACTACTGCATAGCCTGTATTGTCAAATTAAAAAGATAATGGCTAGAACCACAGTTACCTGTGTAAAGTCATTTTCTTTCCTTATTAAGAAGTCTGTCTCCAAAGCCCAAACACGGAGAGGTCTGCCAGTAACACATCTCTTAAAAGATCTCAGAAGAGTATTAAAAACAACCACAGTGATAATGTTGCATGAAGTTGTTGATGCTAAATTTAGGGTTTTTTTCCCCCAGCTTGTGTTCTGTCTACCTCTGATGCTATTCATAGCCCTTGCACAACTGTCCAAAGAAAACAACAGCATGAACTGAAGTGCACTTGGGACTCATCATGAAAGACATTGATGGGTGATTTTCAAACAAATCATTCAAGTTGGTTAGGTTATGTACTCGTCAACACTTGACTAAAATGTCCATGTATCTTTTATACATGAGAACATGCCATGCTCCACCTGTTTTCCCATCACAGCTCAGCTACCAAGTTTGACAGAGAAAGAGTTTTACAAAGGCCACCCTTCACTTGTGAATATAATTTTAACTCAAAATGTTTGTTAGGCACAGGTTTTTCATTCAGCCCTCTGGGATGTGTGACACGTGACCACAAACTGTCCATCTTGGCGCTGACCACGATGCCTCCAAACACAGATTCCTTGGACGTTTCCATCAAGACGAAAGGGGGACTCTGGCACAACACCATTGCAGTTATCGACGACACTGAAGTGATGTTAAGGGCACTCGTCTTAACCTCAATCATCTGCCAGTGATGTTGGCACTAACAAGCTGACACATGGAGGTCATCACTACTCGCTTAATGTCCCCAACCATGGCTATTGGTTCACTCTGCACATGTCAGACAATCTATCAGTCATCCCTCTCCGTGGTTAGTGTAGATAGCACGACCGGTATGTTGCACAATACGTCAATATAACTGTCCTGCTTCCCGGAGCCCTACAACGCGACCCAACTTTTCCAACTGCTCGAATAGCTTTTGAACTCTTCTGTGAGGCATGCTTCATTTGCAAAGGATCCTGCCAACAGAACAGCACAAGTCAGAATGGAAGGCACGCGCAACAGGACAACCATATATAGTCAGTCAGGTACAGATATGGCCCATCCCTGCTTGCTGAGCATGAAACTTGAATCATTCACATGTCTCATAATGTCAAACCTACCCACAAAGAAATTTGTTTGTCCATCCTTGGTTTTTATTACAGTATCCATCATTTTCTGGAGATTTCCTTTCAGTGGATAGATGGACACAAACACCTTGGATTTTTTCAGATCTACAGTAAGAGTGGAGCTTGATATTTTTCCTATCTCTCATGGATGAAAGTTTAATTTTGTGGTAAAAATAAAGTAACTAAATAAAACATCTGTCAGCTACTTGTTACTCTGCTTTTTGTGCACCATCTATACATGGGTTGTTGTTTACAGACTCACTACAATTGGTCCGAGTAGGTCTTTTTTAACGACACATGCAGCTGTTCAGTAGAAGTACAGACAATACTCACGATGCACTCAGAGAAGTGACGTGATTTATCAGGGTCTTTGTGGCGTATTCTCATGTTGCCCACCGCTGATATTGGGAAGTGACTGTGGTGTTGTTGTTGTTGGGCCCTGAATGTGGGCTGTCTGTAGGCCCTGCTGCAGAGCCCCGCCTGGAGCACATGGTCGAGGTTTCGTTCCGCCCACATGAAGTTGTACAGCTCTCAACGACTAAAGCTCAGATCAACCTGGCTACGGGGCCACCTCAAGTCCTCAAGGAACTGGAAGAGTTTCTAAAGAGTTTTTTGAGTTAGTGAGAGCGGTTTTTTTTACTGAAAGATTAAGTACCGCACATTGTTTTTTAATAGAATAACTTTTCAGATCCATAAGATTTTAACACGAACAGCTCGAGTCTATCTCGGTTTATCTTCGTTTTTATGAGTATAGTCGAAGATTTTGTTGTCCATAGTGGAGATTTTTGGTCGCCCGAGTTCCTTCTTGCTGGCCGTTTTGTCTAGTTTTTCTCTTTCCACTGTGGATTAGCATGGCCGTGGGAGAGAGCTGCTGAGGATCTGCGGTTCTCAGCCATGACCCTGGCGCGACTGGACGCCTCTGTGAGCCCTGCACCCGGACAGCTCTGCTCATGCTGTGGAGCTAAGCTCACCACAGCCCCGCTACGCAGTCACACACAGCAGCTGTAAGTCCACAGACCTCCTGATTTGGAGGGTACCTCTCGAAAGAGGAATCCTGACACTTGAGCCTAAAATCAAGTGAGTTGAGGGAAAGCCTTACGGGACTTAAAGACTTCAGTCTGGCTGGGAAACCGTGCGTGAACCAATTACGTCTCTATATGTGCGTTGTAGTGATGGAGAGTTGGCAAAACAGCTGTTTATTCAGTTCAAGGGCGGTATAAAATAACAATTTCTCCGAGAAGTTGTTGCGAAATTCAAGCTTCCCTGTTGTTTAAGAAGAGTTACTGAATGTGAAGGGTTACTCAAACGCGTGACGCAGCCGGACGTGATGAGCTTCCTCAGCTGGGGAACGTGCGTGTGTGAGATTCAGTGCTGCTCTGACGAGCGTGACAGTGACACACTACTGTATTGCTGACTCACGAGGAAAGACCTTTTCGTGTGTTCATATATCGGGAGATCATTAGGTATCCGTTCGCGTACTGACTGATATGGAGAATCGCACATAAGCGTCTTTTGTAGTCTGTGTATTATTATTTTTTTCATCTGAAGCAGTTTAAATAAGAATCCGGGCAATGGGCAAAAAGCAAGTTTTCAAGTGCTTTTCAAATCTGTACATACAAACTCTACTGTGCAGTCGTGATTGTAGTGACAAACTACAGAGAAGTCTTATTTTACCTGCAGGTGTTGCGTGTGGTGGAGAGGTCGTGTGCCGACCAGTCTTTAGGAAATGGTTGAGAAACGTGTTGATGTGTTGCTTGATGCCCTTGGTAGTTCATAGCTTGCATTAGGTTAAAGACAGCCATCAGGGTAAATTCAAGAGTTTTCTTCCTGGTGCGGAACCATCCATGGTGCGATCACTTGACAACTGTGTTATTGAGTAGTTTCAGGCAGGTGAACCGTATGTTAGAACGATCACCTCAGAACATAAGAATATTGTACTGACCAAGTACTGTTGTTTCTTACTGTTAGTGATGTCAGAAATGTCAAGATAAAGATTATTTTAAATTTTTATATTATTTTTGATTTTGTTTAATTTCCAATATTTCAATGTGTGTTGAAATGTCTTGTTGAGAACTCTGCAGAATCATATACAGCACAGAGAAAGAGAATAGATGTCAAGTGATTTACTGTCACAGTGGATAGAACTACAATAAAAAGGTCTAAACAGCCATGCGTTTAGAGTCCCTTTATAGCTGCTGTTTCTTTTCTTCAATTAAATACTAACGCTGGCATACATCCGAACTAGCATGTGTGGTTTTCTTTCTCAGAGCTGTCAGACAATACAAATGCAAGTTATCTGGGAGGTGATAAAACCAGGTTAGGCTGTTTTCTTTTATCAGAATGATTTTTGCTGGGTTCTATGTGTAGGTTTAAAGAATTCTGGTCAGACTTTGAAATAAGTGTGTGTGTGTGTGTGTGTGTGTGTGTGTGTGTGTGTGTGTGTGTGTGTGTGTGTGTGTGTGTGTGTGTGTAAAGCAGCAAGACTTTAATGTTTAACTGGTAATTGCAACAGGTTTCCAAGCAAGGAAGTGTTATGTTGAAACCTGAAATGTAAAAGCCTCCTCCCGTTCCACAAAGACACACACATACACATCAGTTATTCCAGGAAGAGACTGAAATAATACGAATGTGGCAAGCGTAAGGGTGTGTGTTGTGTCGGCAGCTGAATTGTGAAGTCCAAAAGAGGCTGCTAATCCTTCTGCTGAAATAATGTGCTGTATGCTTGAAGTTTTTCTTACTTCCTTAAGTTTCCTTTTAACAGTGAGGATGACCTTGGATGGTCAGTTACACAAAGTTTTAAAGAAAAAGAAAGAATATAAACTTTCTATTTATTTAAGTGTTGTTCAGTGGTTGTCTGCCACATTCAGAGAAGAGATTTGGACCTTCTACATGAATTTCCTTTTTTGGGGTAGTGGAAAATGTTTGTCTGTAGCCACGTCTAACCTCGTCTCCATTTCCTGTTCTACAACCCCCCCCCCCCCCCCAAGGAAGTTCCCACCCCCCTCTGTATAGTGCGGCATGCTTTTTACTGTACATGGAGCAAGTTTTCATTCAGGTTCTGGGTTGAACCAGTTCACAGTTGAATTTGGTGAATTGAAACCTTAGGATCCAGTGTTTTGATTCGGCCTAGTTGTACAGTTGTTTATAGTTGTGATGAACAGCATCTGAAGGTGGTGATTCAGCTATGTTGATTTATGTTCAATAAAGTATGCACTCATTTTATGGCCAACTCCAGGCTTTTTATAGCCATGGCAAGATAATGACTGACTAAAAGCTGCATTAATGCAGCATGCATTTTTGCAACAGTAATATTAGTAAAAGGCTTACTTTTGTATCTTTTTCAGTAGTGTTCTCTCTCTCTCTCTCTCTTTTTATTTTTATTTTTTTTAACATACTCAGGCCTGAACTCCTAAGACCTTTGGTTAGGCTGAGGCCCAGACCTATATTTATCTCTTTCCTAGTGGGAGTGTGACTAATAAGGGCAGAGACAGGTGGGGTTCAGGCATCTCTCCGCCTGCTGCAGGGGTGGACGAGTGGAGTGCTTTTGCCCCTTACATAGTGATGGCTATGTGTGTGCCCTAACAAGTACAAGGATGCCAAACGATGTTGCCACCCAACACCCCACACTGGATCCTCCCTTTTTCACTCATCCTCCTAAGCCACATGTAGACGAGTACAGGCAGGCTGGCTATTTCCTCGTCTGACACTATTAATTTTTTTCCAGCCCTGGTTATGAGAACGGGTATGCCCTTACAAAGTTGTGTATGACCTTACAAAGACTGCCTGAGTGAAGGTCCACGGGTCGAATTGTTGTTGTGTATCCTTCATGCCCTCTGCACTCCCTGCGCGCAGATAGAGCTCTACTTGTGGAACCCACTGACCCTGCTAAAGGCAGCGCACTGGGTCGCATTTTTCACTCGTCATTGGTTAAAGTCTTCCTGCACCCAAAGTGCAGAGCTTTCTGGCAGTAGCTGCACGTTTGCATACCATAACCACACAAATGTAGTTGACATGTTTGGCACCTAATGTTTGATTCATTGGACTGGTGAGACTAATAGCTAATGCATAATGGAAGCATTTAGCAACGTCACTCACAACCGTTAAATGTTAATCTTATATAGGTTAGCAGAGCATACTAATGTCATGCACATACATATGCCACAAAATGTTAGCACCTCTAGGAGGTTTCAAACCCTGGGAAGCAGTTGGAAGTGATTACCAGAGATGTTATACAGTAGACACCTAAACTGTAGAAGTCTATCAATAGCCCGGGTTCGTTCACTGTGCCATTTCAACTATATTTAGCTGCGTATATTTAGCTGCAAGCCTGCAGCCTTGATCTTGTAAGGGGAGGTAAGCGTCTTTATTACATGAAAATGAGTCCTCCATCATTAGCCTTTCTCTTTTCCTCCCTCTCTTCTGCCACCTCTCTTGTTTAAAAGAGTATAGTTTCTTAGGTCAGGCAATATTGAAGCCAGATGTAGTAGAAAAGCAATGGGGAAATAGGGAAATTTTAAGCTAGAAATTTGGGGGGAGAGAGAGAGGAGAAACAGCTGGATCAGAGGTGAGTGGGTTATGGGAAATGAGCTCACTGTTTTTGTGTTTTTCTGCGGGCCATGACTCTATTCTCTGCCTTTTGCAAATGGCGGTGAAAATCTTCCTGCTGTGGGCTTCTGAGAGAAATCACAAGCCAGCAGAGACCTGGCTGTTTCCACCCGCTTTAATCACAGCCCCTTTGAAGTGGCTGGAAGGCTTTTGCTGGGTGGGGAACTGCTGTTAAGCCCACTGAGTTGCTAGTGTTTCTCACAGTATTCAGCTGATTTTAAAGGTGGGGCTGTAATGGTAACTGTCACAGTCCTTTTTATTCTGCCCTGCTTTGTCATTGAGTTTTCAGTAAAGGCCAGATTCACACCTAGGGTACCCTTAAAGCGTGCCTGTCTATCTGTGCACAACTAGTAGTGGTGTAAAACTGAAGAAATTAATAACTGGTTATACTTTGTACTTTTTTGAATGCTGTAATAAACTTAAATTGGAAACATTGACATTCACATAAGGCATTTTCACCACTTTGTTTTTTGCTGCGTTCAAAAATGTGTGGAATTGAGAGACCACTATATCATTTTGAGTTTTGTGAATTGTTACACCCATAAAGACTGGTGTATTATAATAGTCTCGATTCAGCTACTGTGTATTGCGTTCAATCATGTCTATAAACTCAGTGTGTTTTTAAAAGAATTCCGAATGGGATTGTACAAAATAGTTGCAATGAATGAATCAAATCAAGATAACATTGGTGATTTTTGATGCATTGAATAATTTTAAAAAATGTAGTCAAACCATGAGGTCAAATCTCTTTAAATCTCTGGTCTGTAATTCTGTGGTGCCACCTAGAGATGTTATGTTGAGGTCAAATGTAATTAAGTGTGGCCTTGTGAAAATTCAGTATCTGCAAATTCAAGCTCTACAACACTATCCCACAGAGACAGTGCTTAACTCAAATACAAACTGCGTTCTGAATTAGTTTGTTTTTGTGTGAGCATGTTCATGAAAGAACTGTAAGACTGGCCACATACGTTTTTTTTATGCTTATGCGGTGTTGTCCAATTTGTGATTTTTTTTTTCCTGTCTCTGTTTCAGCATCAGCGAGAATTTCCTCACAGTTAAAGGTGCTGCTGTCTTCCTTCCATGTGGAAATGGTTCTTCACCCTCCTCAGTGCCCCGCATTACACAGCGGCGGAATAAACACACAGGTATGCCCTTTCCCTTCTGACAAGCCTGTTTGGTTGGGCATGAAACTAACCAGACAAATCAGATTATGTTAACTTTATAAACCACAGTTTTTTTTTTCGTCCTGCATTATTTTCAAAATTAATAAAAGAATATATGTAGCACAGTGTCAGCAATGACAAAATAATTTTGTATCAAGTATAGTCATTGTTTTTCTTTGTCTCTCAGTAGTTTGTAATATTTGTCTTAGTTTTAATAATCATCTGCATGCATTCAAAATCTCCAACCTTGTCAAGCCAACTGATGCTTGGTTTATGGAACTTGCCGCAGAAAATGTTTGACTAAAGCACTGACACAAATTTAGATGATAACGACTGAATTCGGACGGAGTGAAGTCCAGCTTAGTGTTGAGGGACAGGTGAAAGTTGAAATGAAACCTGTTCTGTGGTGTTTGTGTCTGTAGCTTAATTGACTAACGTTAGTTTACCAGACAGGCTACACATTAGAGCACAGGTTTCATTCTATTTTACATGATAAAAACAATGTCTAACAGAGCAGAAGTTGAATGAGTGAGAGAAACACTAAATCGAGCATGATTTAGTTAGCAGGCCAAAATGTCTCAGGGCACAGGCTTGGTTCTAGCCAACTGATGCTAAAATGACACCTGTTTAGAAGATATTTAAAGCATACAGTTGATTGACTTGGTAACAGCCAATAAATCAATTGCGTTATGTGGTGATTATACCATATTCTATACCATTGTTTTGATAAAGGTGAGCACACCACCACCAGTGCTCAGCGACTCAGAGCACTGTTTAGTTTCTCCTCATGCCACTTAACATTTTGTCATTACTTTTGTCAAAATTTTCACAGAGAAAGGCAGTCAGATAAACAGATCTTAATGTTAACGTTACAGCCTAGTCTTTGTCAACTGTGGTAAACTAAGCGTGATTAATGATGGTGAATGTTCATAATACGTTCATATGAGTAAATTAACTTAATAGTTTAGTGAGCCTAAATTGCTTGGTGCTTGGTGCAATTGCAAATTTTTTTATTTATTGATTTTTTTTATAGATATATTTATTGAGAATGTACAATCTTCAACAAAGATTTACAATTAGTAAATATAACAACAGTACATTCCTTTTTTTGACAAAGAGAAAAAGAACAAAAAAACAGAACTACAAAACTACAAAAGAAATTATAGAAGTGCAATGTAAACCAGTTGCAGTTCTTACTAGACAGAACTCCACTGTCAGCAGAGAAGTGAGGCTTCTGAAATGTCACCTGGCCATGAGATTGGAGGCTAATGCATATGGCAGGCTATTTAAGAGAACTGTTCCATAAGCTTGACCTTCAGGGTCACACTGAGTATTTTGGTTAGTGAAGGACATGTATGAGAATTTCTATGTATAGTATATACACAGTATATATACAAGCTTCTCTGAGAATGGATCTTGACTGACATTAGCTCTAACCAATACTGTAGCGAACTAATTTCGCCGGACTGTTTGAACGCTCTTAGTTCTCTTGTTAGTATTCTTTACAAAAACCAGAGCAAACACAAAGTATATGTTTTACTTATAAAAAGAAGTGAAATAACTTGTAACTGTGTTAAGTCTTTTCAGTTTATTATACAATTTATAGTTAAATTAAAAATTAATCTGTCTCTTGGTTTCTGTCCAGGTGACCTCCAGCAACACCTGCAGACCATGTTCACTCTGCTGCGGCCAGAAGACACTATCCGCCTGGTAACTACCATCCATCAGCTCTAATTACTTAAAAAAGAGAAGTGTGCTGACTCTGTTTTCTTTCTTTTTTTTTTTTCCTCAGGCGGTCCGTTTAGAGAGTGCCTACCCTCAGTGTACACGATACATGGTTGTGGTTTCTACCAGTGGCAGGCAGGACACAGAAGAAAGTGTGGTCCTTGGTATGGACTTCACCAGCTCAGACCAGTCAGTCTCTCTTGCATGGTCACCATATATCAGATCACTTTATCTTACTATGATGGCTCCTGGCTGTGAGCTAGAGTCCATGTTTTCTGGTGTTTTTTTTTCCACAGCCTGTGCACCGTTGGGCTGGTATTACCTCTCTGGAGTGACACTCTGATTCACTTGGATGGAGATGGGTAAGTTAACACTTATACCCAATGTGCATTTCCGTTATAAGCTGCCTTAGTTTGCACCGCTAATATGGGCTTTGTGTGTCTGTACAGTGGGTTCAGTGTGTCCACCGCTAACCGAGTCCACGTCTTTAAGCCTGTGTCTGTCCAGGCCATGTGGTGAGTATTACAATGACTTTCCTCTCCCACTTTCTTTTCTTTTTTTTTTTTTCTTATTTTACATTGGCTTTTTTCCTCTTTCATGTTAACCCTTTCTGTTAGTCTATTTCCTTGCTTTTCTCTTTTCTTTCACGCCTCTCTTTTTGTCTCTGAAATTTGCCGTGCTTTTCTTGTCCTGTCTTTTAGATACAAAGCACTTCTTAGAACCTATTTGTAACTCATTCGTATACATACTTACATTTAACAGGCAGAAATTATTCACAGAGGGACACCATTAGAATTAACCTAGCGCAAGAGAAATGCTTCAGAACAGTGACATTGTGTCTTTGTTGTGTTCTTGTTCCTTTTTCAAGCCTACTCTTCCTTTTTGTCTGTTGGCTTTTCTCGTTTGTGTCTGTCTTTCTCAGAAATGCAATCCTTGCACTTTATTTACCCTTTCTGCCTACTTGTCTGCTTGCTTTTCCTTCACTCCATTCTAATTCTCTACTTTTATCTTTTTTCTTTTAGGTCAGCCCTGCAGTCTTTGCACAAAGCATGTGAAGTAGCTAGGTGTCATAATTACTACCCAGGTAGCCTCTTTCTGACGTGGGTAAGCTATTACCAGAGCCGCATCCGCTCTGAACAGCAGTGTATCAACGAGTGGAATGCCATGCAAGATGTACAATCACACCGCGCTGACTCACCTGTGCTGTTTACTGACGTGTGAGTGCATACATATGTTATACATACATACATACATACATACATGTACAGGAAATTATTGTGTAAATAGTTTATCATTTACTAAACATTACACCCCCCCTCCCTTGTCAGTAATGCTTTTGTGGAAATACATGTAATGTTCCTAAAACATGTCAGCAAATGGCATTCAGCAATGTTTCACAGACATGTAGACAGGCAGTACTTAAAGACATGGACAAGAAAACATATTTATGCCAGCAGCATGAGAGGGGGGAATTTCCCCATGGTTGGAGGTATTTCCACGTGCATATGTTTTTATCTTCTAACATACACGGCCAGGGCTTTATATAGCTTCTCTTGGAGATGGCTTGATTTACAGTCTGAAAAAAGCATGGAGATGGGCAAGTGGACAGACACATGGACAGATGGGAACAGGTGCTCAGAAACTAGCCAAAGAAGATGGATAGAATATGGTTGGGGTATTAAGGATGACATTAAGGAGCTGCAAGACAGTCTAGACAGTCGGTTAGTAGAAGGAGATGTATTAGGTGATCTTGGTTTAGGGAAAGGTCAGAAGGTGTTTATTTTCCACGAAAGAAACAGGTTCTTGAGTTCTGCCGCAGTGTTTTAGCTGTAACTCCAGTAGGATAGGTAGGGAAGTTTGTCTACTAAGCAAACATTACAATACATATAGTGGGGTTGAATTTGAATCTTGTCAGGTTTATTGCCATGGGTGAAATACCGGTCTTCTTGATGGAATTGTCTGCATTCCTTTGCCCAGATGCTGTCAGTTCTGCTTGATTGCTTTCAAGCCTTCGAAAACATGTGCACACGCAGTGTTCACATATGAAATTCACTGAAAGAGTAAGCCTACATTACCACTTCTCAGTAAGGCTGAAGTAATGCAAGTGACCTGGCTCTTTCTCATGCACTTGATCAAGAGTGCATACATAAACAAACATGAGAACATGAGGCAGTCAGGTGGACTTCACCCAAAGTTGCATAAACACTGTAGCATGCACATGCTGACACTTACTGAGGGGGCTGACCTACATTGGCTGGTGTTATTTTTACTTTTTTAATAAAAGGTCACGAGCAAACGCTATCAGCTGAAGTTCTCTTAATCAGTGACCCAAACAGGAGTGGCCACTGATCACCTAATCTTAGTGCCAGTATTCTGCTGTTAAACTGAGTGAGGTCTCGTTTTTTTCTTTATTTTGGAAAAGATCAATTTTGCATACGGGAATCCTAAGTATATGTCTCCTATTCAGACTAACAAAGCTGTGCCTGCATATCATCTGTGTCATATCTCTGATATACTTCACATCTGTCAAATGGTAGCTTTACAGGATAAAAAAAAAACTTGTATATAATAGTATAAATGAATTAAGGATATTTGTTAGTTCATTCTTTATGAAATGTTCAGACAGTGTAAATGACAACTCGTATTTTCAAATTGTTTTATGAACAAAATATTTTAACTTGTTTGATGATCATGAAAGATGCACCTTTTAAAAACAAGCTGCTATGTGCCATGTCCTCTGTCTTCAGGCCGACAGAGAGAGAGCGCACAGAACGACTGATAAAAACCCGTCTGAGAGAGATCATGATGCAGAAGGACCTGGAGAATGTAACTTCTAAAGAGGTACACATGATTGCTGCAGGCCGCAGACATAAACTTTTGAACTCTCATTTTCTGTACTTCAGCAAAACAGATAAGATTATGCAAGCAGACACTGAGCTGCATGACCTCTATAGTGAGTGAGTACTGCTGTTTGGTTACTCTGTGCTGATCAGCTGATCTGATTTGTTGCCCTCAGATCCGCACAGAGCTGGAGATTCAGATGGTGTGTAACCTACGCGAGTTCAAAGAGTTTATTGACAACGAAATGATAGTCATCCTGGGCCAGATGGACAGCCCCACAGAAATCTTTGATCATGTTTTCTTGGTGAGGGTCTTTCCTTCTCTGATCTGACCCCAGCACCTGCATAAGACAGAGTTCAATGTCTCTTTCTTTGCTCTAATACAGGGTTCAGAATGGAATGCATCCAATCTGGAAGAGCTCCAGAGCAGTGGGTAAGTGGAATTGTTTGACAGCTAGTTTAAATCAATACATTCGGTCTGCTTTCATGAAGTCACTGTTTTATCTCTCACCCCCTCATGCTCTACAGGGTTCACTACATCCTGAATGTGACACGGGAGATTGATAACTTCTTCCCTGGTCTTTTTGAGTACCACAACATCCGTGTGTACGACGAGGAGGCCACCAACCTGCTAGAGTATTGGAATGATACCTGGAAATTCATCTCCAAAGCCAAGTACGGATTTTTTTCCTTCATAGCCATAAAAAAAACAACATAGTCATGTATCAGTTAATTTATTAAGTGTAGATGTATGCTGTGTTTGTTGTAGGAAAGCAGGGGTAAAATGTCTGGTGCACTGCAAAATGGGTGTGAGCCGCTCGGCCTCAACTGTAATAGCATATGCGATGAAGGAGTACGGCTGGGATCTGGATCGAGCCTTTGAGCATGTCAAAAAGCGACGCTCAATCACAAAACCCAATCCTTCCTTCATGAAGCAGCTGGAAGAGTACCAGGGCATCCTACTGGCCAGGTACTAAAATGCATACACATGGATATCCTCCAAGTGCCAGTCACTGCTTGCATAAAACCTATTAAGTAACTAAAATTTTCCATAAAAGTGTTCTGTGTAGAATGGAAGGTGAACAAAATTTTGTGTTTAGCACTCCGGTTTTTAGCAGATGCAGAATTGAAGTCTATATGTATTGCTTTTAAATGACTGGCCCTGTAGTACTACGAGTAGCTAGAACTTATAATGGGGAAATACCCTTGGTATTGTAGTTCATCCAAGACTACGCCTAATTTCTACAAAACTGGCTTTAAAACACTAAAAAGGATGTTTGGTGGATTTTAGGACCAGGGTTGGGAAATGCTGTTTTATGTTTTTGGAGCAAATTCTAGAGCCAAGCTTTTGCATTTCTTTATTTTGTCCATTAACGCATATAAGGAGCAGCAGGACATCCTGCTGTTCTGATATTCTCTGAGCCCTTTTTCCTCATGCACACACCATGTGATTTGTTCACAACAAAGGACACCAATACCGATACACAATGAAACAATGTTACCTTCAGTTTACTCTCAAATAGAGCACTGGAAACTAGGATGGGACTTTCCACAGGGTGTTTGCTCACTGAGTGGTTTTCTGCATCAACACTGAGTAGTTACAGTCCTCTGAGCTCGTTATGTATGAATTATTTGGGAGCTAGGAAACAGTAGCTGCTGTATCACATACAGCTGTTTTTAAGAAGGGGTAACAGTACATTCTATACTTCTATACTACAGAGTATTAAGAACTAACCCTGATGCCTGAATTTTGTCCAGAGTTTTTATGTAAAACGTTTTAACACTCTGCACGCCCCCAGGCTGTTATTTACAGTCATACAAGTCCGAGGTCTTATCATTTTTAAATGGAGTGATAGCTGTAAAGCTGTAAACTGGGAGTTGCAGTAGCATTTCAAAAACACATTTGTAATCATTGGTAAATTCTTAACAAAAGTTGCATCTTGTTTGACCCAAATAACAGGTTATTTCACATTGTTCCAACAACTGTGAATATTTACACACATTGAGGAGGGGGCAGGCTTTTACTGCTTACGTCTTTACCCACAAGGCAAATAAAGCTTTTTTTCTTGAGGGTTGGGACTTTCCATAATGCACCTGGGATATTATGAACTATTGAATTCATACACTGAATCAATGTCTTCTCCTCCTACTATAATGTCTCTGTTTTGTCCATTTTATAATGATGTCATAGTGTCAAACTATGTAGGCAAGTTTGTTTGAAATTAAATAATTCATGGATTTAGGCAAATATGTTTCCTTCCTTTACTAACATTCCCTCCATCGCTCTCTCCAGTAAACAGAGACACAACAAGCTGTGGAGGTCGCACTCAGACAGCAACTTGTCTGAGCAGCGGGAGACTCGGTGTAAAAGTCCACGTACTCTGGAACATGCACACCTCAAAAACAGCAGTCCTCCAGCTATCCAGAACATGCTTGGTATGGCCGTGCTGCGGACTCTGAACGGGCCGCAGCCTAGTGCAGACAATCCACACTCCGACTACTCTGGCATATCTATTAGCCCATGTGAGTCTAATTTGAAACATTCTGAACAGGGGCATGAGGACCCCTCGCTGCCTCCTCTGCCTCGGCCACGGGCAGCCACTGTGCTGCCTGAACAAAACATGGCAAAGAGCTGCAGTCTGAAAGTAGAAGTGACTGTGCCTGTCACTCGCCCTGACCCTGCTCCCTCTCTCCATGCTCTAACTCCTTCTGCTTCTCCCTCTTTCCATGGCCCTGCGCTGGCCCACGCTGAGCCCGAGACAAAAACAGACTCTGTTAAGCAGTCCCTGGACAAGCCTGATCAGAACGACTCTTGTCAAACCTCCCAGACCTCTGAGACACTGAGCTTGGCACTATATCTGGATACTGTGAGGACTGTGAGCCCTACTAGCAAAGCTGAAAGCAATTTACCACCTACAGGGATGCCTGTGGCCATTAACCCCTTGGGGGCTCCTTTGGCGCTTGGACTTTCTTCTAACAGTGACTCACAAAGCACCAGCAGTGAAGCTGAGCCTGCTCAGAGGACAGCTAGTTTAGTGCACCCCACCTTCTCAAGTCTTAGTACAGATAGAATCGACTTCTTCAGTGCCAGAGAAAAGTTCCTGGGGCTGTCCCAGGACGACCAGACTTGCCAACTTTCTGAAGTAGGAGCGCCACATGCTGTTCACTCCCGATGCTCCACCCTGTGCCTGGATGAGACAAGCTCAGCCACGGTAGAGGAGGTAAGAGTCCCATTACACTAAGCACTGCACTCTGGAGACAAACAATTTGTGTGGGTTTGCGAAATTACTACTGCAGGAGATTAGCTGCAGGAGTTTAGTTTCAGCTCCAATTACGACAAGTCAAATTAAAATGGTACTACTGACTACTGAAAACTTGTGAAAGCTTTTCTGTGATTATTTTAAAGCTGAGGACTTGGCTGTTTGTTCACAGTTACTGCATCACAAACTAGAAACAAAAGATGTGGCCATTAAAGAAGGAAAGTCTTTTACTGAATAGAAAAAGCTAGCCATTAACATCCAAAACAAGATCAGATTTTCTTTGCAGTAGAATATTTTTTTCAAATCAAAATGACTTTAAAACATCTGCTGTGTAGAAACTGTACAAATCTGAAAAATGTTAATAATTACTTATCTAAGATATATTTTTATTTACCAAAAATCATTGGAGTGGCTATTTTAATCCCTGCTCTTTTCTCTCCATCACTCTTTCAGTGTTCCATTCCTCCAGAGAGCTCCTGTGACAACGTAGCCCTGTCCTCTGCATCGCCCCACCATCACGACAATGGCATGTCTGTGCGGCACCTGGTGACCTCGCTAGAGTCCATCTCTCATGCCCGAAGTACTCCGCACCACCCCGCACTCCATGAGCAAGAAGAGGTGGAAAAAGAGGAGAGCTCTTCACTACCTCCCTCCCACTCCACGACCCCCTGTGAGCGACCTGCTGGGTCTGTGCGCCGCGCAGCAGAACAGCTAGAGCTGAGACTGAGGCAGGAGAGCATCCCCGCATGCTCCCCCCTACACTCACCCTACAAAACCACACCTGACTTGCAGCCCCCTTCTGTGAACACTGATTCTGTCCAAACTGTGGACTGCACTGATTCTGTCAAGACCCCAAAAGGACTAGTAGAATATGTCCGGCTGCTGGATGATGAGGATTCAGGGATAATCTCTGACCCGTCTAATTCCTTTTCCACATACCGTGAAGTCAGTGCTTCAGCTGTCACTGTGAACCCCAGCCTGGAGCCTAGCTCTGCCTCCTCGTCCCTTCTGTGGCTAGAAGGTGCCACTGAGCTGGAGAGTGATGTAGATGACCCACTCAGACTGACTGAGCATATGGCCCGCAGCAGCCAAGACCTGCAGAAGATCCAGGAGACCCTTAGGGAGCTGCAGGCCTTTCTGTACGAGGCCGGGGGACTGTCTGACCAGGCTGACCAAAAAAAGCAGCTTGAAAGAAGCCAGAGCAATGCGGAAGCAGAGCAGTGTGCAGAGCCCAAAGCTCCAGCAGTGTGGCAGAGAGCCATGGAGATTGAAGCAAGGCTCAGACAGGCTGGGCTAACTCCACCCTCACTCATGAAGCGCTCTGCCTCCCTGGCCAAGCTGGACCAGCTGGAGCTGTCCATGCGTGACCTGAATGACTGGGACTTCCACCCTGCAGCCTTGGACCCTGAGCCCCCCTCCTCTTCCCTCTGTCAGTCTCACTCGCTTGCCCACTGTCCTGATGATGCCCATAAGAAGCAACGTTTTCTACCTCAGAGTCCCTCCAGCCCCCCACTTGCTGCTCAACCCCTGGAGGTCAACAGGAGTAAAGGCTCCAGAGAACACGTCTCTGCTCTGCCTACCGTCTCTGTCTGCACACGACAGCAGCAGCAACATACCAAGCCACACCTGGCACGCCGTCTGCGCAAAGCAGCAGACAAGAAAAAGACTGTTACCGTGCTGTACAATACCATGTGACCCCTACTGAACTGAATCAAGGTGGGAGTGTACCTGTGTGCCATGGAGTCAGAGTCTGGCCTGTAAATGTCAGGATCTGTGTGATCCATACCTAAGCTAAAACTGTGAGTCTATGCTACTGTACTTGTGTCTGATATGAGTGTGAGACTGTGTCCCTGATTCAGCAACTTTCAGATGTCAGTGGAAATGATGGGAGCCATTTCTACATGCACTTTACTTTTTCATTTTTAATATTGTTATTATTGTTTTGTTCCTTTTAGTTTGTTTTGTTTTGGAGAATAATTTTGCACTGATTTGAAAGGCAGTCTGTCTGTGTGTATGTGTCAGTGTGTGCTGACCTGGTTTTTGCTGGAGAACCAGAACCACTTGATATGTATTTTTCTATTTTGTGGGTTATTAAATAAACAACAATGCTTACATTTTAGCCATTTGTTGTTGTTGTTGTTGTTGTTGTTGTTGTTGTCCCCACTAAACGCTTGCACTTTGAGCACTACAGTTTTTTTTCTTGTTAGTGTACTCTTTTAAAAATAAGGGTGCCACAAAGGGTCGTTTGTCCAGCGCATTTACATTTACGTTTATGGCATTTAGCAGCGCTCTTATCCAGAGTGACTTGCATCCGTACTTAGTTCCGTCAGAAAAGGTTTCCTAGTTAATACAAGAAAGTTAGAGTCTAAAACTTGCCATAAGCTTAGACACTGACCGAACAAGGACCAGTGCTGATACCTACAAAGAAGAATACAAAGTTAAATACATCATAAGTGCACTACCTAGCAACCTCAGGCCAGTGTTCATACCTAGAGAGAAGAAAGGAATGCTTAGTATAAGTGCAAAAACAAAGCATTTCAATATATACATCTATTAGTGCTCACTCAAGTGCTTTATAAAGAGATGGGTCTTTAGTGTTTGAAGACTGTGAGAGAGTCTGCTGTTTGGACAGCCGGTGGGAGTTCATTCCACCATCTGGGAGCCAGGACAGAGAAGAGTCTGCACACATGTCTTCCATACATTTTGAGGGATGGTGGGTCAAGCTGAGCTATAGCTGAAGCTTGAAGGGCTTGAGGTACAGATTGACTCTCAACCGTTGCGATAAGGTAGGGAGGGGCTGGTCCATTCTTGGCTTCATAGGCGAGCATCAGAGTTTTAAATCTTTTATAGGAAGCCAGTAAAGGGAGCTCAGCAGTGGAGTGACATGAGTGAACCTGGGAAGATTGAAGACAAGCCGAGCTTCTGCATTCTGAAACAGCTGAAAGGGCCTGATGGCCCGCAGAGGAAGACCAGTAAGGAGCGAGTTGCCGTAGTCTAGCCTTGAAATGACGAGAAACTGGACGAGCAGCTGGGTGGCCTCCTAAGAGAGGAAGGGTCGAGTACTCTGTATGTTGTAGAGGAGGAATCTACATGCCTAAGTCAGGTTCCTCCAGAATCACACCAAGGCTTCTTGCATGTTTAGTTGAGGTGATCAAGGAGTTCTCCAATGAGATGGCAATATCAGGGTGGGGACTTGTAGTGCCAGGGATGAACAGCAGCTCAGCCTTGCTGGAACTGAGCATAAGATGGTGAGCTGTCATCCATGAGGAGATGTCAGTCAGGCTGAGACGTGACTGCAGACCTGTGTATCAGATGATGGGAAGGAAAGCATAAGGTGAGTGTCATCAGCATAGCATGAGAAGTAATTACTATACCAAGAGAATGGGTGTAAAGAGAAAAAGGACCCAGCACAGAGCCTGCGTGGAGCAGACGTGGACTCTTTCCATGTTACCTGGTAATGGCGGTCCTCCAGATAGGACTCAAACCACTTCCATGCAGTGCCAGTGGTTCCAAGATTGTTGAGGACTGACAGGAGGATGTTGTGGTTCACTGTGTCGACATGTACAAGAAGAGCAGGAAAGGAGAAAGTAAAAGATGGAAAGTGATGATCTAAGCAGTGAAGGGGTGTTACTGTGGTAGGTCTACTGAAGATCAGGTCCAGAACGTTCCTACCTGGGTGCATTGGAGGTGATTGGTTGAGAGTGCAGTTGAAGGATGATAGCAGTGGTTCAAGGCAGGATGACTGCACCTTGTCTGCTGAAAGGTTGAAGTCACCTGAAGAGAATGAGCGGAGTTCCGTCAACAGGGAAGAGACTCAGAAGAGTGTCTAACTCTACTATGAAGTTACCTAGAGGACAAGGAGGACGATAAATGACAATGATATGAAGGTTAGTGGGGAAAGGTACTCTTAACAGCATGATATTTAAAGGATAAAATTGAAAGATCAGAAAAGGAGAGTGGAGTGAAGCTCCACTTTCTAGACAAAAGCAAACCGGTGCCCCCACCTCTGCCAGGCAGAGGTTAAAGGCGGAGGATAGGGCAGCTGGAGTTGCTGAGTTATGGGGGGTGATCCAGGTCTAAGTCAAAGCCAAGAAGTGCAGTGAATGGTGGGATGCTAAAGCTGAGAAGTCTGCCATCTGTACTGCGGATTGACAATTCCAGAGTCCACGTACGACCCTGGTCTGAGAAGGTGACAAAGAATAGGTATTGTGAAACACATGCAGGAAGAGCAAAAGTGTAGTAATTCCAGGCACAGAAATGGAATTAAATGAGTAAAAGATACTTAGCCAAGGTTGATGGGACCCATCTGCATTGATGGGCCACTACACACCGCTACAGACGCAGGCATCTCTTGAATATATCTGCCTAGTGGCTAGTTAAGTTCGCCCCTGCAATTTACACCTTGGACTAACCTGAAACAATAACTGAAACTAGTAATTACAATTAACTCTAGGTTTATCAAGCTAGCAAGTAAATAATACTCAAAGCCTACCTTACCAGCAGACAACTACTACTAGCCATGGAAGAACCACTGTGTGTTTCCTAAAGATCCATTATTTGAAATAAATAAATATAATATAAATATATTTAAGACTCAAGGGTTGTTCATGCTATTCTTATTTTTGCAAACATTATTCTGTACTGCCTGTCAACTACATTAAATGACTGGTGCCCAGTTCCTCTGGCCTCCATCATCATAAGCAAGTGCTTTAAGAAGACTTTGTTTTTCACTACATGCCACCATGGACCCACTGCAGTTCACCTACCGACAGAACAAATCCACTGACGCAATAGCCCTGACATACATACTGCCCGCTCCAAAAACACCATGTATGTGAGAATGCTGTTAGTGGACTATAGCTCAAGCAGCAAGCATTCAACATTAAACTCAAGGATGGGCAGCACAACCTCCTTCTACCTGACCCTTGACACCAGAGCCCCTTAGGGCTGTGTGCTCAGCCCTTTCTTGTACTTCTTGTACACCCACAATTGACAGCCAGACACAGGCCTAAAGAGAGGAGGTCAGTTGCCTGACACGCTGGTGCCCACCCACCCAAGCCACTGTCTGTTCTCACAGCTGCTGAGCTGGAGGAGGTACAGAAGCATGAAGTCCAGAACCAGCTGGTTTCAAAATAGTTTCTTCATTAGGCTGCTGAATGTCCGTTAGTGCTGGTGTATTGGTCAGTGGACCTGTCCCAACACCTCTCACCTGAATCATCTTCATCATGATGATCTCTATGAACAATATACACCACACCCACACCCCAGTACAGACTCACTCTTCACTTTACTGAACTATATCTGTTATAATCTGGAATATATATATATATATCCTATTCCCTGTATACCCTACATCTCGTTTATCTACCCCCCCAGCTTGCATATATGGAATGGTGTGTGATTATATTTATATATAAATCAAAGCTTCTATTTTATAACTGATATTAGTGTTATACAAAACTGCGTGTTCTTAAAAACAGTGCAATTCTGGTATACAGCAGTGTGTATATATTTATTGTCTGATGTGTATATTTTTGCATTTAAAAATTGTAAAGGAACTAGGCAAATAAGATTTTCACTCACATTCAGACCCGTGGCAGTAAACATGATTAGCTCTAAAGAAACGTTCATTGAAAGGTTATTTAGTGACCCAAAAGTAGTTTATCTGTGGCATCAGACAGGAACCCTTTTTGACCCCCTTAGAGTGTAGGAAACAGTGCCACAGTGTGAACAGAAGTGGAACTGCATGAATGATGTAATCCTGTTTTTAGCTTGTAGTGAATGACCTGCTGTTGTGTTCAGCTCTGCCATGCAGCACTGCTTTCCCTCCCCTTCCTCTCACTGGAGCTTAAACTCCACACTTTATTTCATTCCTGACAGCTTTACTGCCTCTTTTCACCAGCTAAACAAACTACTGAAACAGTGCACACTAAAAATTGGAATTACTTTAAAGTGGTGGTTTTATTTTAAGAATATATACTGCCGATGCCAAGCCATGTCAGTACATCTGTACTGTTTACTTCAGACTACAAATGGGAATTTCCAGCAGTAAAATCTCAGTACAAGCTGAGAGAGAGAATTTAAAGTTCACAAAATTACATCAGTTAAAGGAATTTACTCAAACATGCTTTCTAGTGACTGATAAGGAAACCTGTTTGTTAGCAGTGCTGAAATTCTGCTCACAACTGCTCGAAATCTGTTCTCAAATTCTTCCTAAACTCCCTCGTTGTCTGTCATTCACATATATATTAATAATCCTTTGCTCTGGCACACTGACCTAGGTCTGAGCTGTTTCTCTTCACAGCTACAGCTTTGGCTTCTCTGACTGGTTAATGTTATTCATTGAGGTTGACTCACCAGGCCGCCAAAGCCCTCTGCAGATTGCTGATTCATACTGATATTGGTGGCACTCTGCTCGACTTTCGTCATGGAGATTTTCCAAACCTCCCAAAATAACTTTTTTGTGCTGCTGATGTGGCTCTTCTGATGCTTTTTCACATTGTGACAGAGAAGCAAAATGGGCCAGTTGAAGCGACAGACAGAGCAGCAGACAGAGGAGCATTTTGAGAGCACCCCCCCCCCCATCCCCCCACCTGATGCGGTATCTCACAACTACTTAGGTTAATTGGCAAACGTTCAGTTCAGTGATTGGGAAAACATTTTAATGTAATGTCTAATAATAAATAACTTTCCAGCACAGTATTAACATCATTTCGAGAGTTAATGAAGTTTGTCATGTACCTGTTAGCTTGATAAATTAATTTAGATGAAACTGTAAAAAGCTGTTATTAAAACACTGCACTCATATGCGTCTCATGGTTTTGATGTAGGTGAGATTTGACAAATGATTTTGAGAAATTCATCTGAGCTGTGTTTGTTCAGTAAAATGTTAAGATAAAGGTTACCAGGAACAATAAATGATTAAAATGTAGACTGATATGGGCAATATTTATTGAGCTACACCTACAGAGGCAGTGTCTCTCAGTATGGCACTGGGCCATCATATCGCATGCCAGATGCCAGAGATTCCTAATGGTGTCCCATGATAATCCGTCCCATACAGCTCGAAAAATCTCACACAGTTTATGCAGATTTTAGCGCATCCAATAGCATCCCACACATTTTCAATTGGGGATAGGTCTCGTGATACAGCTCGCCATGGAGTAATATCTGTGTGTTCAAGGCAAGCTCATGGGATGGCAGCAGTATGCGGTTGAGTGTTGTCCTGTTGGAATAGAAGCATGTGTTCAGAAAAGGTAGGGCCACTGGTTTCAAACTCTTCTCCAGGGCATGCTTTGCTTGCAAAGGATGCTACCAACACAACAGCACGAGTCAGAATGGAAAGCACATGCAATAGGACCATATGGTCAGTCAGACACAGCGTTGAGGCCGTCCTTGCTTACGTCACATGCGCGGCTGAGAGTGAAACTTGAATCATTCGCATGTCTCATGGTGTCAAATCTACCCACTAAGTTTCATTCCCGTCAGCTGATTCCTTCTGGGTGCAACTGTTTTTTGATGACTGATGTAATTCAATATTAACAATGTGCACAAAGATCTGTATAAAACGGCCTTATTTAAGTGTGTTCACTTATTTTTAGCAAAACATGTCATTTGATTGGGGGTGTTCAAACTTCTACCTAAGTCTGCATGAAAACAGGATCACAGACTCTTGTTCCTATGTCACTGTAAGCAGTGATCCATCAGTGTCCATTTAAGATTCCACACTCGGTATGAAATGACATTTTCTTTTATTCTGTCTCTCTTTTTAAGTTACAAATCTGAGCAGCGTCATTGTACGCAGTTCCATTACATCATATGAACACCATAGCCACACTCCACATTCATATCAGATTTAAATAAAACGGTAAAATATTGTCATGTTGTTTTAATATTTAAGATATCAGTCACATCAAGCATTTTTATACACCTGAATCCTTATAATAACGTGTTCCATATCCCTAACTCTCTACATAACACTACACACACATATACACATCCCTTTGTTTGACTGCTATACTGTTGGCAGCCCTTTGGTCAATTCATTTGGCTGGCTATATAGCACAGAGCCCATCTGCCTTGTGTAAAATTGTGCTTAAAAAGAAATTCATTCTGTGGCACTGTTGTTTGGAGTTCCGTGTCTGCCAAGGAACTATGGCCTTGGATCCAATTTTATTATTCAGGCTCCACCATCAAACAAGTCCTGCCAGTCACTTAGACCCAGATTGTCAGACTATGAAGAAAAACACTTGATAAGAGATTCTCCAGATACATTGTGTTATTTGTGTCTGAATGAGACTGTTGTCTGGATCAGAGAAACTAGCCCTTTAGGTTATCTCCCTGCATTGGTGCACCTAACTGGACCTTCCTGTTTACAGTCAGGCCATTGATTGGCTGAATCAGGTGCTCCAAGCACTGTGATAGGATACACATGTTCTAGACAGTGGATTCTTAGGGAATATGTTGGGAAGCACTGCATGGAAGCCACAAAAGAAACCAACATATGAATCAAAAAAAAAAAAAAAAAAGAAAGAAAGAAATCTGCAGAATTATATCATCTAACATGATGGGATAGGAAAGACTAATATAGCACCATATTAGGTATAGTACATACAATAAAATGTATGTTTTCTGAGCTGTTTGATATCATATTCATTACACAAAACATATATATTGCGGTGAGGATCTAGTTCTTTGTCAATTACACCTCATATTAACTTACTTGACCTATAAAAAAATTGAAAGCCAGTTGATTTTCATACTTTGCTGTTACAACATAACAATGCAATCCTGCATCCTCTTGTTCAAAACCTGCTTTTGTATGTAGAAATACACTTAATTAAGCTTCACAGGTGTGAGGTTGAGAAATGAGGAGAGGATCATGCTGTTTCCATCATGCAGAGAGTAGGTGCCAACAATCCAGTTCCACAACATAAGGCCAGTGTTCTCTACATTTACACATTCCATTAACGTTTTTTATGCTTTCTACTACAGTGCAAACTATTTCTTGTGCAAATAAAAACAAAATATAATTGACCAATTCCATAAAAAACTGAGTTTTAGAGTCTAGGCGACTTGTCAAAAACAAAATGTACACACACATTGGATGAATAGCCATACAGTGTTTGGTACCTGCCAGTTGATTGCCCATGAGTTGAAAAGCTTTTGTTTTGGTTGTAAACTTGTAAAAAGTGGACAGAGTCAGATCTCTTTGACGCTGTACGGACGTGGTCAGCCCCACTGAGCTTTGTGCCTCAGGCAGGTTGGTAGAAGGGGGGGGCATCACAGTTCTTATTGGATCATTGTTGGGTATGCCCACCACTTTTAGATTCTTACTTGCTATGATTCCCATCACTTCTCCATGAGTGACAGCTGTATGATGCGCTGCAGCTCCTCTTCCTCTTGCCTCTGCCGGAGCTCTGTTTCTTCCTGTTCGCGGGCGGAAAGCTCCATGGCTAGTCGCAGCTGCTCATTGTAGCTGCGTGGTGTTTTAGGGTTAGGGGTGCGGGGGCTGGCCACGGGGCTGCTCTTGCGCTGTGGTGTTCTGAAGATGAGAGAGAGAGAGCATTGTGACTGTGATATCTGACTGTGAATTGTCTATGAAGACCAAACAGAGCTGAGGAGAGCACAACAAAGGGAATTTCTAGGAGGTTCACTCTGTGATGCCAAAGAGAATTGGCAGAAGACCTGTGTGAAGAGTTACAGTATATACAGTAGTGAATACATTCCTGATGGTGGTGGAGCTGAGGCTACAGGGAGGAAGAGATACTGACTGCAGACCTTTCCACGCAGCTGGGGTCACAAGACAGAGGGTGGGTTCCTGGCTTACTATTCGTCAAAGCCTCCCAGATAGTCACCTATAGACAAGACAATGGTATGCAACAGTAAACTGACATGCTACTTTGAATAGGTGCGTATTTGGGTGTATTTGCATGTGAGTGTTATTTCTCTTCTCTTTATTTATCTGCTGATGTGCATGTGTCTCTGACCTGGTCATACTCAGAGCCTGCCTCCAGTAGACTCTGCTGAATGGCAAACTGGAGCAGATCATCCTCTTCCTCACGCATGTTCTCTCTCTGATTCCCTCCAAGCACATTGTAGCCACGTGGAGCCTCAAACACACATGGTGGAATCTCGCCTCCACGACATGAGTCTAAGGTTCACACATACATACAGGCATACACTAAAAGTGTGGACATAAAATAGTGGTGTAACAAATGCAATAATGAAATTATACCTGCATGTTCTATGAACACATGCAACATCAATCCATTCAATTGCTATGCACAAGTGCTTGGTGTGGGTGAAGCAGTGTTCTCTATCAAACTTGTTGTGTCTCAATTGTATACTAAAGAATTCATTTCTACTTCTTTATGGGTATACAATACATAATGTACAACATGTATTGTGTCTATTCTCAAACACCCCACATGCATGATTTGAAGTCACCAATTTTGGTGTTGATAGAGTCAGTTGTGCTACAGTGTAACACAAAGCGGAAATAGACAAGCTACTCACAGCTGGAAAATTTTGAATACATGGCAGATGATGAGTTGACTGCTTCTATGATGTGTAAAGAAAACAATTAATCAAAACCAAAAGCAATCTAATAAGTCCATGATATAATTTGTTTTTACGGTAGTTTTACACTCCGCCTATCTGCATAGTTTCCCATCAAGAAATATCTTAATATTCTGCATGCTAACATACCAGATATTTTACATCATTATTGCTTCATATACATACATTTATGCATACACACATCAACTGATTTCTGTATTAATGGCATTAAAAAGTATTCATTGTATTCACTGTGAAATGTGGTACTGATAGGTAGAACTAGTTATAAAAGATATATGTATAATAGGTGAAACTGTAATAAATAGAAAACTGAGGCACTGACAACTAAATGTTAATAACTAAAAGACCAATGACAAGAGGAAATGACTGAAATATACAGTGACAAGTTACTTCTATATTCTAAAGTTGTAAAGTTACATTTACCAATCATTACTAACACAGGGTGAAAAGAACAGAAATGCCATAACTGGAGCTTTGGCTTAGTGTACGTAAGCAGTTCTCCAAAGCCACTGGCATATAACATGGCCTTCTGTATAGTTTTTGCACATGCATATGTGAGTTTTCTGATACTGCCATACACTATAAGAAGTTTATAGGTATAGGAAGTTTGCTTTTGATATATTTTACATCATACACTGGTACATCATGGTATTATGCTGTCAACCTCTTGCGTTATGAACACCTCTACTTTTAGCTGGCAGCTTAATTCTTTTGTAGGCCTGTCCAGCGGAACAAAGTGCCTATTGCAACCACAAGCATGTAATTCAAAAACGTCCCTTAACTTGATAAACCAGCCTATTCAAATAGGACCTGTTATTTTTTGGATATTCAATCAAATTAAGTCAATGCTTTTTCAATTGACAGCATTGATTGTGCAAACATTTATTTGCCAGTTAATGGTTAATTGGTTACTCATTTACAAACTACAGCTAATACATTAAAGTGTTAGTGGTTTAGTATACAATTGGGACATAATGATCAACTTTAATTTTGTTGCTTGTGCTAGTGAGTGACAGGTTGGTTCTCACTGGTGGAGCTGGAGCTGGACACACTTGATGAATCACTGCCTGGGGATGGCGTTTCTGTTCTGGGGCTGTCCTTCTGTCCATCTTCTCCCTCCATCCTGCCCACTACCCCCTCCTCACAGCCATTCAGGTTCTCAAAGGTAATGCGAGCATTTAGGATGTGGTAGATAGGGATCTCTGGGAAAAGGAAGAGATGACACATACATTTTTGCCAGTCTAAGAATATATTCAAGAAAATTAACTAATTAGCAAGCACTGCTCAAAATATGATTAATACAGAAATACCAGCTGGTAAATACACAGACTCTGCTTGTCTAAAATGACAATAGTTATGGTACAGCACCTAAAAGCTTTCAACCCAAAGCTTCTGTTCTTTTTTGAATTTTCACTTCACATTTCACATCTAATTGTAATGTGTAGCTTTTTTCCTTAACCCCATATGACACTCAGCTTAGTAACAAAAATGGCATAACTTTAGGTTAAAGAGCTAAAAACAAGTACATACTTATCAGGGCATCCCAGTCTATGATGTATGTATTCTGTTTGTTAGGCAGTGTTTAAATCTCATTCAATCTTACAGACTTAGTATTACATAGTTGTGAAAATGATTTTCTATTATTTTCATAAGTTCCTTCGTCATTGCTCAACAACAAGAATGGTTATTGATACAAATACATCATACAATAGGAATACCTGTGGTGTCAACCGATCCTGATCAGTAATCTAGCCACTAATCTGTACAACAAAGCTAGCTTTAGTGTAACTCTTACCCGTCTTTCTGTCTACATTCTAAAAAGAAGGTATTCTAGACACCTCACTAGATATCTAGGCTAATTTTTTCTCTCCATTCGAAAAAATTTTAAAATCAGTCACTATGGTTATATGCCTGCAGTAAGATTTCTGGCTTATAGCAACAATGTTAGCTATCTGCCTGCCTACATTCATCAGCGAAAAAAAAAACCCGTAAAAATCCAGCCTGTCCCCAAAAAACTCTAAAAGCTTATAGTTTTACAATAATTCTTGCCACATCATCAAAATGAGTTTTTCCTAGTCAAGGAGGTAAACCAGATAATCTCATAAACACACTACTAGATTTTGCTAGAATGTACCAAAATCGTTTTTGTTAGCTGGACAGTATACAGTACACAGTATATTCTCTTTCTCTCTCTTTCATACCTATCTTGACAGGGAAGCCAGGGGGCAGAGGCAGGGTGATGAAATCTCTGAGCTTAGCAAACAGAGCGTTGGAGATGGCCATGAGGTCTATGATGGGAGCCACCTGCTCGGCCAGCGACAGAGGATGAGACTCACACAACCACAGCTTGGCCTTGAACCTTAAAGATATAGACAGGGATTTTAGGGTCATTCATATGTTTGTACAGTTCTGTTGTCATTGCTGCACATGTGTAATATTGGTTTAAGCTACACACTACATGCCAACAAAGGTGTCAGTGCTACTGCAAAAGAGAAGGTTAGAAGGACCATGTTTAGCACCTCTGTGTTTTTGTGGTGAGGTGGCAAGGCTGGCCAATGTCTTTGTGGCTCTGGTTCAGGCTAGGGTTAAAGTATTCCTCTGCAGTCAGGGCACAGGGGTTTGTCACCGGGCACGACATCTGGGTAACTAGTGTCTGCTGTAAAGCACACCAAAACAACTCATAAACATACCGGAAAAAACCCTAAAGCCTAGGAAAAAACAATGTCTAACTTGTTTCATAAAGGATTTTTTCTCCCAAAGTTTCCGATAAACCTACAACCTTTTTTGATTGCACAAGTAAGTAAGTTGGACCTAGTTCTTTTAACCACTTATCAGTGGTGCCCAGGGTAAACATATCTGATAGTAGTCTTATTCAAATCAACCCCAAACTAATGTAATATTGAGTAGAAACAGCTGTGTGCCGTGTTGTTATTGTTACTGAATGTGGTGCCTGACACGTAATGCTGACATCTATCAATACCTCTGCAAATCAGGCCAGAAAAATCCTGCACAAATGACATTACAGAATATCCTCTAGTAAAAAGCTCCAAAAGATGAATATTTTATGTACTGTATAATGTCAGCTAAGACTGAGAATCAGAATTCTAGCTGCTCAGTAATGTGTCAAGGTGTACAATGTTCGGTAAAGCTATAAAGTGTACTCACCCCATTGTTAGTACCCATATGTTGTTCTGCAATGCCAAGAAACGACTGCAGGGGCGTTTTACCACCTAAATAAGGAAAAATTGTACTGAATGCCACACATGATAACTCACCGTCTGTTCTGGAGAACAGAAGCCAACTCTCCAAAATGAGCCTTTCCATAATGAGGCTTAATTGACAGAGCTGCCATTACTTAGGAACCTTGACTGAATTGTGCAGTTTACCAATACTGCTGCACAGAATTTAGTACTGCTGAGAATCATCACGCCATGCTAATGTGGCGGTAAATCTCATTTACATCTTTGGGAAAAATACGAGACCAGATGAAATTTCCACCGATTAAAAGTGGCTCAGTCTTGAGTGCCAGTAACACTGTTGCTAATGTTAGTACTGTAATTAGGTATGAAGACAAGCATGAGTTTGAGATCAATAAGAATCTGTATTGGTACCTTTGGATTTGGTTTTGGGTTGCTCTACGAGGTGGTCAGTCCGTGTGCGGGTGATCAGTTCTACATTGGAGGCACAATACACCTAGAAAAGAGGAACATGGCCTGCTTTACTATGGGACTGGAGGACATTTTTTTTATTTTTTAATTAAAATATCCTGTCCAAAGCAATAAATGACATATTCTGAAGCACTGGAAAAATGAAGACCTTCCAACACGCAAGCTTTAGATGTTTGACATTTAAGTGTTCAAATTAGTGCGAATTAAGACAACAAAGATGAGTACCTATGCTTTTGTGCATTTGTTACAGATTTGGATAACTTTATTTAATGTGACAATAAGGGCACTAGTGGAAAGGGGTGGAGATGGTTGTATAATTTTTAATATCTTGCTTTAACTGTCTTCACACCACACCAGTTAAAAGTACCTTGGCTTCATACCCATTTACCACCTCAGTTTTTTCACTGCGCCAGCCAAGAATGCCTGTCTTGTTCCTGCAAAGAAAGGCAGATGCATTAACATGGGGCTGAACACAGAGGTGAGTCTGTCAGTCTTTTTAATGAAGAAAGAGTGCAGGAGTGCTGGCATGTTTCTCTGCAAAAGAAGTGTCCATGTGGTGCAGGCAAAAAGTGATCATTGGAAATGAAGAGGAGGCCAGCTCTACTGGACTCTTCTTAATTTCCACACTGTTTTAGTTCCTGAACTGCCACTAAAGATCATGCCTGATGAACAGTGGAGCTTACACTTTCAAAATAAAGGCCTATAGGTGCCTTCATGTATTTAACTTCCAGTAAATACAGTTATTAGGTACAAGCCATTCCTTTTACAAAACAAAAGCAGAAAACATGTTAAATTATCCCCCTACACAGCAATTACCAGAATTATGGTCCAAGACAATACGTTATCTGAAAGAGTGAAGAACAAAAAGATGAAAGGTAGAGAGAGAGAAAATTTAAGGAATGAATGAATGAATAAATTAACTAATAAATAATAATAAAATAAAAATAACAGTATAACAAAAATATTGAACGTAGACGATAACTTGTAGATGAAGCAATGTCTAAAAGAGACTTGTTAAAAATTTCCAAAATTCTGAAATAAAAGAACACCCCTATATTAAAGGTTTTAATACTATTATTTTCAGTTTTGCACAGAGACCTACAGAAACATTTTACATGCCTCTTGCAAATATCTCCAAAGTTTAGTCTTAGAAACTGGTGGCACAGTTACAAATTCTTTTAGATCCATAGTGTTAATATATCACGGACAGTTAAATGGACATCATTTTTTTCAGCTCTGAAGCAGGAGTGGCGCTTGATTTTCTCCTCACTCTCAAAGACGAAAGCTCTGTTTATCTGATGGCTGTCATGGTGGTTTACCAGCTCTTGAACAGTTGAACTCTTGAACAATCTATTTATAACTCCAGTTTCAGAAAAAGTTATTTTCCTTCAACTTCCACAAGTGGATTTTCTATAAGCTCACCAGACAAAAGATTAGTCACCTTGCGTGTTTAAGATGATAGTAACTTTAGGCTCCTGCTGATGGCGTTGCATGAAGATGATCAGGCTATAAATACCTCGGTGTGTGTAATGTGATTCATAAATTGAGAAGAAATGGTGCAGTGCAGTGAATGTCTCCTTCGATGTGTGGAAAATGGGTCGCAAAGCAGATTGGCAAAAAGGAGTCTTGCCAAACTGTGCAACTCTTTGATGCAAGAGCGGCTGAACATTGATGTCGTCTACATCCAAAAACTTGTCCAGTCCATGCCAATCCCAGCTGTTATTCGTGCTCATGGAGGTATTACATGCTATAAGTTGCTGAGCCTTGACCTGATGAACTGAAGCACCCCCAGATAAAAACACTGCATCCAGAGGTTTGCACAGTGGGAATTATACATGAGTGCATTGATGAGTGCATCGCTACATGTGCTTCCCTTCTTCCACATGAATGACTGATTTTTTTCTGACAGCATTATTTCTGTAAAGATGATGGTTCTTCACTATTCTTCCAGGTTTTAATAATACGCTGGACAGTTCTTATCCAATTCTAGTCATTTCATTTCCTCATTAGTTTGTTTTCATTGCTTGATGCAATAATATAATCAAAAACTCTTAAGCATTTGTTTATTTAAGGGATACTGGAAAGAAATCCTATGAAATTATAACTTATTATTTTTGGCTTACCTTTCAAAAGTAATGTTTCTGGTGTCTAGCTGTGTGGTGACCACTGGAGCAGAGAGTCGAGCAGTGACCTGCTCATCACTGGGTTGCAGCGACTCCAGCAGGCTGAGAGCAGAGGGGAGCGGTCGGGAGGATGGAGACAAAGGCAGGCAGGGCAATGTCTCACAAAAGACCAACTGCCTGTCATGGTCCACCTCCATCACCATGGCGCTAGAGTCTAAGTGAATGGTGGAAAGAGAAAGAGAGAGAGACAGACAGAGAGACAGAAAGACAGAGACAGACAGAGAGAGAGAGAGAGGAAATGAGACAGTCAGAGACCAATTTACCTATGGTATTATTTGGAGGTGCAGTAAAAAAAAAATGCTTGAGTTAGTGAGCACTGCATGAACGAAACTTTAACCACTCTAGGCTGACTGTGCATACTTTGAAACACCTCCGATTATATTTCTGGAATTTCTTGAACTTCTCACAAAAGACAAAATTAACTGTTGAAAGAGCAGATTCTTAATTTTTAGTTGAAGCAGATCTTTTATTATGACATCAGTTTGCTGAATACTATTGTTGTGAATACAAGCTTTAAAATGAAGATGTTTTTGTTTATTTCTGATACTGAAACAAAGAAAAAAGCAGTGCAGCTTTAAACCTGTCAACACAGAATGAGACTAAATATTTGCTATAAATTTACTAATTATGTACATAATAATTTAATTACACAGTTACATATAATCAAATCTGTAATGTGAATCAGATCAAAATGACAGTAATACTCTAGGGTGGCAAAAGAGAGAAATCAAAAATTTAATAAAACCAGACAAAAATGTGAAATCTGGAAATGGAGGAAGAAAGCAATCAAACACCTTGTCCTCTGAAGATAAAGCTCCGGTTGCCTCTCTGCCAGGTCATCTGCTCAAAGCCCATGAGAGTGGTGTCCACTCGCAGACACTGGCCACTCTTCCACACACGATATGTATCACTTGGACAGATACGAGACACCAGCGGCACTGAGACAGAGAGATACAGACATTAGCCAGGGGAGACAGAGAGAGAGAGAGGGAGAGAGAGAAAGAGCTGCTTTCTATAATACCTTAAATTATTTATGACCTTTCTTTAAACAGGTAAAATCCTGTTCAGTTTTTGACCTCTTTACAAGGCAGACCTGACAAAACGTATAAGACCTACATTACAGAGACAACATACAATTTTCAATCAAGTGCTGATCCAGTGACTTTATGGATTATTTGAAAATTATATTTATTTTCAGATCTTACCACATAAGCTACTTATGACCTTTGCCACCAGTGGCCACTCTGTAAGGCCAATATCAATTAGGTTTTAAACTTAGTTTAAAGCCTTATCAGTAGTGTCGGTTGTTGTGAAGACACTTTAATTCATCAATTTGCAATCCATGATAGCACCTTTTCTTGTGTGGATTTATGTACCATAAAATATTTTCTATCTGTAATAAATTCTTATATGACCATTTTCAAACCTCCTGTCCTCCCTTAGAACAGGTTTTTGCCTTTAAGACAGGGAACATCTCCCCAGATCTATTTGTGCCTCTGAAAAATAATCTCAAGTAACACTCTCTTACAGTGTTTTTCCACTGAGCAGTACAGTACAACATGAAACACTTACAAATCCCAACCCTGCTCAAGGACAAGTGTCCATTTTCCATCACATAACAGAACTGTGAAAATTCTGTTTTCACAGTTCTCTGCAGGTTGTGTGGCCACATGATTTTTTAGATAATTCTAGCATTAACAGTAAATTGCTGCTGAACAAAACATTGTATCTCCAAACAGACAACTTTACAGGAGAAGGAAATAACATACCTTTAATGTCAACGTAACCAGACACCTTCCCCCCACCGAAAGTCATTTTGATACATGACAGTCCAAAGACATGCAGCCATGTGAGTTGGAAATGCTAAACTGCCCCTAGGTGTGAGGGTGTGTGTGAATGTGTGTCTGCACTGTGATGAACTGTCAGCTTCTCCAAGGTATTTTCTGCCTTCACCCAATGAGAGCTGGGATAAGCTCCAGCACCTAAACACCCACACACCCCCACCCTCTCTGTGATTCAGGATGATAAGTGGTTTAGATGATGAACAAATTAATGAATGATATGACAACATGACTGTTCTGGGTGCCGTTAACAACGTGAGTTTGGTGTAATCCATGTTGGGTTCATTGGAATAAACTGCGTTTTTACATACCCCAGCTTGTAAACTCCCATTTCATCTCGACATAAAAGTCCTGAGCCTGCAAGAGATGCAGAAATATAGAGAAAGAGTTGAAAGAGAGTGAAGGAGTGTGGCAAGGAGTGAGGGAGAGATAGAGAGAAGAAAGGGGATACAGAGGGGGTTAACATGCAATCACTCGTCTGAGAGTATGTGAACACAGAGTAGGCTAGTGAGACAGATCCGAGTATACAGCAGACTTGGGAAGATATTAGTACATTTCTTGTAGAGAAAGATGCCACATCCATCATCAACAAAAGGAAGTGAATTTCAGGAAGCAGCCAGGGACAGAGATACAGAGGGACAGGATATTTGCTGTAGGAAGCTGTAATATAGTTCTTTTTGTTTGCCTGTGTGTATGTTTACCAGAACCTTCAATAGTTCAGAATCACTGACCAGTAATAAAATCAGCACAAGCAGTAGTATAAAATCATTGCTTGTACATACATGTATGCATAATTCCATTCTATTTTCAGATTTCAAGTCATTTTTGGGATGTTGTATACTATTAAGATATTTTTGATGATTTGGATGTGAATTATTCTGTAATAACTGTAAAAGCTGTACAGAACTAAGAATAAAGTTGATATTCTCAGTGCCTCAATGTTGGGATTAAATCTTGAGACCGATTACCTAACAGAAAATTACAGTAGAATTTCAGTATAATCTTTCAGTCTGCATAGTTTTTTTTAATTAAATACACTAACGATTATCATTGCCCAATATGGGTGTCCAATATGGGTGCACAAAAATATTGCTAAAAATAGTCAAATGTGCTGAAACACTCAGGTTGCTCTAAATGTCCTCACCAGACCAGCTGTAAATGTCCAAAAAGCATCATCTGTGCCTTAAATTTGGTAGGGTGAATTTGGTCTGTACATGCAAAAGTTAATAACTGTGACGTGAGTGATCTTCACGGGTGTTCTGATGCTCTCTCGTCAGCATATCCATCCAAAGTTGACAAGGCCTTAGCTGAGGAGCGAACTTCAGACATTTTGTCACGTCTCCAGGAAAAACCTGTTGCAAGGTTTAAGGTGTAAGCGATGTTGGTGATGGAAAGTGTATTATGTTTGCAGGGCACCATAACTCCAATGCTCAGGGGCACCAGAGGATCTTAATCTGACCCTGACATTATTAATGAGAATAAGGCCCAAAACATACTTCACTTCAGATGCTTTGAGCTACACAGACACGGTTTTGCACATTGTTTAAAAATGTGTCTTGATGCAGTTTGTAACACAAGGGCAAGCTGAATTCTAATGCTAACCATACACTAGAAGACTTTGAAAAGACTCTGAAAAGACATTTAATAGACTAAAGTCTGACACCCTCTCACATCTAAAGACAAGTCACAGACTTTTAGTCACAGGCAATGATTTTGCAAAGACTGGGAATCTTGCAGAGTCACTATTTACAAGACTGCAACTAGATTTTGAGATTATTTCACATCATGTTCGCTGGTAGGCTATGTGTAAACACTGTAGCCCCGTTCGGCAGTGTTTTAGCTAGCTAGCTAGTTAGCTTTAGCATAGCATAACTAGCCTTCGTTACAAGATAGGATAACGTGAAAACAGCTTTAAAACGTCCGTGATTTAGAATCGGACTGTTTACTGCGCATTAATGAACTCTTGGATGTGTTTACGTTTGTGACGACTCGGGCTCGCGTTAGCCCCGAGGATTTCGAGGGCATCAGTAACTTCTGTCCACCTTTTTTCCTTTTCCACTCTGTCATGGTACAAATGGGAAGATACGTTAAAAGAGGCACTCCTGTTCACTCCACAGCTCCACCAGCTTCTTTGAACAGTCCAGGAGAACCGCGGTTTCCGAGCCCTCGCCGGACTCCCCTCCATGTCGAATCTCCGCCAGACATTCCTGTACTTGGCTCGCGGCTTCCCGTTTGGAGCTGAAAAGAGCTCTCCTATTGGTTCTCGACAATGTTCACGTCACTATTTGCGTGAGCCAAGACCTACGACTTATGATAATATTAAACACGGTTGATTTTATCGAAACGCCAGGACGAGAAACAGACTGACTTAAAACTGCAGTCCTGACCACCTTACACTTAACGATAGACATGACGCGAGCGCAACGCAACTCTAGCAAGACTCTCATGATTTTGTTCCGACTTTGGAAATTTGTCTGCGACAGTAAAATCGCCGGAAAATCGTTTGGTGTAAGGTCAGCATAAGCGTTACAGCAAGTGGCACCTTAGTGACAGCCAAGCCAAAATGCCCTGTACCGACAGTGTCCTTTCTCAGTTGAGTCTCATGCAAGAAAAATGGTTTACTTATGTAAAGGATACCCTATTGTCATTTTATTTTAACACAACAGGTAAAGCTGTTCTGTTCATGTTTAAAATAACAATAGATCCACTCTGCTCATGCATGTTTTAACCACCACAGTAACATAAGAACAGGACAGAATGGCTGTGTGTTTGCAATGTGCTGCCGGCTGTTGTCATTTGCGTTTCCGCTTAAACATTTGAACAGCATAATATAATAATAAAATGTGGTACTAGGAGATGTACCATCTTGTTGTTACTAGAACAAATTCTTGTCTCGGTTTTTGTCCCTTTTCTTTTTTCTTTTTTCATTTTTACCTCATTTATAAACACCAACTGCCAGCTTCTTGCATGAAATATTCAGAATGAATAGCCCAACAGAAAGACTACAAGGAACAAAACTATTTTTTAATTAACTTCAATTATGGGTAAAGATTTTTTTCTTGTTTAATACAGTTACAATTTAAGGAAAAGTGACAGCGATGCTGTACTCGTAAATGTGAATTTGATGTAAAGCATTCACTGCTAAGGCAGGCTTAAACTTTTTAGTTATTTAACATCTCTGATCTTAGAATTCTTAATGTGACACTGCCCACCAGCAGCAAACGTGATCAAACACACAGCCTTGAACAGAAATCTCAAAATATGCACATCTAAAACGAGACCAATAACTACGAGTGGATAATGCTGATGGATGGCCCGGGCAGAAAATGTACATTTCATACAACGTGGCATGCAGTGAACTAAGGCCATTGTTATCAAACACAATTTGATTTTTATGATTTTTTAATGCTTTTTATGATTTTAGATCTACTGATGTTTTTGTGCTTTTATTTGACCTTCTGCAGCCTCTCCAGTAGACGGGGGATCCCTGCTAGTCTCTTAGATGTGCGCTGGCAGTCCCTGTGACGCAGGACTAGACGCACCAGTTCAGGATCACGCCTGCTAATGGCCTCCTGAAGCACTGAGAGAAAGAGAGAGAGCGATGTTACAACGTTTTTTTTTTCCAGCAGCAGTTCATAATAATACATTTCCTTTATAATGCTAATCTTCTTCTAATAACCTATTCTCCCAAGTGTACTGTCTGTGGTTTAATTACTTAACACCCTTCATGTGTTTTTTGGAGGCGGTTCCAGTGCTGTATTTGTCAATGGTCTGAAGGCAGCTTTGTGATTTATGAACATTAAAGCAATACTTTAGCAAAAATGTAATGTAATTTTAACTGTACCACATATGCAGTCAGTTGGCCAAGGCACGTTTGGTGTTAAGAACATATACGGTGTTTCTTGTATTTGTTAATGTTATTGTTCTTTAGTTTAAAGTGTGTGTATGTGTTTATTGTGTTGGGCTGTAGAGTCAGCTGTGTGGGTTAGTATGTCTACAATAACGCGAAACCATAGGCTGTTCTCTGAAGAGCACGGCACAGCCAGCAGTGACATGGAAGGCAAAAGAGGCCGCAGAACTCAAAGGATTAGCTGGAGTTTGGTGAGAAAGAGACACTGCGCATCCATCAACCATGCCAAAATGGTGAAGAGGCTTGGAAGTTGTACCTTGCGCAGTAACCCATCACTGCAATTCGGTTATGCCTGGTCCTGGAAGGAGCAGCACTACAGGTGCTAATAAACCTGCCAGCAGAGTAGCATGGTGACCTAGTGGTGTTGACAATGGCTCTCTGGTGGTGGCTTAGGCAAGGTGCTGTCAGCCAGAAAGATGAAAAGGGAGAGCTGACCATGGTAGTCGGCAGGTATACTGAGTGTGTGGGTGGGCTGTGTAACAGGAGTTCATACTGGATAATTCCTACTTCAAGAGGCCATCGGTAATGCAGTGGAGGTGGAGCCCATCCTCAGCGACATTAAGGCGTGTATCTCAGGGGTGTGACGACATGCTGAGTGGCCCCTGAGCAAATGGTGGTAGATCAACTGGTGTGCTGGTGATGAAGAAAGAGGGGACACCATACCAGACAGTGCAGCCTGTACCTATGCCAGGGGGAAACAGAAGCCAGCTGGGAGGATCAAGGGCCAGCACAGGTCAGGTGCAGTATAAATGGCAGATGGCTGTGTTTCATGGAGATGGGCTGTGGAGTTAGTCATGGCATCCTCTATGTCTTCTTCTACACAAATGCCTAGATATTCTCAAATAGACATCTTTGTTATTTTTGACACAGTACGTGTCAAAGTACGCAGCTATTGTTTTTAGTTATGCTATGCACATTGTCCTCATTTATATAGGTGATGGTGTCATAAACATAATTTGAAGCAAATGCATGTTGATACAGGCATGCAGTTTTTGCACAGTGCTAATCAGTGCACATATATCTGAACATATCTGAACGTAGCTTGCAGCTCCAGCCCAAAATTAAGACGCAAAGCTTGGACCCTGAAAATGTCTTGACAATGTGTCAAGTAGGGTGGAAATGGTGCACATTTGGTGTAATGGAACCTAACAAGCTTGAGAACCAAATGTGACTGGACTGTGCTGTGTTCCCACCTGTCCAGCCATTGCTGTTCTCTTTGCTGACATCAGCACCATACTGCAGTAGCACACGAGCGCTCTCTAGGTGGCCCAGGGTCACAGCCAGGTGCAAAGGAGTACGACCCCGTGGGTCCAGTACCTCCACATCCATCTAAGTCAGAGGAGGAGGGAAGAAGAGAAAAAAAACAAAAAACGCTGCAGTTACTTTACAGGTGCCGACATGGTAAACAGAGTGTGAAGCTGAGGTGAGACAGTACAATGGAGGGAGATGCGATAAATGATAATTAAACCATCACACTAAAGCTATTTTAACCCAGTTATTGCAGTTATCACTGGCAATTACAAAACATATTTTTAACTGTATGCTAATTACTTGTTATTTATGAGCACAGAAATGCTGTCACATGATTCTGAATTTCCTATCAACACCACATTTGTGTTTTTAAATAGAAGACATTTTATTATGATTTCTGAATTTATGAAAAAATATTGTGTACAGTCATTTTTTTAATTTGATCTAAATTTTCACCACTAAATACGTGTAGAAAAGTGGATCCCAAACTTCTCATTGAATACAAATATAGCTATTCAGAAAGTAATTAATTATGTATGTATGTAGTTTTAAACCCTTTAATAGTAACAGTAGCCATTAAACGCAACTGCTGCCTGTTTTGGATGTCCCTCAACTGAACCCAATTTATACCTGATATTTCTTTCTGATAGAATATATGTTTATGGAAATGATATATGATTCACACGAACCAATATTAATCTTTGCAGGTGAGCAAGCAAGTCCACATTTATAAAAGCGTTAAAGTTTACTGTACTAAAATGCCATTTTGTAATTGTGACAGTACATAATAATAGTACATAATTTCAAGAAGGCTGCAGTTGCGCTTTGTCTGCATCTTCACGTGGTCATTTTTGTGGAGACACCCTTTACACCCTTCATTGCTCACACAAACCTTTAAACCTTCATAGCAGCTCAACACAGAGCTCACAACTTTTTACACACAAGAAGATCAACTTGTTAGTCCCTTGTTAATCTCATAACAGTTTTAGTGTGAAAATATTAATTATAATAATTAATTAGTACATTAATTTGAAGTCACTTCCCATATAAAGCCTGCAAAGATTCAGCAATTGTAAATGACCATTTAATCTGGTCGAATCTTTCAGTCATTTACTGCTTACCCATTTGACTATGAGAGAGACTTTGAAGGAGTAACTCTACCTTACAGAGAAAACACTAAAGCCTTATCTGTATAGGTGCTGTTATTTATGCATGGAGCACATCCCATGATAAGATGGCAGACTGCCTGGGATTGTGTCCACACACATTAATCCCATTGTATAGGAAGCAAGGTCATAATAGTAGGGAAAAGGCAGGGCTGGCATGAAAATGAGGATATGCAGATGAGCGAGTGCCTCAGGAGTGTTTTATTTCAAACAGCCTTACGGTATGTGAGTCACATAATGCTGGTTTTATGTACACTCCTCAGACTGGCACATCATAATGGAAACATATTACTGCCTAAGGGCTCGCTGTCTGCTGGGAGAGCTGTTCAGTTGCCTTGCAGTACCACTGGCAGCCAGACTGTTGTATTTACTCTTTATACAATGTGTATAGTGTCTTAGTGCTTACAGTGCCTGTGTGTGTCACTGAATCAAAGTTGTGATTGCCTCTAAGTACATACATTGCCTGTTCATACTTAAGCATAAGAACATGTTGTGTGCGCAATGATACTTGTATATGTGTGTGCCTTGTTGTAATGTGTGACAGAGTAACTGTTACATTGAGCTGTATGACACCCTTGTTCTGCATGTGCTTTTAAAAGAGTATGTAGTCTAGGTGTGAGTGAAAGACAAGTGACCATAGTGTGAAACCTTGCTTAATGGCTTTATATAAGGTTAGCATTGGTGTCAATACTGATCTACTAAGCTCCATTGCACTGTTGCATGCGTATTTAAAGTAACAGACAGTGTACATAGTGTAGTGTGGTGTGCATGTGTAAGATACAGTGCACCCTGCTGTTCTTCCGCTCCCCTGTGAAGTTGCTGCTCCAGGCTCCCTCCCTGAGCTCCTCCAATGCTTTGCAATTAGCCATCTCCCTTGTTAACAGCAGCAGCAGCCTGAGAGCAACAACTGGGACCCGAGCAGCCTCTGAGAAACGAAAAACACAGCAGCTCGCACACTGCAGGACCACGCAGGAGGGTGTGGACTAGGAGCTACATTGCTATAGTAACAGAGGGGGCAGGGGCGTGAAGCAGCAGGATAGTGTGATGGAAGGAAAAAAACAGCAAGTAGGGAGCACAAGTGGATCGATCTAATATTCTGGATTGTTATCAGCAGTACTTATTACATGGATAGGATCTCAGGCACACATTCAGGAATTTTCTTTGCCACTGTTACTGTAAAATTGAACAATGCAATTTTAGAAACTTCTGCAAACAATATAATTAAAAAAAACATTTCTAGTTAGGTTTTCACATGATTAAAATAACTGACTCTGATCCATCACAGTCCTTCATGTAGTTAATTGTGATAAACTGCATTTGTCTTATCTGCTCAAATTTGACCCTCAAGTGAGATTTTTTTTTCTTTGAAAAAGCAATGCATTTTGTTATAGCCAATTGAGTGGACAAGTAAGTGCTATCAGAACGAATTTGTTTCAGTAATCATTTTTTCACCATGTCAATGCAAAGTCGAACATGAAATCACATAGTTTCCAACTGTCTTTACAGATGTTCCAATTCTGCAACTGTAGTTTCCCCTTTGCTTTCACATCTATATGTTTCATATTGTTTTGAGAGAAACTGTACTTTTCCACTTTGCTGTTGCTTTTGTCAGTATGCTGCTTGGAAGCACTTTCCACTGATGTCTCCAAAATTACTGATATTGACAGCTTCAGGGGTGTGTTTTTCTCATAAATGATACTTCAGATTCAATTAACTTTAGTGTGGCAATGAACACATTCATGGCACAAGGGAAGCTGTAAGTAGGTTTGCTTGTATCAAGACAGTCATGAGCAAAACTCACCCTTTAAAAGCTATATTTGAACAAGACTACAATCGCAATCAGAGCAACATACATTGTTGCGAGCAGCTGGGTTTCAGGGTGGAACGGCAGATATTTGAAAGGGTCAAACTAGACAAATGTGATAACGACATTAAAGCAAATTAGACATATTATATATTAAATAAAGTTAAAGCATTATTTACACACTGACATCACTGTTAGTGTATGGCTAACTCTCTCTGATTAGATACACTATATACGCCTATACTGTATATTTGCGTTTCTGTAATTAGTTTTTTTAAATGCAAAATTAAATGCAAGATTAGTTTTTTTTAATACCAGTGCTTTAATAAAGCACTGGTATGAAATCTGCACTCGTTATTAGACAATACTGAATAGCAGATATTGGAATCAGTACTATGACTTTAATTGGTGCATCCCATATTTAAAGTGAATGATGCTTCTTGTGTCAGTCCAACAGGCAGCTCAACTCAAGCCCTTAGGCTAACGATGGAGAGGAGGCATCAGTTTAACACTCAGAGGAGAGGGAGGGAGAGAAAAGAGAGAAGGGGGAGGAGAGGGGAGAAGAAGGGGAGAGAGACTGAAATATGAAACGTTATGAAGAATTAGAGAGTCATAAGAGAGGGAGAGGACAGTACTAGAGTCATCAATTGTTTCTGGCCTTACAATGACCCTGCTCTTTGCTTTTTATACTTCACCCAGATGTACATACACGCTCATTTCTGCTTTCCCACCTTCTCTTCACATGCTGAACTATTGTTTCATGTTGGACAGTACACAAAAAACCTTGTTTACTTGCAACTAAATAGACAACAACAAATATCCCTCCACCTGTTCGAACAAACAGATGCAGATTGTCTGAAGATTCTGATATTATCAACTGCGGATGCAGCAAGTACAACACGCAAATACAACCAATACAAAAGCTGATACAACACAACAGGAGCAGCAACTCTTTCAGTCGATAATGGCACTCCCATAAATGGCACCCTTACAAAATTCAAATGCTGCAACACCTGATCAAGGACAACCCAGACTGTCAAATTGAATTTGCAGAATGGACAACACGGCAACTTCTTTGCTGTCTTTACCAGGTGCTGTTCAGTGATACACATTTCTTTGTAAATGGTAACAGCTGAATTGTGGGACCTTTCTTAATTGACGGAACATTAAAAGCAAAACATTATGCAAGGCTATTAGATGAAGACATGTTTCCTTTACTGTTGTCAGAGGAAGGAACATTTCCTGATTTCTTCCAACAAGTTGGAATCCCACCTCATAACGGACACATGGTCAGAGACTAATTTGACATGCAGTTTTCTCTAAATTGAATTGGTTGTAGCAGTCCAGTCAAGTATGGATTTCTATCTGTGGGGTCACGTCAAGGTATTTGTTTTACTCTGTGAAGATACAGAATGTTGTTCACCTTAAATGAGCTGTGCATCTGTCTATCTATCTATCTATCTATCTATCTATCTATCTATCTATCTATCGTACATCTGTACTGTTAGCTGTTTAGCTGTTTACCT
Source organism: Semaprochilodus insignis (assembly GCA_034552555.1). Lineage (NCBI taxonomy): Eukaryota > Metazoa > Chordata > Actinopteri > Characiformes > Prochilodontidae > Semaprochilodus > Semaprochilodus insignis. The sequence goes on from CM067488.1 coordinate 17,447,787, forward strand.
GAACATTAAGCTGCTATTCTCCCACCTGCACTGTACACTTTATATATCTTATACTGTTTACATCCACATACTTAACTGCACACTTTGCTACCTCAACACACTGTACATGTACATTTACACTAGCCGCATTTTGCCTCCTGCATATGCTAACTGCACCTCAGTTCTAGTATTCACATTCTGACATACAGATACTGCTCTTACACACTTTGCACATGTCCTACTGTTACTGTTTACGCACATTTGTTTATTTGTCTTGCACTGTACACTATTTATATAAATATATTTTTTAAATCACTGCACTGGAGAAGGAGCCTGACTGTGTTTTGTTATACTGTACAACCCTATATTGGTATAATGACAATCCAGTTGAACTGAATTGAATTCAATCACGTCCATCAATCAATCAAAGTCCATAACAAATTGGAGAAAAGAATAGCCTTTACACTCAAACATGGTGGACAGCATATCCAAAACATTCTGTAAACCTTATGGTCAATTTCTGATTTCATATAAAAATCACTGTTTAAACATGAGAATGAATAAAGTTATATTAACATAACAGCATTGCTTACTTTACTTGGTAGAACAATGTGTGCTTAGGGTCGTCGTCTTTCAGCATGACCCACGTTCTCTTGAGATTCAGCTCATGGACAGATGTCCTGACATTTTTCTTTAGAATTTGCTGGTATCATTTAAAATTCATTGTTCCATCAATGATGGCAAGCTTTCATGCAGCAAAATGGACCCAATCTCTCTACAACCACTGTATTTCACAAATAGGTTTTTATGTTGGAATGTGTTTTTCTTTCTCCAAACACAACAACATATTTAAACCAAAAAGATATATTTTAGTCTCATCCATCCACAAAGCATTGTCAATAAAGCATCCACAAAGCATTGGCACTGCAGACAGGCAGCAATGTTCTCTTTGCAACCCTGCCATGCACAACATTGTTTTCCTGACGGTGGACTCATTAACATTAACATTGGCCAATGTGAGAAAGGCCTTTAGTTGCTTAGAAGTTACACTGTAACTTTTAACAGCCTGATGAGCATCAACAACTCTTCTTCTTTAATCTCAATTGCTTGTGCCATTATATGCTTCCACAAACATATGTTGTGAACATCAGACTTTTATAGTTCCCAGTTCTTAATAAAGAACAGGGGACCCACTCACACCTGATTATCATCCCAGTAATGAAAAACTCCTAATTTCACATTCAAATTATTTGCTAATCCTAAAGGTTCACATACTTTTGCCACTAACAGATATGTGATATTGGGTCATTTTACTCAATAAATAAAGGACTAAGTCTAGTATGTTTTCTTAGTTTTAATTTTCATTTTAATTGGTTGTTTAATTTGGTTTACCTTATTTACTTTTAGCACTTTTAGGTCAAATTCATATGAGTATAAACAATTTTAAGAGGTTCACAAACTTTCAAGAACCACTGTATGTCATGTAATAGAACAGAACATTTTTAATTCCCCCTTAATGATCGTTCTTTCATTTTCAACTGGAGCTACAACGCCAATATATCCCAACAACTAGCATTGAAAAATGTAGACTTAAGTAAACTTGCTTATATGGTTTCTGGTAAAAAGACAAAAAATGTGAAAATATGTTTCTGCTCCACAGTTGTTTCAATATGTCAACCACTCCCAGTGAGATTGAGCATAGTATTTCAATCCAGAGTCCTCAGTTCTTTTGCATTTTAGCACTCTTGCTACTTGCCTATCAGTCTTTTCAGTTTCTTTTTCTCTGCATGGTCTTGGGCCTGCTGGACTGCATTATTGATAGTCATCTCTGGTGTAGCATCTGTTCTTGCGCTCTCTGGCTTGGCTAATGTTCTCTGGCAGCTACTTAAACCGACATCAATGTTTTATTGGGAGCCCAAACTGTGCATGTGGGAGGCAAGTAGCACATCATGTGAATATACGTGTATATATGTTTATATACGTGTATATACATTTATATATCTATATATATATGTATATATATAATTCCAAAAACATGATTGCTGTTTTAATGTAAATGTAAATAAACATAAATTAAAAAGACCCATATTTAAATCACAACAGAACATAGAACACATATCAGATGTTGAAAGTGAGCCATTTTACAATTTCATGAAAATTATTAACTCATTTAGAATTTAATGGCAGCAACACATCTCAAAAAATTGGGACAGGGCCATACCATTCTGTAACTTCCCTTCTTATTTTAATAACAGTCTGTAAACATCTGGGAAGTGAAGAGACCAGTTGCTGGTCCCAGGTCTTCTTTGCTGGATTTTTCATTTCAAATAATCAGTGGTCAAATAATTTGAAGGTGAAATTAAAGTCAGGAGTTTTTCATCACTGGGATGATAATCAGGTGTAAGTGGGTGCCCCGCCCTTTATTAAGAACTGGGATTTATCAAAGTCAGATATTCACAACATATGTTTGTGGAAGCATATAATGGCACAAGCAAATAAGATTTCTGAGGAACTCAGAAGAAGAGTTGTTGATGCTCATCAGGCTGTTAAAAGTTACAGTGTACAGCAACTAAAGGCCTTTCTCACATTGGCTAATGTTAATGTTAGTCCATCATCAGTAAAACACTGAACAACAACGGTGTGCATGGCGGGGTGGCAAAGAGAATCATCATGATGCCATAGGCACTAATGCAACCCCATACCATCAGAGATGCAGGTTTTTGAACTGGGCGCTGATTACAAGCTGGATGGTCCCTCTCCTCTTGAGTCTGTAGGACACAGCGTCTGTGTTATCCTCCCAAAAAAATCTAATTTTGATTAATCTGACCATAGAACAGTTTTCTTTTTTGCCTCAGTCCATTTTGAATGAGCTTTGGTCCAGAGAGGAGGGCCGCATTTCTGGATCATATGGCTTCTTCTTTGCATGATACAGCTTTAATTTGTATTTGTGGATTGCACAAGCTGTGTTCAGAGAAAATGATTTCAAGAAGTGTTCCTGAGCCCATGCAGTGATTTCCAGTACAGAATCATGCCTGTTTTTAATGCAGTTCCACCTGAGGGCCCGAAGATCACAAGCACCCAATACTGACTGCTAGCCTTGCACACAGGGATTTCCCCAGATTCTCCCAGCCTATTGTTTCTCCTGCCCCAACTTTGAGATGCATTGATGCCATCCAGTTCTAAATGAGTTAATAATTGTCATAAAATAGTACATGTCTCACTTTCAACATCTAATATGTGTTCTGTGTTGTATTGTGAATAAAACATGGGTCTATGAGATTTGCAAATCATTGCATTCTGTTTTTATTTACATTTATTTATATTATATATATATATATATATATATATATATATATGCATACCAACTTTCTTTCAATTGGAGTTGTGTTCACATAAATTCACTGCTCGTCACTGCCAGGACAAAAGCGGGACTCGTCACTGAAGATGACCTGCTGCCTTTCTGAGGCACTCCATGACAGTCTGGCATGACACTATTGCAGTGTTTAGTGACGTTGACGTGGTGTTAAGGGCAGTCGTTGTAACAGTCTGCGTGCATGTAGTCCTGCGTCATGTAGCGGTCTGCCAATGGTCCTGGCCTTAAGAGGAAGACTCATGGTGACGGTCACTCCGCACATGTCAGACAGTCCATCGGTTCTTTCTCAGTGGTTCGTGTAGGTCTCCCAGATCCTTCAAGTCGCTGGTGTGTGCTTTCTTCTGTCCCCTGCCACCAATAGCGTGCTATGATAGTATTCACACGACCAGTATGGCACGCAATATGTTCATAAGACCATCCCGCTTCCCGGAGCCTTTTGACGCAACCCCTCTCAAACTTTTCCAACTGCTCAAATGGCTTTCAAACTCTTCCCCAAGGCATACTTTGCTTGCAAAGGATGCTACCAACACAACAGTATGAGTCAGAATGGAAAGCACACTCAACAGGATGACCTTATATAGTCAGCCATGTACAGCAAGGCCCATCCTTGCTTACGTCACATGCATAGTCGAGTGTGAAACATGAATCATTTACATGTGTGTCTGATGATGAGTGTTTATATACATATGTAAGTGTGTGTGCACGGGTGTGTTCGTATGAGCTGTATGGTGTGAGCAGCTTTAGATGCAATGTGTCTGCTCAAGCTCATCTGTAAGGGCAAAAAAGGCAAAACATAAAGGTTAGTACAGATGCAACTAACTGATTTCAGGCGGTCTGCATACAGATACAAAGGAAGGTATAGTGAAGAAAGGCACTTAAAACCATTGTACAAGCAGCCAAAAACAGGTGGGACCTAAGGCATGTCTCTGGGTTATGTTTGGTTTCTCTCAGCAGCTCTCAGAATGGCGTCAGACATTAGCAGCCAACTCTCCAGTGACCCAGCCACAGTGGAGGAGAAAGAAAGACATTCTCTTCCTCCTCTCGGCTTGTTTGGTGGCAGGTGTGACATACAGGGAGCTGACACACATCACCAGAGCAGCACTCCCATGTTCCATGCACAGCCTCCATACATGGGCTGAGGCAACAAACTGCAAGATGCCAAAATAGTTTAAAAATAGTTTGCACAAGTAACTTCATACTGTCCTCGCTTTCTTTTAAAATGTCACAGACTCTTCACAGAATCTAATATTCTACATGCACATACACAGTAAAATATACAAAACGACAGAGGTAAATTTGTATGACTTGGTTGGAAGAAGAACATTACTTTTGAAATATAATCTAGTAAACATAAACATTCTCCTCGTTATTAGCAATTTTGGGACTGTATAAACAACCTTGATTGAAAAGTGTAAAATTCTAATACAAGAGTAAATATTACCAGAAAGGTTTTCAGGCATGGATGAGGAGATTTTTATATGTCCGTTTAAATAATTGCTGCTGATCTGGTGGCCAGTGGCTTTTCCCCTCATTACATAGGCCACTGTTATCTGCATTCACTATCTCTGACATGTTTGGACTACAGTTATGTACAGTTGACAAAAAACTTTCCAAATTTCTTTGATGAGAGCTAATAAGAGCTCAAATCCTTCCAGTGTATATGTCACACATGGTGAGCGAGACTCTTGTGCTGTCGCTGTACAGGGCATGCATATGACATATGACTTGTATAACAATGGTTGATAGAAACACTGATTTTTTTGTTTGTTTGTTCTTTTTTCTTATCTTAATTATCTTAAAAAATTAAAAACATCAGAATGGAAACTTGACCAATGTGGGTTTTACTTGTTTTTCAGAGTAAAAATAATTTCATAAGGAGGAATGCTGTAAAGTCATAAGACCTCCTCTGGGAATCCCAAATTTCAATGAATCTGCAGCTGTTTTATGAGACTATGCAGACACAGCAAAGATTAACAAGCACTAAAATGTGACCTTTGGTGTAAACATTTGTGGACATCTGACCATCACATCTATATAATTCCAAAACCATGGGCATTAATATAGAGTTGGCTCCCCTTTGCAGCTACAATGGCCTCCACTCTTCTGGGAAAGCTTTCCACAACATTTTGAATTGTGTCAATTTTTGAATTGTTTGTGCAAATTCAGTCAAAAGAGCTCTAATGTTGGATGATAAGGCCTGGGTCACAGACCATTTTCCCATTCATCCAATAGGTATTTAGTCTCAGGGCTCTGTGCAGAGTTCCTCCACACCAAAACAATTTAGATGAGGCATGTTCACATTTCAGCTGAAGTGACTCAATGTTTAAACAGTAAGTAAGGTATTGATGGAAGCCAATTCCAAAAGAATCGATTCTTCAGGTCCAGCGTCTGAGAGTTGGGGTCAACTTTTGGCCAATGATCGAAAGAGTTGCTTTGAATCAACAACACGTTTATTCATCACAGACTGCATTTTGGCAGAGGTGAGTGAAAAGCAGGAAAGAACATAGAACATTAGTAGCATTTGCTTAATTTCCAGTTTAAACTATGCCAACAGTGCCACCAGTATGAGCAAAAACTCCTCTCACAAAAATGTTTTCTAAGTGTCCTCCATGGCATCTCTTTTTCCTTATGCCAAACATACAAACGGGATTTGACATCCTCAGTATGAATGACCAAGAGCTCTTTCACTTCTCACTCATGTACAAAATACACTTTCACCATGTGCTGTGTTAATTTTAAGCAGTAGCAGCACAGTCTGTCATGGATTTGTATGATATATATATATATTTGTAAGTATCGACACAGATACTGGCTCCTAAATTCAGTATCACTATGAGTGATGGAAATACCAATACCTACTGATAACTACCAATACAACAAAGGAATATCTGACATGCATGCACATCAATAGGCAGAACTTAACAACATGTCTGCAATGTGGTTTGACATATTGTGGGTGATATACTGTTTGGAATTCTTCCTGAACCATTGCTTTAACCAATGTGTCACAAATACATCAGGCAACACAGAAACTGTGTTAAAGCTGAATGTTAACCATACCTCAATGGTTAAGCCAAACTTCTTTTAGTAGTACCTTATATTGTGATGTGTAGTCTTCTTCAGTCTGAGTTAATGTTAGTCCATGTTTTAGTCAATATCAGAAAGTCTTATAGAGAGACGTGCCAGTCGCCTGAGTTAATCGTAGTCTTGGTTTCGCCTTGGCATCGCCTTGTTTTAGCCTTTGGTTAGTGTCTACTAGCCCAGCTTGCGGTGCACCTCTGTCATTCAGCTGCATAATGGACAAATAAGATGAAATCTGCATCTCAACCACCACCACTGTGTGAATGACTGAAATATTTACTGACAGTGTGAATGACTGAAATATTTACTGAACTCCATCAGAGTCTGACGCTCAGAAATGCTAAGCGAGAGTGAACAAGACGCACAAATGAGACAAATTACTTGAGAAATATGGATGTGGACAAAATCTAAAAATGTAGCATTTATGATGAGTCAGAGCGGTTGCTGCATGCACATATGTGTATCTAATTTAATTCTGTTTATAGTTTTGCAGTTATTAAATATGGTAAAAATTATATAATAGTAAACAGGTGTGTAAAGAGTACTGAAAAACACTACTAAACCCCTTAGTTAAAATAGTACTACTGTAGTGATCATTTAAGAACAAGTGAAATTATTAGTAAAGATAAGTACAAGTAAGAGTAAATTGGTGCCGATGAACTGCATAAGGGCTCTTATTAGGTACAAAATAGTATTAAAACTACAGAATTAACTACAATGAGAAAACTGGCAGCATGAACGTGAAGTTAGTAAATACCAATTAATACCAATCAAAAGCATTCGCTTCTCACTGTATAAGGAGAGGCAAAAACATTATGGACCATTTTGCTAAACAAAAAAATAGTTATTGTCTTGGACTATTGCCATCCCAATAGTGAATCTCCATTGAAAATTCATTGTAGTAAGCGATTAGACCTCATCTGGAAAACTGGCCCCAAATTGTTAGGGGATTTCTTTAGATTCTGCTTGTCCAGCCCCTCGCCCAGCATTCAGATGATTTAATCTATGCTGTTTTTAGTCTAGTGTGTTGCCCAGAGCTGTGGAGTAGAGCTAACACAACAGGGAAATGCTGGAAACCAATAGGGGAACAGGCTCAGCTCACACCAGGTGAATCCAGAAAAACGCCAAGCTCTAGGTGCTTTTGCATAGTCAAATTACAGTAAGGGAACTTGTTTATTGGTGGCATAAAATACAGTGATGACTGATGGTAAACTGCATGTAAAGAAGTGGGTGATGCCATGTAGCAAATGTTAGGGCTCCAAGTCAAACTGTGATGTAATTAGTCTTCAAACTGTTAACATCTGACAGATTTTGGAGAGATTCTTTATGGTAACTGTGTGTGTGTGTGTGTGTGTGTCTGTGTGTGTGTGTGTGTGTGTGTGTTGTTCCAATGGTGGCGAATTCAGACCATAAGCTATAATGAAATCAGATATGATCCTCAAAGCACCTTTCATTTCCTTATTTCAAATTCAGCAACCCACACAGTCACAACGTATTGCAGCCTCACCCATGCAGACATCTCTTCAATCTTTCAGCTCTGGCAGCTGCTGTCACTCTCATCCTTTCTGTTAAAAGCTTTCAGTAAGTTAAGTAAATTTCAGGCTACTCTCTCCCAGGCCCCATCCTCATCCCTAGGGACAGCATTCTATAATTAGTTTTGGGTTTCATGATGAAGTACTAGTGTGAAAGGGAAGAGCCAGAGCAACGGAGGCCTAAGGAGGAGAGTGGATGAAATAAACTCTAACTGGACAGATAAATGCAAAAACCTCCATGTTGTTAGGAAGACACATGAGAAATGAGAGTGCAGACGAAGGTATGATGCTGACTTCACATAAACATGATGCTAACCTTTTTATAGCACTGAGTGCAGTCTTTTTTCTTCCCTTTTTATAACAGTGGTTGTGTTGTAGTGAATTATAGAATTTCCCCCCCCTCTCCTGCAGCTCCTGCCTGATTTCCACTCTGTGCTGTTTAATCCATCCTCTGTTTCCTCCTTCTCTCTTCCAGACTGTCAGCTGCCTGCTCCATCTCTGCTCTGCTTTTATGGCATTGTCAAGACAAACTGCAAATTTACCTGTCTCACTAAATTATTTTCCTCCTCCATCCTCAAATTAATCCTTTTGCAGTTTGTGTCCTCCTCTCGCCTTCTCTTCCTCCTCCTCCTTCCTTCTGGCTCATGTTTTTGCCCCCCCTCCCGTTCTTTTTCTAACACTCAACACTGATCACGAAATCCTGTGGGTTGCTGCAGCACCTTTGTCTTGTCAGGCAGTAGGGCTCCTATTCCTAAACTCATATGAAGAAACCATCATGATAGTTTTGACTAGTGTTGGGTGATAGATCATTTATATTGGTATACTGACATACAGTGACTGCATTTCAGTTTTAGAGATATTTTCAGAAATAGATATAATAGATAATGAGCATCTTCCTTTACAAAATAATACACATTAAAAAGTCTGTTTCATTCTTTGTTTAAGTTTATTTTGCTTTAACAGAGTATACTGGATTTTACAGCTAACTGTACATCATTTGCTTGGTGAAGAAAGGTAAAATAATAAAAAAAAAATACACTAATTTTAAATTTAAATAAAAAAATGAAACAAAACAGTCCTGTGAAACCTGTTTTGTGAGACATTTGTTTTCGGCATAAGTAACAAATTTAATTCGAGCCAAATATAACGTTAAATAATGTGACACTGAATCACTAGTACCCAGCTTGAGGTCTAACCATCCTTCACACATTCACACCCATACACTATGCCCCATCCCTGAAGGACATGATCTCCACTCATTGTCACTCTGAACCATGAGGACACCTTCATCTCCTGAGTCTACACTTGATGCCAAGCGTGACCAGATAACGCCATTAGCTGTCAGTAAATCAGTTAAAGCATGAGAGCTTTAATTCATAGCAATGATCAGCAGTATTAGTTCTTAAATTGTCACTAGTGACCAGAGCTATAAAGCTCCACTACGTTCAGTGACGGAAGCAGATGCTGAGCATTACTGTGTGGGATTCACAAAACACAAAAGCCTAGTGTACCCAAGCAGCTTAATTCACATGCATTATAATTAGATTGGGAAACAAGGATTTTGTTTTATGGCTGTTAAGCTTCTGTACATGAGTCACAAAATTGTGACTTCACAAGATGTAATGTAAATGTAATTTGGGACACTCTGCAAAATATAAATTATATCAGGCAAACAACATTTGTGTGGGCAAATAGCAATAGCAATATCATGTCTCAGTAAAAAACAACAAAAAACATAAGGATTTTATCATCTACACTACATAATTAACGCATTCAGTGAATCTTTATGCAAAAAGAGAAACAATTCTGTAGTGAAATCACTGCATGGGCTCAGGAACATTTCCCAAACCCATCTTCAGTGAACACTGTTCATCGCTACATCCACAAACGCAAGGTAAAACCACACAAAGAAGGAACCAGATACAAACAGAATCCAGAAATGCTGCCACAGGTTCACTTAAGATCACATTTTCACCAACTGTTAAGGAAAGCTGGTATCGTTAAAACCAATGACAAATATTAAAATACAAGCTTTAGTTCCAAATACAACTGCATGCAGCAACATATGGCTAGTGTTGCATGAGCACTATTTAACAATGGCATATCAGTATACCCATTAGTACCGACGATACAGGTATTGGCTTGACATTAGCAGAAACTTTGGTTTAGATATCGAAGGGGGAAAAAATTATCTTATCCAGTCCTGTAAAAAATCTGTACTGAAATACCCCATGTTCATATTGTGTGAGGTGTTAGCTGTGTATTTCTTCCAGGCAAGTTGGAGATAATAAATTGGCCCTAGATGTTAGAGGGTGTGTGAATGTGTATGACTGTGTCTGCCCTGTGACAGGACTGGCAATCTGTACAAGGTGTTTCCTTCCTTCTGCTGAATAAATGCTTGGATAGGCTCCAGCACACCCCATGACCCAGGAGGATAAGTGGTTTAGATGATGATGTCGAAAATGAATATTGATACACAAAGTGGCTTTCAGAGGGAAAAAAATGGTACCAAAAAATGGTATCGAATAAAATACCCCATTCAACATGGCATCTTACTCTTCCTCCACCCACAGGATGAAGAACACATTATCTAACATGCAAAGCCGTTTTCAACTACATTTTCTTCCATATTTGAATCTTTGGTGATTATGTTGGGTAATGTGATAACAAAACTACAGGATCTAAATAGAAGACAGTTCCATACTGGAAGCAGTTCTTATCTCTCATCCTCCATCTGCCTGTCTACTGTCATCTTCTTTCCCGCTTCACTGATCGCACGTATGGTCTTTATTTTTCAAACTGTGAGCTTTCACTGACAGTTTTTGCAGGTTGAGTGGTGATTCTTTGTGTGCTGAATTCGTTATGTGTGTAGGAACAAGGCTCATGAGCCTGACAAATCCATCTTTTACTGACAGACCTTCTGATCAGTGTTCAGATGTGCTGCATTACTGAAAACGGGGGCTGATGAAGCATCACTCAAGCAGCCATTGTCTCTTTCTCTCTCTATTTTAGACATTTCTAATTCACAGCATTTTAATAAGTAGGCAAATGTTCAACGTCTGACAACCACATAAAAAAAGACAAACGCTGAGCATTAGTCCAGTTAGAGGATGTATGAGCTCTCCACGGCCAGTGATAACGGTTAATAAGTTGACGGTTGTGAAGTGAAGCGAAAACAGTGCATCACTTAGTCTGAACTAGGGCTGCCTTTAAAACCGCATGCTAGCCTACCATACTGAACACCATATGTCAGAAATAGTACACCACCGTTAGAAGTGCGTTCGTTAGTGTAATACTTCAGAGGAATACTAGTACGTTGTTTTGGACGGAGCCTAATTCATACAAACGATCGGCGGCCACTGGAGCCATATTGTGCTATTATATGTCTTATTATTATGTCTTTTTTCAGTAGCTTTACACCGAAAGACATGACATACAGTTTTGGCGACGATGTTTTAGAGAAAGGCTAGCTAACTATGTGGCACACCTATACGAGAGATTAGGCTGGAGGCCATAGCCCACTCCCCAATGTTCTCCCAAAAGCCCCCCTTACCTGCTCGCTGGCCGAAAGCTCCTTCTCCAGCTGCCGGTGCTTGTTATGCCAGACGAGGTAATGAAGACGGTAGCGACTCTTCTCCGGAGTTTTCTTGGCAGAAATCATTATCCTCGGCGCATCCCTGCTTTTCCCGTCTGTTTTCTTTTAAGCTACTTGGAGAGAAGCGGGCTATTTTATCGCCTGCGCTCCTGTTGAAGGATGTTTCCTCCCCTCACGTAAGCAGCACAGCCTCCACATAGTAAAGTCCAAATACGCGAAAAGTCTAAATACTGGACATATTTTGCCAGCTAACTCATAGCCAACGCCGTCTGCGTGCTTTCTCTCTCTCTCTCTGAACACAGTCTGTGAAAATAGGGGTAAAAACAGGGGTAAAAAAATAGGGGTAAAAACAACGCCTACGAGCAAAGACGCTTTCGCTTCGCTTCCAGTGATTATGCGATGGATGCTCTTTCACTCTCTGCGCCGCTGCACCAGGGAGAGTATTCAAATAGGCAGATAGCGCAGATACCCTATTGGGCGACACCTTCATATCTTAGCATCATAACAAGCACGAATCACCTTAAAGGGTAACAATAAAGTAATTCAGTGTGTTTTAATTGTGGAACTCTATAGCAGACTCATTTTTTTTACAATGGTGGTAAAAGGATCAAATTTATATACAAATTTGAAAATGCTAATTGCTATTACAGTTACATTTTCCATGTGATTATCAGAATCGGATTTTTTTGTTTTTACTTTTTTGTCAAGTATGTTACACATGCAAGGAATCGGTCTAGGTGAGTCACACATGTATGACACGTAACAGACCATATACTAAACAGACCAGAGAGGCACCCAGACTGTTAACACTCATTGCCAAAAATAGTTGCACTGTTGTGCCTGACTAACCCAACAGCCACGACTGCGGACATTCAGCAAACAGTGATGTCATGAGTCATCCTGTTAGTGCCAGCACCATTGGCAGACGGCTGCACAACGCAGGACTACATGCACGCAGACTGTTATGACGACTGTCCTTAACACCACGTCAATGTCGCAAAAAACTGTAATGGTGTCGTGCCAGCCTGTCATGGAGTCACTCAGAATGGCAGCGGGTCATTTTCAGTGACCAGTCGCATTTTTGTCTTGGTAAAGACATCCAAAGAATTTGTGCGTGGAGGCCCCATGGTCAGCACCAAGATGAACTTTTTGTTGTCACGTGTTACATGTCCAGAAGTCCTCGGGTCACTACACCTTCACCCCTACCACTAAATCCACAGGAACTGTGTGAGAATATCCAAGTAGCCTGGGATGGCTCCATTAGGAACCTCTACAACTCCATGTCGAGACGTCTGGCATGTTGTGTTAGCAAACATGGCGGCCCAACGCCATTCATTTTCTTGAAATATGGAATCTCCAAATCTACTGTATCTAGTATGTTTAGTAACTAGCCCTGCTCTTTTTGGGGAAGGGGATTCAAATGCAGTCTCTTGCTGTCCTTGTCACATGAGTCACATTTTTTTTTTACAGTTTATTTATCTGACTGCCAAAAAATAGTCATAATAATCAAACTTAGTAATATGAACTGCCTCTCTGCATATGTTCCAAATTGTGATCCTAGGTCACAAGCACTGGTCTTTTAAAGATCCCTGAGGTTCACTTTAGAAAAAACAGAGAAGCATCTTTTAGCTAATATGCTTCTAAAAAATAGAATGCATTGCCCTTGGCAGTTAGACAGTCTTTTCAATTTAGCTTTTACTTGACTTGTCTTTAATTGTTCAAGTTTTATGTAACTTTATTTCATTTCCAATTTTATTAGTTATTTTGTGTTTAACTGTTGTGTTTTAAACAAGTTTTTTTTTTTTTTTTTTTTTTTTACTTGACCAGTTTTAATTATTTTTGTTGTATGTACTGTTTGTTAGTTATTTTTTTTATTCTACCATTTTACTGTTTTGTTTTAACTTCTTGCTAATTAAAACTGTCTTTTTATTGTTCAGCACTTTGGGATGCACACTGTGTATGAAAGGTGCTATATAAATAATGCTTTATTATTATTATTATTAGTAGTAGTAGTAGTAGTAGTAGTAGTAGTAATAGCTTTAGGAATTAATCATAAAGCATACAAATGTACAAATTCTCTTCTTTTGTTTTTTGTTTTCTTAATATAACTGATCTAGAAACAAATAAAAAAATCATTACAGTCTACAGGCCACCAGGGCCTTATTCTAAGCTCTTACAGGAATTTGCTGACTTTATATTATGTTTAATAATGCTTTCAAATAAAGTAATATATCTTGGAGATTTATATAACCACCATGACAAACCACAAGATCCACTAGGTAAGGCATTTGTACCTATTTTAGACTCAAATTCAAAATATAAACTATTTTAGTTTCAAAATATAATGGAGCACACTCATTACTCCAGCCATACACTTGATTTAATTTTGACCTTCTCAACCTCTTACATTTTCACACAACAATGTAGTTGTTATGCCACAGCTTTCTCAAACATTTTTTAAATCAACAACAACTACATTTCAACCTACATAGGAATCACATACATGACTTCAGTCTGGATTTAGGCTTCGTCACAGCACAGAGACAGCACTAGAGTAAATTTACTGTTTGCTAACCAAGAAAACAGATCTTCGCTGCTTCCGCCTTGATCCTAGCATTTGATACAATAAACCACTGTGTCTTACTAGACAGTACAGAAATCTTGTAGGAGTAACAGGAACAGCTTTCTTGGTTTCCTGGTTCCTCACCTGAATGGTCGGAATGATCAGTTTGTAAACGTAAATGGCAAGACATTTGTTTGTCCTAAAGAAATGCATGTTCTTCCACAGGGTTCTGTTTTACGATTTATATTATTTGTCTTATACATGCTACCACTGGGTACCATATCAGTAAACATGGCATAAATTTCCTCTGCTACACTGATGACACACAATTGTATATATCAGACAACGCAGATACCTTTACAAAAAAAGATAAAGAAGTTTGTAAACGATAAACAGATTGGATGTCACGTAACTTGAACAATCATGCCTGCTTGAGTATCTGGAGCTGCTCACTATTAGTACACAGAATTATTTACATCATAGGGTAGAGCCTTTTCATACAAAGCCCTCCTGGTTTGGAATAACCTTCCAATCAGTGTTTAGGACTCAGGCACAGCCTCAGTTTTAAACTCTAGGCTAAAGACCTACTTGTTTAGTCATGTCTTTGGTAATTAACAAAGCTTCCCCAATAGCAGAAAATGTGGTATACTGAGAATGCTGCTGCTGTCATCCTGCTGCTCTTATGTGCTAACTCAAATTTGCTGATGGTGGAGTGCTGACATCCCAGAGAGCCCTCGTGTCTTTCCTGCCTTCTGGCTCTCCCATTTAGTCATGCTGTAATAGCCAGGCCAGCAGGAGTCACTGCTGCGCTGTGTTGAAAACTACGTCCTAACAGAACTGTCTGTGCGTTTCTTTGCTAAGATGAACAGCTGCCCATCTTGATGCTGTTGCTTCATCTGCCTTGACCAGGTGACCCTGCTTGTCTGCATTCTGGTCCAGTTTACCCACTTCCTGCTGTCTAATGCTATGTGGATAGGTTTGTCTGCACGCTGCTGACCCTCCTAAAGATACTGCTGCCTGCATATTTAATAACAGACATTTCTTCACCTTTCTCACAAACTAATCAGACATTTTCTTTCTTGCCTCACTACACTGATCTTTTCTCATTTTCATATAACAGATAATCACTGTATGCTTCTAACTGTAGTTACTGATGTTCACGGTTGTTTACTGAAATACACTGTTTGGTAACTTTGGTAACTTTGGTAACTGTTTTTCATATCTGCTTCTCATTTTTACTCTACTAGGACTCTAACAGTCATCAGTTATTACTAGTTAATCTTCTGTCCAATAACTGGTTTCTTTTTCGTTTTTCTCTATATACAATACTGTATATTCAATACTGTATGTAAAATCTTATCTTTTTCATATTGCTTTTGTGCTTTGTCTTGCTATCCAGTCTGGACCAGAGGAGGATGGGTTCCCATTTTGAGTCCTGGTTGCTCTCAAGCCCCCAGTACTGGGCAGTGGAGCAGTGGAACTGCGTTCTTTGGAGTGAGCATATCTTTGGACTGGCATTTACGATCCAGATCTAATCATCCAACATCAGAACCTGAAATCCACACAGCAATGTTCCAAGAATAGTAGAGGCTGTTACTTCAGCAGCTCCTTAATCATACCCCTGAATTTTAGAAGAAACGTTGGACGAGTAGATTTGGTAGAGTTGGACTGAGCAGAGCAAGCTGTGAGTTTTTAGTTTTTATCTTTGCTCCGGATATGGGGCTTGGGTAAAAATCATTAATACGTATATACAGTGTACACGAGAGAACGATCAATAGTATATAACCTAAGTAAGTGAATGAAATCTCGTTTAATCAATAAGAGGGATTTTTTGGCGATATTTTAACGAAGCATAAACTCCTTGCTTTGAAAGCTGAAGACTCAACAAAAACGGGAGCGAGAAGAAGGGTGAGGACCGAGAGCACTGGAAAGCCCTTCGCCGGCTTCCGGACATTCAGGGGCGGCATCAAAGCTGCAGTCGTCGCTGAACTGGACCCGCTAACATCGTCGTTATTGGATTGGAACCTCTGCGTTGTCTCGTAAAGGCTGCCCACATTTTTTGTTTATCATGTCCAGAAAAGTCCAAAGGAGCGAGGTGTGTGCCGACTGCAGTGCGCCAGGTACGCTGAAATTTATGGATCAAGGCGTTATTGAGATCTAGCTAACATTGTCTGACTGACTGAAGCAAACTGGGGCTGGCTGGGAGGAGAAACACAGCAGAGCCACTGGGCCAACACAGCTAGCTAACAGAGAAAGGGGTTACACACATCGGTCAGAAAGTTTCTAGGGCTGTAACATCTGTTAACATACTCAATTTTACACATTCGTCATCATTAAATAGTTTATACGGCGATTAGAAAAAAGTAAACCTGACTGTAGCTGATTCTGGTAGAGCTGAGTTAGCCACAGGCTAATATTGCTAATGGCGAGTTTAAGCTCCGCTTGTTGTTAGCATCAAAGCTAGCCACGTAACGTTATCTACCACTCCCTTTCGCCCATGTACTTGTCAGATAAGTAATAGAAATAATGGACTACACACGTGTCCCTATATTGTGAACATTTGGCCACACAAAATAAGGCGAGGTTTTGTTTTTAACCTGCCTATCTAGGTAAAACAGATTTGTGCTTGCTAGCTAACACTACCTCTGTTGCGTAGCTATCCGGCTCGTTGCTTACGACAGATAAACCTGTTTAATTCGTTTACACTCTTTAAAGTTACGAGAAAGAAATGTGTATTGAATGATTGGACAATAGACGGTATAAACGTGTTTGATATTAACATACATTGGTGACAAAGCGAGGTGCCTAACCCTCTTTGTGAAGCTAAGTCGCTTGGCTAGCAAGCTAACGTTAGCCTTACTAAAAAAAACTGCAACCACTACGCTGGACAGCTTGCTGTCAAGGCGCTGCTTATCAACCAAGGTACGTGACAAGATGCTGCCTTCATCGTTGAAAAGCCCAGTGTGACTCTCAATTAAACGTCTTATATAAATATGGCGTAAACACAATATGTAGCCAACGCTACTCTGTTGACATCTTATTAGTCCGTTAGCTTCCCTTGGGTCACAAGTTAAATATATGTTGTCATAACTCAGCTAAGTCTAACCTAAACGTTGATCTAGTAGTGTTGGTACAGATATAACATACACTTCAAGACATTTAATGATGCACGACGCGCATCCCAATATTTAATTTTTGAGTTCATTGGTTAGAACAGATAAAGGACATCCGCTGTCCCATAAAATACTACTAAAGTATATGAGAACAGTGATATTTAAACGGGACTAATTATGCTCTGATGAAATACTAAAAATGTATGCAATAAAATATAAAATGACCACAATAATGACGGCTGTTTCTTTCCCAAAAGTCAGAAATTCAGATTCAACAGTGATCATACTGACTGTGTAATCAAAAAGTATATTTATAATTATATCTTTTATTTGTTGTACAAAAAAGTTATTTGATGTCTTGTGCTCTTTTAAATTAATTTCAAGTTGTTCACATTGCAACAAACTGCAATCCCATGGTCCTCCATTCTGCAAGTTAGCAGTTACTAAGAAAGTCTTGTATTTTAATTTCCATTTTAACCTCTAAAAACCATATTCCATCAAGCTGTCAACATAACATCTTTGATTATAACAGCGAATGGCTAATCTGCTTATGAGGATCAGTAGAGACTTATCCTTGGCTTTGCTTATGGAACTCCACTCTGCCCCATGGGGAAGAAGGGGCAGTATAGCAGCTGCTGTCATACCCACAGCTGCACTCTTTTCAGGAATGTGTGTCTCTGTCTTTTACTCCCTCTGCCTCTTCTTTAATCTCTCAGCCTTTCCCTACACCATCAAATCTGCTAATTTATGACCCTGAGTTTCTACCTGCAGTCTTCTGCTAGCATGGTGCAGTTACCTGCATTAATTATCAGCCCTAAATGGGCAACTCTTTCCCTGCCTGTGATGGTTCTGAGCTGGCTCTGGATTGATTCTATTACTGCCTGCAGCTCTCAGGCTACTGCTGATGAGTGTGTAATTGTCACGTTTGACATGCCAGAGGAATGCAGATAATGGTGTGGTGTGGTGCTGAGTGTGTCAGCTGGTGAGGAACTGATGATTGTCGGCTGTGGTGTGGATGTGAAAGGATGACTGTAAAGCTGCATATTGTGCAGTGTCAATGGGTTTTTAAGGTTGGGTAGAGAGGAATACTTTGCTTTAAAATACTGTGTAGAGTTATTAGCAGTGTAGCTGTGTGTGAGTAATACCATGTATGTGCAATTATACCAGGCAACAGGCACACTGGTAGATAGTGGATAAGGCTGTGTAGAGGGAAATCTGTGTATTGATTGTTGACCCTAGTCATCTGTCATGTAATTCCATGTACCTGAAAGCCTCTGGTTTGAAGCGCTGATTGAAAGACTGTAATTAATATACCTGATTATTCTTTGTGTTGATAATTTGACTTTTGGTTACAGTATACATAGTTCTTTACTTGTTTTCCTGCAAAAACGTAAGTGCCATAAAGTAGGTGTGGGGAAAGACAAAAAGGAACGTAGTACCACTTTCAGAAATTATGAATGTAATGTCAGTTTTGCCTGTTTTTGTGACTTTCTTTTTAACAAGTAGTTTTCATTAAAGTAATTATTCCATTATGCTAATTTATATATTTTTTTATATGTTATTAAAGCGCTGTGTCACAGGAAAGATTCTGTAAGAAAACAAAGGAAATAGCTGTGCAGTAGAATGAGTCATACTCTGCTTACTGGCATCAGATTATTGTCAGTAGTTTTCATTCCAGCAATCATTCAGTTATACTGTTTTTATTTGCCTTTATTTGTATCTACCTTGCAGAGGCTCAAGATACAAGAACTAATCTAGTGAACCACTGAAATCAATTAGTTCCTTATTAAAGCCCAAAACATTACAGGCGTTGTAATTTTTTGGTTCATTGGCATCCTGATTGCAGCTATTTGTCAAGAGTAAAGCGCTACAGCTTAAGGAAGTTCTAAAGGTCTGTATTAGCCGGCAGCATGTATCTATGCTTGGTCATTTTCACCTGAACATAACCTTAACTGTATCTGCCTTTGCAACCGTATATGCTTTTGCCACATGTGCCACCTCAGAGGGCACATACTCACCTAGGGACAGGATGTCGCCTTAGATAACCTGATAGAAACATAAACCGCTTTGGCTGCAATTATGAGTCCTCTTATGAGAAAAGGATTTGTGACACTGTGATGTTTTTTGTTTCTTTGTTTTTTGAGTCATTTTTGGGTCATGTGATCACGCAATACAGATATTGTACCTTCTGATCATTTTTGTAAATTTGAAAAATGCTGCTTTTCTGTGAGATGATATTTTGAGTGATGGAGTATGCTTTCCAAAGGGATTTTCAGTGTTCTTTTGGCTGTGTGGGTAGATCCTGGCTGGAGCAGTATAAACCGGGGTGTGCTGATTTGTGATGAGTGCTGTTCTGTGCACCGGAGCCTGGGACGCCACATCTCCATTGTCAAGCATCTGCGCCACAGCGGCTGGCCCCCTTCCTTGCTACAGGTACTTGGCATAGAGCGGCGATGACCCACGGAGCAAGGCCTTGTTAAGGATACATTTCAAAGCATACTTTTATTTGACTACTTTTCAGATGGTCCAGACTCTGGCTAGTAATGGTGCTAATTCAATTTGGGAGCACTCGCTTCTGGACCCTGCACAGGTTCAAAGTGGTCGTCGAAAACCTAACCCACAAGATAAAGTCCAGTAAGTAGACCTATATCATTGCTCCTTCACTGTAACATGTGCTATATGATATGTTCAATGGTCAGTACAGCTTTCAGAACGTTTTGGTCAAATCTGACTGAGACTGAGAAAGAATAGTCCCCCTATCCTTCTCTGTTACTCATGGTGTTCCTCAGGAATGAAGTCCTCACCAAACCCTTGGTATCCTTTTAAATATTGTTTTATAATTGAATCCCTGTAATCTCAAACAACTTTTTATCTTCTTGCCACCTTAACTATTCTAACTGTAAGAAGTACAGTAAGAACTGCACAACTTTCTGATACTGTCAGATATTTTTTTTGCTCTCACTTGCAGAACTGATTACAAAATTCTCCGACTGTTGATAATTGACTGTTAATACATGATCTTGTTCTTGTTTACATCATTGGTAGCCTTCCAAACAGCTTCCTGCTCACTGTGCTTGTCCGCTTTTGTCTTCTGCAGGAAACCATGTATATAGTCATAATTTTCTGTTCACCTGTGACTCTGAATTTATCATAGCTTTTAAAACCCTGTGCTAGATATGTAGTCATTTTTTCCTATTAATATAGGGCTTTGTGTTGTTTTTTTATATGTTAGCATATGTGTACCAAAGTGCTGTGTCACAGGAAACTTTCTGTAGGTAAACAAATAAAATAGCTGTGCAGTAGAATGAGTCATACTCTGCTTACTGGCATCAGATTATTGTCAGTTAAGACAATATGATTAAGTACAGGCATGTTCATGGAAACTGATAGTATATCCCTCTGGAGTAACTATGTTAGTCAGCATTTAGACGATTATTGGCCAATCATTGCCCACTGTGCTGTATCATTCAGTTTTGATGATGTTTCAACCGTAATTGTGGCCTCTTCTTGCAGCCCCACGAAGTCTGAGTTCATTCGCGCCAAGTATCAAATGCTAGCCTTTGTCCACAAGCTGCCCTGCCGTGATGACGATGGAGTCACCACCAAGGACCTTAGCAAGGTGAGGCAGCTCAGAAAGGTCAGATAACCGAACCTTTCTCCCTTCTGCATTTTGCTACCTACTGAAGATGTAAGCCCCGTTGAAATACTCATAATGCCCATTTGATGCCCTTCTTTTGAGTAACGCAGCCTCAGCACTATTTAGCAACCCTAATGAGAAGATTTACAGAGGATTTCTCTCTTTATCTCTCTCTTCTTTCTTTCTTTCTTTCTTTTTCTCTAACAGCAACTGCATTCCAGTGTGAGGACAGGGAGTCTGGAGACATGTCTGCGACTACTGTCTCTTGGAGCTCAGGCAAACTTCTTTCATCCTGTAAGTTATATCATTGTCTGTATGATCTTGAACACAGTGTAAAACTCAGCTGTGCATTTTAGGTTAGTAAAACCTTACTGGTTTTTGGTTGATTTGCTCTATGTACAAGATTATCCAGACATCTCATCATATTAGTGAATTGAACTACTTTAAGGTGCGCTTATTGCTGGTGTGGACATCCAGTTGGGGCGCACACAGCCTGTGAAATTTCCACAGAATTGCCAACAAAATCTGCCACTCAAGGTCACCACTCTAATATGTTGGCTAAATGGGTGAAATGAACAGCATCATCTGGAGTAAAGGAGCTCCATCTCAGAGCAGTGTTTGTGATATAGAACTAGTTATTCAGCATCAGTATCCAACTTCACAAATGCTTTTGTGGCTGAAAGTAGGTAAATCCTCATGACAGTATGCCAACATTCAGTGTAACATCCTCCCAGAGGTAGTAAACACTGTTATTGCAGCAAAAGGGGATGGGCATACTCCCCAGTAATACCCTTGTTTTGGCAAAAAAAAAGGTATCTAGTAACCTACTTTACTTATTTTTGGACACTAAATTCAGTATATTCCAGGAGTATTTTAATACTGAAATCAGTGCATATAATTCAGATGTATAAAATTGTAATTAAGCTCTATTATTTTGCTCATACATGCTTCTTTAGAATCTACCTTTTTATGCCTGTCCTGGTAACACCATCAGCCCACTACAATCCAGTCCAGGCAGAGTCTTATAATGTTACCAGAGCATCATGTGTGCTGCATATAGAGGCATGACTCTGTGTCCTCTTTCTGTCTGACTCCAGGAGAAGGGTACCACACCTCTGCATGTGGCCGCTAAGGCTGGTCAAGTCCTGCAGGCCGAACTGCTTGTGGTATACGGAGCGGACCCTGGAGCACCAGACATCAATGGCCGCACACCCATGGACTATGCTAGGTACATCCATACACTGCATCAGTTAGTGCTGGGCCGACACTGTGTTTATAGATAATGTAGTAAAATGATGTATAATGAGATAATAGTCACATAATGGAAACTAGTTATAGGTAAATAGAGAGATGGATATACGCTTTCTTAATCTGCAGTAGAAATTGCCTAGCATTGTAACAGTTATCGTACTGTTATAGCACATCACTCTACCAGTAAGGTAATAATCTAAGTGCCACAGTAATAATCTAAGAGTGGAACGGATTTAGCCATAAGCCTGAATGGGTGATCATAGTAGAGCTTTAATTGAACCTTAAATTTTAGTTTGAAACCAAATACAGCTCAAGTTGTCAGTCTGACGTCAAGTTATCCCAATAAATGACAATCACGTTTTGAGTCCTAAACCGATCTGAGCCCAATGAAATTTCACGGCAAGTTTTGAGTCTGAAATTGAAACCGGGTTGACCAAAATTCTATCCGAAACTCACCTGAAGCACCCCCCCCCTTACCCACAGTTATGAATTAAAACAGACATGATGATAGAGATGGTTAGTATGATGATGTTTTGTTACTGATTAAGTGCATGTTTCCTCACCGAGAGATCATAATTAATCCTGTTTTAACTGGATTTTAAGTGTGTATGTGGAAGGTGGAATATGAGTGATCATTACGGAGTGACTTATGATGGTTTTTAAAATATTGCACAACTGGTGCACTGTGTCTGTCTGTCTGTCTCTCAGTATACAACGGCATAACGTTATGACCACTTTGATGTATCTACACTCTTTATCCATTTTATCAGCTCCACTTACAACATGGGTGCACGCTGTAGTTCTACAATTACAGTCTGTAGTCTATCTGTTTCTCTGCATGCTTTGTTAGCCCCCCCATCGTTTTTTTTCCTATGGTCAGGATCCCCACAGGACCGCCACAGAGCAGGTATTATGCGGGTGGTGGATCATTCTAAGCACTGCAGTGACACTGACGCGGTGGTGTGTTAGTGTGTGCTGGAGTTTTTAAACATCTCAATGTCACTGCTGGACTGAAAATAGTCCACCAACCAAAACTATCCAGCCTTCAGCATCCTGTGGGCAGCGTCCTGTGGGTACTGATGAAGGACTAGAGGATGACCGACACAGACTCTGCAGCAGGTGAGCTATCGTCTCTCACTTTACATTTACAAGCTGGATGAGCAAGGTAGGAGTGTCTAATTGAGTGGACACAGTTTTTAAAAACTCCAGCAACACTGCTGTGTCTGATCTACTCACACCAACACAGCACACTAACACACCACCACCTTGTCAGTGTCAGAAAAGTGCTACAAAGTATGCAGAGAAACTGGAGTCTGTTTTTGGACTACAGTCTGTAATTGTAGACCTATAAGACACACCTATGTTTTAAGTGAAGCTGATAAAATGGATAAAGAGTGTAGATACATTGAGGTGCTCTTAATGTTTTGCCTGATCGGAGTATCATGTTGTGTACTGGAAAAATTCTGTCTATTGATATATTCTGTATATTGATGTGTCTTAATGTCGATGTTATTTTAGCTGTATTGCCCACTGGTACATCTTGGTGTAGTAACACGAAGATGTACCAGTGTGTACATTTCTGAGTAGTAACACAGACGGTTGTAATTCTGTCATGGGTGAATAAGATGCATTGTACTTGAACTTAACGCATTGTAAGTGGCACAAGGATACACATGCCAAAAATTATGCAGCCACAGCGCCTCCAGCCATGTGTACATGACTATTGCACCCTTTTTTTTTTTGTATCCTGGATCTCATCACATTCATGGATTTGAAGTGAGTTTTAGCAGTTTTGTCTCTACAGGCTCATATGAGAGGTCTATCATAATTTCACAGAGAGTATTGCAAGCACTGTTAACGTGCTTCATGCTCACACCGTCTGTGGAGTCTTGTGTGACATTGCTGAGAAAGTATAACTCAGCCTTTAAAGGTGCACAATACCAATATGGGCATGTTTGACACCACTCTACAAACCAAACAGTGTCAGGTATAGGGAGACGAATCCCAAGTAGATCGTAAATGGATTTAGGTTTGTTATGCAGAGTTGTTTAGTGCACATGCTGCAATGTGAATCCAAAACAAACTGGCTCAGATGTTGTATGCAATGTAACAAAAACTTGAACCTTGGTAGAGACCAGGTCCAGTCCAGTCTTTTGGGTGTGAAAACAGCAAATAAAATACTAAAATAATGCTAAAATAAAATAATTATTTGTCACAAATGTAGAATAAATCCCAAAGAAATACTCATTGAACATCCCAGACATGTTTAGAACATCCCAGACATGTTTAGACTGGACAAACTTTTTTGCGGTTGCTAATAAATGAAATCTACATCTTTAAATTTTGTTGTTACGTTTTTACTTTTTTTGTATTGTGTCCTCAGGCAAGCAGGCCAGGTGGAGTTGGCTGAGCGCTTGGTAGAATGTCAGTATGAGCTCACAGACAGGCTGGCCTTTTACCTATGTGGCAGGCGCCCAGGTAAGTAAACTCTCTGTAGTCTAGATATGTTGAAACTCCCAGCTGTCTAGAGTTGACATCTCTTATTGTAGCTAGTATAGACTGAACCCAGATGATCACTAGTAATCTCTTATCTCATTTATTCTACAGATCACAAGAACGGTCATTATATCATCCCTCAGATGGCTGACAGGTGCGGATAAACTGTGTGCAAGACAGGGCAGTTATTTTTAATATATGAATAGCGTGTGTGTGCGCGTGCGCTTCAGTGGCATTGTAATGTTAAAAATGCCTCTGCATGATATGTTGAACTTGTATGTTATTCATAGCTTTCTCACAGACAATAGACACTGAGCTGCCTTTGCAGTAGGTGTATTTGGGTGTATTTGAGTGTATTGGCCAGCAGGTTGCGCTACATTGTTAGTGTGCATTAGGGCTGAAAGTCTACTGGATCCTACACTAATACAACATTGGCTGTTAGACTCTGCTGCTGAGAAAAATATCTGACTGTAAAACTTAATTGAACTGAACTGCAGGATTGTTGATATGGGGTCTATCCCTGTGACTATCTCCCTCTGCATTTCTTTTTGTCTTTCTCTTTGCCTTTCTTCTCTCTCTCTGTCTCTCTCTCTCTCTCTCTCTCTCTCTCTCTCTCCCTCTCTACCTCTACCTTTCTGATCTCTGTATGTGTATCTCTATTTTTTCTGGCTGTCTTGCTCACTCATTCTCTGTTCTCTCCATCTTTGCTGCGCTTTATGGAGGCAGAGCCCGCCCTAAGTGCCCGACACAGAGGTATCTCACCTTCTTCTTCCCCTCTCCATAACCTGTTATTGTTCTTCATTTTCCTCATTATTTTCCATTTTGGTGCCAGACTCTGGATAGATGAGACAGGTAAACGGAGCACAAGTCTGAATTGAGTGAAAGTTGAACAGACTGTGTCTGTTAAGTTGCTAGTGATTGTGTAAGTACCTCTATTAATAGGGATGTAAGTTCTGTGGTTAGAATGCTGGTGCATGCTAAAGTTCAGGCAGTAGACATTTGGTAAAAATTTCAATGAACCAATGCTGCTCTCCTGCCCATCTCCTGGCCTGGCACCTCTCCTGCCTTGATGCAATGCTCCATCCATTCTCCCTTTTTTTTTCCTCTCCCTGTCTCTCTCTCCCTCTTCCTCTGTCCCCCTCTCCCTCCTCTTTTTATCTTGTCTGTACGTTTCCGGCGTCCTTTTACTCCTGTGTCTGTGTCTTTATCTCTGTATAGCCTGGACCTGTCTGAACTGGCCAAGGCTGCGAAGAAGAAACTTCAAGCGGTAAGTTTTTAAGATGTGGGCGAAAGAGCTGGACTGTCCACCATGGTCAGCTAGAAACTAAAATGGGCTTATAGTGCGAAGTGGTCCTTAAATGGTTTAATGTCTGTTGAAGACATTTGTGCACCCTAGTGGTAGATTTGTCACTCAAATAGGACTGTTTATGTAAAAATTCAGTAATTGGACTGCTTTAAAATACGTTCCTTGTCTCTGGTCTTTATTTACTGCTTTGTTTGGTTGGCAGTGCTTTTCTTGGGCTTTTCCCAAAATGCCTCCCATGTGTGGTCCTGTTGTCTGTGCCCACCACTCTCCTGTATTCTGCATAACTCTGTGCTTGTGGATGGCCTCAGTACTCACTGTGCACTACAGGCTTTTTCTGAATTTCAGTGCCGTGTGTTTATAATTTGTTTGTGTGACATGCAGCTCAATAATCGCTTGTTTGAGGAGCTGGCCATGGATGTATATGATGAGGTGGACCGCAGAGAGAACGATGCAGGTAAGATTCTCCTTCTTTTTTTTTCTTCATAATTCCAAACATCATTCATATTTTTTTTCTGTCTCTCTGTCTGTCTCCCTTCCGTTCTTGCTCTCTCTTCCTCTTCCTCTATCCTTGTCTCCCTCTCTTTCTTTCTTTCAGCTGCAGCTATGGTATGAGTATGAAGTGTGGGTTTGCTTCTAGTTATCTATTCCTTGGAGACTGATTGCTTACTGTTATATAAACACTGACTATAGAAGGGCACTGGCCAAACAGTCTGACTGCAAAGAAGGGAGGTACACAGAAGGGGAGAGAGAGAAAGAAAGTGAGAGTGAGTGAGCTGGTGAAGGAGTGCCTCAGGAATTCTCTCCTCCTCTTGCACTCTCTACTCTTTCTCACCCTCTCTTATTCTATCTCTCCCTCCTCCTCTGTGGAGCAGGAGCTGTAGCATGCTGGGGTGGCCGGCTGAGTCTTTGCAGGTAAGCAGGGTTGCACTGGAGGCAGAGGGCTAGACTCACAGAGGCAGGGGAGGGGCAGGCAGCTTGTTTTTGTATGTGCTGTTTTTGGAAATAAGTGTTTATTTAAATGTGGTTCATCTCTGTAGAAGTCAACATGTATGAGTGTTTTGGGTGATAAGATGACCTTGCTTTTCATACTGTACCACACATTTGTTTTCCCTGATTTTTATCTTTTCTCTTACAGTGTGGCTAACAACTCAGAACCACAGCACGCTTGTTACAGAGAGGAGTGCAGTCCCTTTTCTGCCTGTCAACCCTGAATACTCGGCCACACGCAACCAGGTGACATGTATATTATTGCTGTCCAAAGAAACCTCGTGGCACCATTTGACAATAGGTTTTCACAGATGCTGCGTAAACATTTTTAATAAATTGTTCAAAATAACTGTTTTTGTTTAATGTACTGGCATACATTAAAATGAAGTTTACCCTTTTTGACATTCTGATGTTTTGAGAGATAAGGTTTTATGACAGCAATTAATGAATTATTATTTATTTTTACCATGTGAAAATGCCAGCTGACTTTTACATTGTGTAAACATTGATAAGTGGTTTATAAATGGATTAACAGAAATTTGGCAAAACTGTTCTGTTTTCCATTATGACTGCATTAATAACTATCCGTTCACTATGAAGTTTCTCCAATAATGTTACCTTTATAAAGGTATTTGTAAATCTATGTTTGTCTGATGACTTTGACAATGTGTAACAGCTCTAGACTCATTCCTTGCTATGATTGTGAAAGTGAGCACCCAGCTGGCTGTGCGAAGCCAGTGGGAGCGGCATGACAGTGTGCGGCTAAGGCTGTAGTCCGGACCCAGATGTGAGCGATGCAGCCTGATGCATACAGTAAGCAGTAACACCCTGTGTGCAGCAGGGATTTGAGGAAGAACCCAGGAGGGAGAACAGAAGGGTAGAGCTAGCAGGATAATGTCTGGCTGTGGCAGAGTGGATGAAAGCACAAGTTTAAAAATAGAGTCTGTGGCTTTGTGACGGCTGAGGACTGGCGTTGACCCAGTGTACAGAGAGAGAGGAGGAAAAGAAAGAAGAGGAATGTTTTCCAGTTGTTTGAGGGCTATGGACATTCCCTCTCTCACCGTTTCCACTGAGCCTTCTGTGATATTTTGTCTCTCGCTCCCATTCACCCATTACATTATGGCTGTAAACAGGCATTTTTAGACTACTGTGGGTCTGCTTGTTTCCTGAGAGGTGATGGACCGATGAAAGATTTTTCTACTGCATAGCTCAGTGTTTTGGAATATTTTCAGTATTGTGAACAAGGCACGATACAAAACCACGTAAATATTATGTTGGTAGAAAAAAATGGTTTGTGAAAACTGGGGATCTTGTCAAATTTTTGTCTCCTAGGGTCGACAGAAGTTGGCTCGCTTTAATGCACGGGAGTTTGCCACACTCATTATAGACATCCTCAGTGACGCCAAGCGACGACAACAAGGGAAAGGTCTGACAAGTCCCACTGGTAAGAGATCCTACATTCCCCTTACATAGCCTTTGCATTAGATTACATATCTCTGCTTAAGAACAGAGTAAGCCAGAGTGTGCAGTTACTGGTTATGTATGTGCCAATGCCTCTGAATGTTTCAGAGCCTCTGGATGTGGTTCAGCCGGATGATGACCAGCATGATTATGACAGTGTAGCTTCTGACGAAGACACAGACAGCGAGCTGACCACACAGAACAACACCAACACCCAGCGCAACAACCGTGCTAAGGTTAGCTGCTCCACTTTCATGCTGTGTGGGGGTAGCATTGCAAGCATTGTTACACCATAGACATTTACTCCTAGTTTGGATGAGCTTGTGTAGGACAGGGTTTACTTTACTGCTTTATTGTGGGTTGCATTTCTTTAAACCTTGGTGGTATGGTACTGTGATCTATAAAGCAGCAAGCAGTTGTGTCACAGCTCCTAGCCTGTCCCAGCATGCATTGCAGATAAATGGGCGGCCCTACCCCATGCTTGTGGAATGACATCATCACTTATTCAGAGATCCAATGTGTGGGCCATTGTTCTGCAGCTGGAAAGAGGAAGCTGTGTCTGAGCATGCACTCTGTACTTACAGGAAGTGCCCTGGCTGAGCGAAAGTTTCTCTGTTTACTTTTAAACTCACACTGTGTATTTAATGTTATATGTTAGCACCTTATATCCAATGTGATTATCATGAAAGCACAGTGTGGCTCTAGCCACAAGATGATATGTTAGCTTTAAACTAACCCAGTAGCAACAAACTGACATGCTAGTTATGATATTGTGATGTAATAGTGTGCGATTTGGTTTGATACAATATGATGTTGTATTGTTATATCCCTAGGTTTTACGATTGTATGATATTGGTATTTAGTTCAGCAGCAGTTTTAGTAGCAATTAGCTTTGATTTTTTTTGTGAGTTCTTAAGCAAGTGCTCTTTTTTATTTCTTCTCTCCTTCCTTTGAGTTGGAGACTTTCTGTCATGTAAAATATTAATACTGTGGATTATTTCAGTAAGAATGGGAATGACATTTATTGACTGACATTTTAATGATGGTTTTTCGTTGACTGTTTTCCAATCAGAGCATGGACTCGTCTGACCTGTCAGATGGGCCCATCACACTACAGGAGTACTTGGAGGTGAAGAAAGCTCTGGCCTCCTCAGAGGCCAAAGTCCAGCAGCTTATGAAGGTCAACAATAACCTGAGTGAAGAGTTGAGGAGGCTTCAGAAAGAGGTATGCAAAACACAATATTAACACACAATCTCTCACACACACACAAACACACACACACACACACACACACACTGCAAGATACTGCAAGCCCACCTTTCACCTAAACAAATACAGGACTGTGAAGAATGCAGTATATGTGTTTATCCCTCCCTGAGAATGACTCCTCTCCTTGCTCAGACTTACCTCATTTTTATCAGTATGACAGTTACTCCTGCATGATGCAGCTCTTATCTGTATACCACTCTCCAAACCTTGTATTGGATTCCCTCTGTTTCTGTATTTGTATGTGTATGTGACTCCCGCTGATGCCCCTTCGTCCCCTGTAGATCTCTCGGATGCAGACGGAGAACGTAGCACTACGGGGGGCCCAGACTGGGGTGCCGGGGGCTCTGGGTGGGGGTGGCGGTGTGCCGCTCTGGCCTGGCGGAGTGAGCGGAGTGGCAGGGGGTGGTGGGGGAATGGTCTGTGGGGACTCGGGCCTGGCCCTGCCCTCTTCAGCCCCACTCCGCAGGGACAGGCAGGCCTTCTCTATGTATGAGCCTGGAGCAGTCACCCCCAAAGCCCTCGCCCCAGCGCTGGACTCCCTAACCAGCCACCTGCAGCCCCTTGGCCCCAGCGTAAGTGTATGAGCGCTAGTGGCCGACCTGCTCCCTTGCACTCTGACCTTTTGTAAACTGTGTTCCTCTTCACCCATCCTCCGCCTCCTTCTGCGGGACCTCCACTAGCTGTGACATGTTTCTTCTGCCTCTGTAGTCCCTGCTTTAACTCACTACTGCACACTGCTCTTTCCTGCCACCTCATGGTCACACATCAACACAATCTGCACTTCCTTCAATGGGTAATAACATATGCTTGTCAAGATCATGGTCAGGAGCATGAACTGCTGCTGTATACAGTTTTAGAGGTCGAGAAGTCTCTGCCTTCATAAGCTATGGCTAATATGGCATGGGGGAAAACTCAATACAGCGTAATATTGGAATATTTTGCATGGCAATATTGTATTAAATCACAGACGCCACCAAGTATTGATATTTTGTTATATCTGTGTTTGAATCAAATATCTAGACTTATTTTGCATTTTGCAATTCGCAAGGTGCGTCAAATTAAAAAATAAAAAATAAATAAATAAAAAATAAAAAACTCTGGGAATACTATGAACAGGAGGGCTTATCTAACATGGCACCATCCAGCAATAGAGTTAACGGTTGCCATTCATATTCCCCTTCATAAATCAAGCCTCAACATCACCTCATCTACATAGTTAGTTTTTTGTTTCTTTCTTTCTTTCTTTCTATATTTGTTTATTTATTATTGTTAATTTTTTAAAGGTTCAAGAACGGTGCAAATTTGCGCCTTGATGCTGATTAATTTGAGGCATACGACCTTTTGACCCTTTTCATTTTCTTTAAGTGCTGTGTGTATGCTCGCACCGGCAGCCATGATTTTATGGGGGGGGACATCAATTTGAAGGGGAACTGAACTGGATGCAACAATGCCAAACAATGTTAGTTGGCTTCCTATTCAACAGCTTCGTGTTTGACTTGTCGGTTGGTTTGGTGATTTAACACAGCGAAGTCGGCTTCTTGTTCACTTTTTCCCAGTCCACCTTAAGTGGTGGAGCAGGTAATTTCTGTTGCCTGTACCGTTTAAGGGATAGGAAAATTGAAATAAGCAGAATGTTGCTGTATTGGTGGCAGTACACAGAAGTCACACACATGCAAATGTTGCAGAGCTCCTGCAAATGTAGGAGCAATGTTGCTGACAAAAATCTACTGCTTGTATTTGCAGTTAATAAAGGCAATAAATCGCAATGTATTGCTCCATATATTGTTAATGCAAAAGTAATTGTAATCATGCTAATATGGAATCATGACTCAAGTATCATGGTAATATTATATTATGTGTGGCTAAGTGCCAAGAAATCCTGTTTTATTCAGATGCTTGTCTTGTCCTTAGCTTTGCTTTGAGCTAGCTGGGAATGTGGATTTTGACTGGTTTATGGAATATTCAGGTGACTGATTGTCTGACTATTGAACTGAATAGTGAGAGTGGTTTAAACTGAATGTGCTGTGCTCTTTATTTATTCTATCTCTGCACTATTACTTTTAGGACCCAGGTTGTCACTGGAGAGCACATAGATGGTTTGGGATTGGGATGGGTGGATTAGGATCTGAAAAATTAAGCTCTGAGCAGGCACTTCATGATGCTAAGTCATAATGCTTAGATTGTTCATCTCACGTTTACTAGCCCTGTAATCCAGATCATTTCTGCTTCCAGTGCAAAATACAGAAAGCATTAATTCCTGATGGGGCAAAACAAATAATACAATTTGTAAGTGATGGGCCCTCAAAACAAGGTCATGCTTTTCATGCAGTCCAGTGATTTGATGTTTATTTGCAGTTTTTGTCAGTTCTAATTCTTTGTGAGTTGGTATAATTGCACAGTTGTTTTCTGCACAAAGGTTGAAGGACTTTCATGTTGCATGATAAATGTTGGGAAGTTGCTCATTGCGTTTAGTGTAATTTTGAGATGTTTCAGCATTTTCACTTCATTTCAAATACAAGTACGTTAAAAAAAATAATTTGTGGAAGTCCACTGCAAGCTTGTTTCTAGTGTTCTGACTGAAATGTCTAGGTTTACATGTTTAAACTTTCTTGGCTTGGCATCTGAATGAACATTTAACAAACTTTCTGATCTTTTTTGTCTGTGTTTTCTTGGCTTGCTAAATAGTGTAACAAACTGACATTTGAGAAACTTGATGTCTCCTTTCTGTTGTCTGGTTTTTGTTTTTCCCTATTTTCTGATTTAGCTTTGTTCTCTGTTACTTATGCTTTTTGCTAGGTGCGAAAAGTGGCTCCTGCAGGCCCCACACCCTACGGAGGACCACATCTATCCGCCTCCATGGAGGTGGGGCGATATATGGTAAGTAAAGCAAGGATAGGGTGAGGTGAACTCAGCCAGTCAGCTCCATTCATAACTTGAATTATCTGCATTGAAGTGAATGAGTAGTTCAAAGAAATCATTTTCAAGGAATGATTTTTTGGTAGTTGTTCAGTGAAATCAAATGATCACTTATATGTACTTTTGTTTTTTCTCTAGGCTCCTAAGACAGAAAAACATGGTAGTGGCACTGACAGTGACTATGATAATACTCAAACATATGACACCACGCTTGGGTAAGTGGAGTTTGCTTCAGACAGTTGCTAGCAAAGGCTTATAAGTTGGGTGTATGAAGTTTGCTTCTTTAATTTTGTCGCTAATTAACAGAAGCTTATGTACACCATTTTGCA
This sequence comes from Semaprochilodus insignis, assembly GCA_034552555.1. Lineage (NCBI taxonomy): Eukaryota > Metazoa > Chordata > Actinopteri > Characiformes > Prochilodontidae > Semaprochilodus > Semaprochilodus insignis. Next base: position 17,480,676 of record CM067488.1, read on the forward strand.
TTATGCAGCCTGCATTTCTAAACGACCAAATCTTTTCCTCAAACCATGTTAAGCAATTTCAAACAATCTTGCATATGCAGTTTCTGAGACTGTACAGCATACTGTTGTGTGTAAAGTCAACAAAAGTATAGCACAAATCAATTTGGTTCATCTTTATAAATGCAAATATATAATACAGAACTTCATTTAACAGTAGTTAAATACATACCTGTATCAACACAATATAACTGATTTGAAGAGAGAATTTTTTGTGGGTGTGCAGTGTGGGCCGCAGCAGTGAGGAGGACAGTCGAGGGGAGATGGAGGAGGGCAGTGATGGTGCGGAGCCAGACCCTACACTGCCATGCACAGAGGATGTCATCCTGAAGACAGAACAAGTCACCAAGAACATCCAGGAGCTGCTTAGAGCCGCGCAGGAGTTCAAACATGATAGGTAGCAGCTTCATATTACCACAACTTGACGCTGTCATTTACAAAATGAAAGGTGCTTGTTTTCTAGGATTTAATATGGCTGTAAGACATTATCAAATTCAGTAATGCATGTGCATTTGGTAATGCAGTGTGTTATTCTGATTATAGTTTTGTGCCATGCTCAGAGAAGATTCATTCAGCTGTGACAGAAATGGCCTCTCTTTTTCCTAAGGTAAGTCCCCCACCTTCTCGTTTTCCCCCTTTTGTCCCTTTTTTCCCCAATGGGACAGATCTCATGTTCAAGCTCTGCGAATCCCGCTGCTGTCTTGTAGTTCAATCCAAAAGACAGTTTACTCGCAGCACCCTAAACTATTAATTTGCTTGCAGAAAAGAGTGTAAAAAGACTTTTTGCAGCACCATATCACAACCATCTGGTATAACGTCACCCTCGTCAACTACAGAAGATGCAGGATTTCAGCGGACACTAAATGGGTTTTTGCTGAATGCTAATTATTTGGGCAAATCACCATCTTTAATTTGAACACCTGCAAATCTTAATTAAGGTATACCTACTGAACTCAGATAGCATAGTCGTCTGATTGTAAACTGAGAGGCTGTTATCAAGTTTAGGATAGAAATTGTTAGGACAACCATCTCCATGTTTGCAAATGTTCAAGAAGGTTAAGTTGTTCCATTTTTAAACTTGCAACTGCTCACACTGCCTTATGTGACTACGCACTGATGTTTTATATATATTACATGACCAAATGAAAGTGGCTACTCCTTCTGATTGGTGGGTTGTGCTATTTTAGCCTCATCCTTTACTAAAGATACATAAGAAAGCATGTCATCTCCATAGACAAAAATTTACAATAGAATGAGCTTGATGGCTTTTAGTATGGCACTGTAATAGGCTGGGACTTTTCCATCAAGTTAGTTCATCAAATGTTGACCGTGTCAACTGTAACACCTTTCACTATGTTTTTGTCTGTAACAAAAGCTCAGCCATGAAGCAGTGAACTGGAGCTATGTAAAACACACAAGCACTGGATTCTGTATCAGAAGTAACAAGTTCTCTGTGATAAATTTCATCTCACCATACGGCAGGCTGAAACTTGTGTTGGGCAATGTCAACTCAAAAGGGGCGCCTATTCAGTTGAGAAACACGAGAAGTATGAACAGACAATAAGATCACACAGTTAATGTACAACATTCAGTTGAAGAAACCAGCCTGTTAATGGCCCGAAGTATTTAGATTAACCAGTGAAAACCACTGACTACTGTTAAGAGTGTATCACAATGAAAAACCATGAATGTCACTGATTGCTGTTAAAAGCCTTTAATAATCTGATCTGTTATGAATATGAAAAGAGCTTAGTGTATTGTAATATGTGTATTATAATAAACTAGTTTGAATCTGTTCAGGTGGTTGGAGATTTATTTTAGACAGTTTGTTTCTAGCAGCTTTTGAAACAGGAAGTACCTCTGTTTTATTTTAATTGAGTATCAGGAAGCTACTTGACATCCAGTTATTTATATCCAGTTGTGTTTCATCAGCATAGCACTGGGCATTGGTCTTAAAACAGAGCCTTGTGGAACTCCATACTTTTCTTTTGTACGAACAGAAGATTAGCTGTTTACATTTTACAAACCGATAGTGATCACTCAAGAGCTGTTTCTGTTACTTCTACAAGGTTTCCTAGCCTGCCTAGTAGGACAGAGTGGTCTGTTGTACACACCAATATCTCCTTACTTGATCAGAGAATTGTTTACAATTTTCACTAGTGCCGACTCTGTACTATGATGAGGCCAAAACCCAGATTGAAAATGTTCATGTGTGTGGTTCCCATGCAAGAAGCAGCTTAATTGTTGTGCCAGGGCCTTTTCCAGGATCTTTGATATTAAAGGAAGGATTTGAGAGGTCTATAATTTGGTTTGGTTAGATGTCTAGCCGTGCTTATTTCTGGCAACATTTATTTTAGTAGGCTTCCTTTGGACAGATTTTGTGAAAAGCCTTCCCAGAGTGAATGTTGAGGCTTTTTTTTATCATGGTGGAACCAACTCCATTTCAATGCATATGTCTTTGGAATGAGATGCACACCACTGCCAATGTATGTGACCACCTGAATATGTGTATGTATGACATGCTAGTAGGCTTTGGAAGCAGGAAGGAAGTTCATCTGGGGAACAATGTAATGGTTTTTGTGCTTCATTCTCAGAGGCCGGCTCTGGATGCTGTTCGCTCTTCTCTGAGGCTACTCGCGGCCAGCGCCTCTCGGCTACAGGTAGAGTGTCGCAAGGCTGCACCTTCTGAGCCATCGGCTAGCACAGTGGACTACCAACTCCTCACACAGCAGGTCATACAGTGCGCTTACGACATTGCCAAGGCCGCTAAGCAACTGGTCACTATCACAACCCGTGAGAAGAAGCAGTGACCCAGTGTGTGCAAGGAGGGCATTTGCTTACTGAGAGATGGCGAAGGGGACACACTGCATAAACGGGACATGAATGGGCACATAGGTGGTAAAGGAATGGACCAAAACCAAATGGTTCTGCTGAAGCTAAGAATAAAACAACAGGAAGAGGAAGCATATGGATATTGAATGTTGGGAAATTAAGTGATTATTTTATGACTGAAAAGAAAAGGAAATGTTGTGAGTGTTGAAAAGGTAATGAAAGAAGGGAAAGGTAAGCTATCAGCAGCTATCACCACCAGAATGGAGAGAGGTTGGCTTCGCGGGAAACTCTTCAGAGCGGCAAATCATCTCACTCCTCTGGAACTTACGGTATTGAGGGTTTACTCTCTACCAACATGGTTCAATTTCCTTTTTTTTTTTTTTCTCGTTCTTTCATTCTCTTGTTTTCACACTCTTTCACTCTCACACACATGCACAAATACACAGTTCAGTGCTTGTGGCCTTTTAGCACACTTGCTGCTGCTCCTTTGGTCCTCGTTCACATTTACTTACTGATGCGTGCGCCTTGTTCCAGAGAAACAGACCACAGCCCCTAGCACCTCTGTGTGTTTGTGAATGGTGTTTATCTGTCTGTTTTGTTTGTTTCTCCTGTATCTTTCTTCTTCCTTAATCCATTTTTATTTTTAAGTGCCACTTCAATGGCCTGTACCTCTCGGGACAAATGCTCAGACTTAAAAACAGAAAACATTTACACTGGAATTATTGTAATGATTATGACTATAGTTTTGTATTAATGTAATGATTATCATTGCCGTTGATGGTTTCTTCTGACTTTGTTAATATGTATTTTTGGGGGATTGTTGGTCATCATTGTCACATTTCATTTATCACAAAAATGGGAGCGTTCTTGAATGACACTAGAATATTGGGTGTGTTCACAAATCCGTGCAAACATCCCTATGATCTTACAGAACATCCCTGTGCTCTTGGGAAACATGTTTGGATCACTGTGTGTCACTATGTGTACAAAACTCTTGCATTCATCATAGCCAAAGGGGAATGACAAGTGTACAAACGTTGTAGTGATGACCTTTCCCTTTTGAGCACAAACGCAGCAGTCAGTGTTGACCCTGACAGCTGTGTACCTTGATGTCAGAAGGTAGGGTCAGCTCCTATCCTGATGAGGAGACCGATCTATTCATCTCATCACTATTCCTCCACAGTGGGCTCATTTGCTACATTCTCAGCCTGCACCTTTCAGTGAGCTCTACTCTGGTGGGACGGTTCTCTCTCCAGCTTTTCCATTGTGTATTCTTTGAGAATATCAAGGAACTTTGATGTGAGCCCTTATTTCCTGGACCAGATTTGTTTTCTGAAAATATCAGATTTTTTCGTAGTGTACTTCATGCATTTTTTTTTTCTTTTATTGGAAAGCATGTGTACTGTCAATGTAATTAGACCCTTCTGTTATATAAGCTACATGGAAGTGAGTGTTCTCCTCCCAGGCACTTCAGCAGATTATGGGGGAAAATGACAGCTGTGCTGTATAAACCTCTCCCTCGGTTGATCCAGGAGCTATGAAGCCAGTAGGCAGGCTGTAGGCAGCAGCGGTGACTGACTCACTTATGTCAGCTGAGAAGTACTCCTCATGATGTTTTTGGGGGTAGTGAACTGGAGCTTTCAAAGCGCAAACACGTCAAGCACTTCTTAATTTAAACACTACGTTCATTATCCTGAGGCTTAATTTACACAAGTCTCATAGGTTACAAAAGCCTGCCTGATGCTTACATTAACACACAAAAAATGAGTTTCCAGCTGGATCACATTCACATTTGATTGTGTTTAAACAGAGGTGGAACTGTTTTACCTTGTCCAAATGCTGCCTATGTGACACAGGCTTTAAATACCACACGTTTTGTTTTCAGTGTTATACAGTTACTTTTGTATGTTTCTTTTGCCACTACATAAGCCTTAAAATTCTTCTGTTGCAATTTCTCTCATGTTATATCTTACATTGTATAAAATTCCATGTGAATTTTGATCAGTACATGCACTTGCCTTTTTTTTGCATGTGGGAAGTGGGATGATACATTTCCCTTCAAAATGTCTAAGAGAATCTGTCATCATTGCCTTTGCACATGTGCTAGACCGATTCTGTGTAGCATTTGTTGTCTTGTTAGTTGCCGTCTCCTCCATCTTCTTTGACCTCTCTGGGTAGCACATACAGAACACTGAGTATGTGTCAAACGTTTTGGTAATGTTATACTGTGGTTTTTGGGAGTTGTTTATTTTTGTTAGTTATTGGGAGAACCCAGGAGGTTGGCACCAACCTGAAAGAGGAGAGATGGTGGTGTGTGTGTGTGTGTGTGTGTTGGGAAAGCAGGAGCCTTTGCAAACACAGATTGCATGATCTATGTAGCACAATGTTGGGCACCTTTGGTGTGAACTCTAGAAATTTTATGTCTGTCTTTGTCCCATGCAGCCTCATGCCATCATGCAGTCAGTGCACACACACACAAACAAAAGCGTGTGCGCACTTGAGCAAGCATCCACATCCTACTTCTGCGTAGTCTCTATTTTGGTTGAACCCTCTGCACTGTACTCCTAATGACTGTTGTGCGATTACTGATGGGAGAAATTCTTTTAGAGTTAACTGTATAAAATAAATAAAATAACAACTAAGCAAAAACAAATCATAATAGAAACTTGTAAGCTGTACATTTGTAATAAAGACAAAAAATGTTAATTGTCCTACAATATTTTCTGTGTGTATTTTAACATTACTTTTTTTTTATAATTTTTTTATAGTGTTTGATTTTATCAAGAAGGTGCTTGGGTGATTAAGAACATTATTTCCAGCTGAGGCCTTGGGCCAGTTTTCCTACATTATAAGTACCCTGAATTAAGATGGATGTTATTTCTTTATGCACTCTCCACTCGTTCGTTCACGTATAGCTGTATTCCCACACCCACCTAAGTAAAACTGTATTTTTGTTTATGGATCCTTTGCACGGCATGGAAACAGTTTTCTCTTAAACATAATCCCTTGTAGACAACAAGAGAAAGATACTGCTAATACTGTATGTACCCAGCCAGCTTTGGCTAGGATGGTGATGTCTCAGAAGATGGAATGCAGCCAACAGTCTGTTCACCTTACCAGCACATATGGCAACTACGAGATGAAATGGCTTGTGAAAATGTAGCAGTTGAGTTCAGACCACTGCAGCATGGCATATTTGTTTGGGTTAAGCATTAAGATGTGCTTCTGTGGTGACAAAATGTTGAGCCTCACTGAATGATGCATTCAGTCCCTGGATTAGGAGCAGAATACAACATCCCTTCAGCGTGTATTAAGTATATTTACTAAGATATTGTTCTCGTGAAAGGAACATGTAACTGATTAAAGTTTTTGTAGCTTAACCTTAATGCCGGTATTACTGTTGTACTCTCCTAAAGACAAGGAAAAAAAGTGGCACCACCTCTGTTTTTTTAACAGCACCCTGTAAGTGTTTGGGAACTGAAATCGCCAAAGCTTGTAGTTAAAGTAAAATGTTTCCATTCTTACTTGAGGTAGTACTAAACTAAACCTGAGGATTTTGGCTGCTCAATAGTTCAAGGTCTGCTTTGTCCTATTTTTCATTTTATAATGTGGCAAATGTATGCAGAATGGTTAATTGTCTTAAGGAAGTAGGCAAAACCTTCCCTAAAAAAAGATGTAGTCTGGATGGCAACATTATGAAGACAGCTAGTCACACATACCTTGACTGGTGTGGATTAAACTTTTCCTTTAGTTCACTCTATTTGTGAACACTCTACCCGTATTTGAGTCAGCACACTTAGCTAAACATGAGTCTGGCAAAAATGGCGGATCTCTTTTCTACATTATATATTCAATAGACAACTTGAACACAAAAGCATTTTTCTTATGTCACGATTTAAGTTACATTTTTAGCTGCAGCTAAAGTTTAGACACTGGCAGGCTGATAATGAACTCGAGGTTTGGAGCAATGTAAGTTGCTGTGCAGTGAATGGAGGGTGGAGAAAAAGCAGAGCTGGCGAAGTGTGCAATGATTTGATTGGCCCTAATACAGTGACAATACTCATAAAAAAACAAATCAAACTGCATTATCATAAAAAAATGCTTAACTATGTATTTTTCCCCTCATTTGATTGGGTAGCGCTGTGATCAATCTGGGTAGGCCTGGAAATGCAGCCATAGTAAAAGTAACTTATCTCAGTTTGGGGTTTATTTGGTGGCCCTGATGTTTGTTAGTTATTAAAAAGATCACAAAGTCCACTCTTGAAATGTTTTCTGGACCTGGTCAGTTTTAACAACTTAGTACTTCTTTGTTCTCATATTATAATTGCTATCCTGAGACGTACATTTGCGTGCAATTTTTTGTGCTTGCCTGGTCAAAGTTTTTGTTACTGTGAATAGTTAATTTAGTACATAAAAATGCAGTTAAATACGAAACATTATCAAGTGTTAAGCAAGATTTGTTTATTATGTTTGTTTTGTACAGTTTTAGAGTGAAAAAAGGAAAGGAGCACCATGCAACAGTTTGGGCACCTCGAGAGATTTCAGCTCTCAGATAACATTTACTAAGATCTCACATCTTAATTAATTCATTAGCACTTTAGCTTGTTCATTAGGAAAAACCAGATGATGCAAAGATAAGGTGTTTTCAGATAGTTGTTTCCGCAGTTCGTACAGCATTTAAGAAATGGAAGTTAACAAGAACAGTGGATTTCAAGTTAATCTGACTGCATAAGACTTTCACGAAGATTTAGCGGACTCTGAAATGGTGGTGCGCTGTCCTACTGTTCAGTGACAAGTGCACAAATATGACCTTCATGGAAGAATCATCAGAAGAAAACCTTTCCTGCATCCATACCACAAAATACAATATCAGAAATATGCAAAGAAACATCTGAACAAGCCTAATGCATTTTGGAAACAAGTCATATGGACTGTTGAAGTTAGTCTAGAACTTTTTGTTCACAATAAGCAAAGGTATGGAAAGGTATAGGAAATTCAGAATTTCACGAAAAGGACACTTCTCTCTCACATCTGTTAAGCGCAGTGTTACACTGCTCATTCAGGGAACATTTCACTGGTAGAGGTAAGAATGGATTTAATTGAATACAAGCAAATTCTGGAAGCACACATCACCTTGACGACTTTTTATAACAGCACAACTTATCCTGAACATACATCCTCTGTCACCAAGGAAGACTGAAGGGATTTCAAAACTTTTAGTGAGCTTTGATGGTGTTCTCTGGGATTTGAGCCTGGTAGGGGATCACAATAGGCTAAATTACCTTAGGCCTAGTATTAGGACTTTATACAGATAACCAGGCAACCGGGTTTTTTGAGTGTCGGCTCCGTATCAGACTGCGGTGGAATGTGCAAGGCATGTTACAAGTGTAACCCGGTATGAAAAGGTTTTTTTTGTTCTGATATAGTACATTTTAGTAACTTGAAAACGTTAAAATAGTTTTAGTCAGAGTTTCTTCTCCTGTATAAAGTTCTAATACTAGGCCTAAGGTAATTTAGCCTATTGTGATCCTCTACCCGTCTCCCAGGCAGCTCTGTCAAATCCCAGAGAACACCATCAAAGCTCACTAAAAATTTTGAAATCCCCTCGTTGTTCAAGTTAAAGTCGTTTGTATATACGTTCGGTATGTTCTTGATTTGAGAAACGCACCAGCAGCCAATAATCTGTAACTTTCCTGCTAAATGTGAAGCTTATTGGTTGGTGAACACAGTGCTAGCTTCCTATTGGAGCAGAGGATGTTGCTCCCGGAATCGAGGCAGAAGAAAACTACGCGGGTAGTAATGGGCACAGTAGCTCTTTTAGATGAACTGAATCATTAGAATCAATTCACTAAAAAGATTCGTTCAAAAGATTCGTTCACTGCTCTGCTAATCATATTGTGTTCTTCTATTCATATATTTGTTGCCATAATCTGAAATGTGTAATAAGCTGTCATTCATATTTTTTTCTGCAATTCTCATATTTTAATTCTATTCATAACTTTGACATTTGTATATTTGTTCTACCACAACTTTTTCAGCCATTAATCACTCACTTATGTTTATTTCTATTGCTACTTGTTTTATACAGTACTTGTTACATGACATTTTAAGTTTGTTTCTAGAAACTAAATCTGTTAAAACAAGGGGGAGGTGTGTGTTTATGTTTATATGGCTTGACTCCATGTGAGTGAGTGGCAGCGCAAACGT
>CM067488.1:17490097-17524345 GCA_034552555.1 Semaprochilodus insignis
CGCAATGAGAGTCTCCGCCACCAGATTCGCGGGTGATTCAGTGATTCACAGACCACACAGCAGTTCCCCTGCCGGCCTGCACGGTCGCTGCTGAGCTCAACTACTGAACTGAGAAAGGAACGAATCAGCTGAGGAAGTGATTCGATTCAGTACGTTCACTCAAATGATTCGTTCGTTCGAACGAATCGTTCGCGAACGACACAACACTAGAAGACAGGGTAGAAGATTGAGCTAGAACGAGCATAAAATGGACTATAAATTGAGGTACATTGTGACAAGTTGTGGTAGCAAACCACAGAGGTCAAAAACCCGATTCCGAAGAGCATTTCTTGTATCATATTTTCTTTTGTCTTGGTTTAGCTAGCAACTGCAGAGTGCTAGAGCATGCCGTTCGCCATTTTAATTTAGTCCCGCCTTCAAGTTTAAAAGCTGTTCATGTAGAGAGTGGTTCTGAGAGTGTTTTAGCTAAACCAGTGTGTGTTTAAAACGATTGGAAAAACTGAGCCCACTGTAGCTAACAAGGGCTGCAACATGTGTTGAGTTGGTCATATGCCATCGATGAAAAATAGCGCCTCTAGCTGGTCGTTTATGTGAACTACCAATTCCGTAAATAGAGTATAATTGCAGTTTAGATTTCATGGTTGTTTCGAGCATCTAAGTGCCACAATTCTTTTGGTTAACCTCTAACGTCTTTGTAGTATTTTTGTTTATTAAGACATAAGGAAGAATAAGCTCATTTTATAGTTATGTAATTGTAATTAAAATATTTGGATTACTTATTGGTTGCTCTTGTTTACAGTCGCAAAGATGTTAATACTCTAAATGGTGTACTTATAGTATATTATTGTCTTCAAGCAGTAAGATTGGGTTTGGAATTGGTAAATGAGAACCAAATGCAGTTGAATGTAATCTAAATAATAATAGTTCTGTTAATATACAGGCTAGGTTTTTGAAGTATCGAAGACATTCTGGATTCTGGATTCTCTTTCCTTTGGGGAGATGGCGAGCCTCCCACTTTGAGCTTAACAAGAGCATCATTTGGATCAAGTATCATCTGTTAACCTGTTGTTCACCTACAACCCTGGTTTCGATGGTGGGGAGGAGCTTTTCCTGCATCAGCTGTTTTCTTTTTTTTCCCTCTGGGTACCTTCAGAGGGTAGGTCTGTGCCTCAATGCCACGCTCCATCATTTTTTGTTACTTTAAGGGTGCACCCAATACAGACACTGACTCTAATTGACATAAGACATTGACGGACACTCAGGATCAGTGTATTACACTACATGCCGGCTTTAGTTGTAAACCTGTACACTCTTTTCAGAAACAATCTGAAAGCAATCTTTATCTTAAACTAGCTTGTGACTCCAGTAACTCCTTGTGTCTTTTCTTTTATTTCTTACCCCTCCTTCCGAACCTACACTCTGGTGCACAATTAGCTCATTTCAGTGATACGTATCACTCAAATTGGCATATGAGCTACACAAGCCTTGAGAAGCTGGTTAGAGACATCGTTAACGCTGATTCCCCTCAGGGCTGTGCTCAGCCCTCTCCCTGTACCCACAATTCCATGACACAGTTACAGTGTCATCATAAAATTTGCAGATGACGCAACAATGATGGGCCTGATCTCCAGTAACAGCGAGGAGTGATTTAAACATGATTTGATTTGATTTTATTTGACAAGTCTTTGGAGTTAAACAGGACAGGCTCACTCTGACAATATTATGATTTTATGAGATTCATGGGAGGTTCTTCTTCTTTTTAACAATCGTTAAGCTAATAACACAGATGCAAATGTTGCATAGATTCTATAAAAAAAAATTATTCACTTGGACATGTGAATAAAAACTCCAGCTAACACCAGTATTGAAAACCAGCTAAATGCACACCACCGGAATGTCTGTGGGGCAGGGGCTGTGGGGGGCAATCAGAGGAATCATCTGCTCACTCTGAGGAATCACCTGCCCATCCAAGGAAAACTCTGAAAACATCACTGGTATAATTTTCTTTTCAGGATTCATAGTTTTCTGTAATTTGTCACTGGTCATCAAAATGCACTGCTTTCCTCTTCAGCGAATAAATACATGTATTAAAGTCAGCAACACAGATTTTGTTTTTATAGTTCTTTTTATTAATGTCAATCACATCAATAGTTGACAACCACAACAAAGAACACATCTTTCATAAGCAAAACAGCTTGATGTATTTGGCATAAGGCTAATGCCTAAAAGCCACTGAGAGTTAAATAGCACACAGACTGAATCCTAACTGATGCTGGGAACTCAGAACTGCCCAACTGGAGTGTTCTACACTATTACATGCCAATGTGAACTTACTGTTTCGTTTCACAGACACAACATATACGGACTGACCTTCAAATGGTATGTGTTGGGAGCATTTTGTAAGAGGAATAATTATTAAAGGGGTCAGTGATGACCTCTAACCTGCTGATTAAAGGACACTCAAGGACAATCTGCCTGTCACAAGTCCTTCTGATCTTGTTCCCATACAATTGGGGTCAGTGGATAAGAAAAGTTTTTAACATGTTTAGGACTGACCTCACCACCATCACTTCTTGCTGTGTGAATGACTTTCAGTAGTGAGCCACTTTACATATTTTAGAGGTGTGATAATAGGTGCATGATGATTATTATTGCTGTTTAATACCTTTCATTGGCCACGTTTGTTGAAATTAGTGCTGCTTGTCCAACAATCTCAGTAGTCTGTTTTGACTGTGTTTTCTGTTTTATCATGGCCATTAGAAGCTAAAGAAATATCTTTTTGACATTTCTGAAGAGGACTTAATAGGGAACGTTCACATTAGCATGTCTACAGCTTGATGCAATTTTGGGTGGCTACATTAATGTCTACTTTGATGCTCAAGACAGATTTGTTTAACACAGGGAACTCCATCATGTGTACATTTGGACCAGAAGACTTTACAGCTGATCAGCGTCTTCAGTTTACTAATAAGTGCTGTGTTTTAGTGAAGACAATTTGAATGTCAGCGCTTAGCTACATTAAAAAAAAAAATCAGTAGATTAGTCAAACCTATCTATCATCCGGCAGAAGCATTCACACAGAGCATGCATAATTCACAAACAATGGCAAGGCTCAGCTTTGCTAAGCAGGTTCAAATATTGTGTAAAATCTGAACTGTACAATCAGAACATTTCAAACAAATAAATAACTTTACCCTGCCTGACCCTGCATCATGTGCTTTCTGTCTTAATTGATGGTGCAGTTTCATCTAATCTTATCACAAACTGCAGTGAGATGAAGCATGATGTATAACAAAGCTATTTTTTGTCTAGAAATGCTCTCAAGACGTTTGTGTTGAACATTTGGGAGATTTTTGTTTCTTGTTGTATGTGAAATGCCATATTTAAGTAAAAATAAAAATTTCTTCTACTATTCTGGGCAAAATGATAATGAAATTTACTTTCTGAAGCACACCAAATTATTGCTGCTTATTTTTGCTCTGCATCATGTTCATAACGCTGGCTGCTGTCACACAAATAGTCCAACACATGTAACAATAGATTGTCCTATCACATATGCTAAATACACATAGGCATAAATACTGCATTGCTATCTCATCCTAGTGTTCCAGATTCTAGTAATTAGCCTTTACTTTGTCAAGATTAAAAAATAGATATTACACAACATGTATAGGCTGCATTCTAAATCCACTTTGCAGTGCCTTGACATTCTCAAAATGTTATACTTTAAAACAGACCTCCTTGGTCATTTACATTTACACCGTATCCCTAAATGTTAGTATATCACTGAAGAGACTGATGTTTTTATATACACTGGGGCTGATTTTAAGCATGCAAATTTGTTTTAATGACGTATATTCCACTAGCTCAACTGTAATTCAAAATGAACAAAATTCTAAACACAAATCAAGAAATCAAATAAAAACAAACAAAAAGAAAAAAAAAAAGGTTATAGTAACAGTTGTGTAGGCTACAGTATGTACCACAAATGTCCAGTGTCCTCAAGAGCAGGCAATGGTTGGCCATCCAAGGCAATGAATTATTTCTGTTCTATACTTTGCACGTTTTCCTTATTTTAAAAACTGTGGCTACAGATGGTATTGATGTTCTAACAGAAGCTTTCCTGTCTGCTTCTGTGCTATGTTCTGCAAATTGAGTGCAATGTCCTGTTTTGGTGGTATCAAACCTGTAGTGGAGCAGTTCTTAGATGCTTTACCCCCCTCTTAGTACTTTTTTTTTTTTTTTTTTTTTTTTTTTTTTTTTTAAAGGGGTGGATGAAATACTAATTTTGGCGAGATTACAATATATATGTATATATATATATATATATATATAATTTTTTTTCTAATACATTACTAAACTCACCATATGGTTGGATATCAACAGGGTTAAAATGCATTGGGTTGTCATCTTTCTTCAGTTAGTTGTTTCACAACCATATCAGTGAATAGTGAATATCATATATATATATATTGTCTTCTAACTACAAACAAGGATCAAAAGGACCTAATTTTGTATTTACGTCATGCTGTTACAGTAAGCTTCCCTTCTGCATTATGCGTTCTCATATGTCCCATACTATCTCACATTTCTTTTTCTTTTTTTTTTTACTGCCTCTTATTTCTATTGTGCTTATATAGCATGTGGGACTAAGCCTTTTCCTCCATGCTGTGCTACAGTAAATATTGGGAAAGTGTGTGTTACACTACGATCCTGACAGTCATGTAATTAATCAGTTACCCTAGAGCCCAGAAAAATACTTACACAAGAGAAAGAGAAGTTAATGACTCTTTGTTACTGTAATCTATGCACAGTGTAACAGTTAATGTCCTACTACTGTATTCAAACAGCCTACAAATGTTTAATAGTGTTCTGGGAGGCAGGTAAGGGAGTGATCTATGTGTGGAGGAAACATGTTAGAAGATTTTGGTGTTTGCTCATTTTAATTGGGTTAAACAGACAGTCTGGCATGCTTGTAATAGAGGGTGCTTACTGATGTGCACATTAATTTAACAAGACACATTTAAAGTAAACTCTGTAGTTCTTATTGAAGGATCACTTCTGCCAAAGGAACAAATAAGACGGGTTCACTATAATCTTGGAGCAATCCACTGCAGTATTGATATACTAATATTATGGTTGTAGTGGTAGTAGAGGATAGTGAAATGTATACTGGTACTGACCAAGTAAACTTAGCCCTACCCATTGGTTTCCATTTTGTACTTAACGTCCAACCTGCTAGCCTCACAGAACCATCCAGAAATGATTTCAGTTTCTTTTTGTGGTTTCACATGCCTTCAGTGTCACAGGTGCTGCCGAACGGTCCTAAGCAGAAATCTTTTAGAGCAGCCATTAGTCTTGTTTTAATTTCAACCACTATCACCCACCTACACGACATCTGAGGACTTGGAAAGCAAATGAAAATATGTTTGTGGGCTATTGTATGAGGCTACCAACCAACATTCAGAAACCAAGTCTGGATTATTCTAAATAAAATCATAAATATGTCAAAGACTTTGATCTGTGTGTATCTGGGGAAAGAGAGAACACAGTTACAGAGAAGAGAAGAGGCTGTTGAAACTGGTGATATAAATGTAGGTTTTAAAGGGTCAGCTTGTGTACTGCTAGGGTACTGGTACTAGTAAACCCATTCCCTGGCAACTAGATGCAACTGGCTAGACTGAAACGAGGGAGACTGTGGACCCCAGAGAAACACTGCGAAAGGTGTTGCAATGTGGGTGGGAGGTGGCTGCCACTTGGGGATGGGGTGACCAAGAGATGATATTGGTGCCACGGTCCGTGTGAGCTTGTGCATCCTGTTGGAAGCTCAGCTAGTAAAACTCAGTCTGTGGGGCAAAAAATAGAGATACTAAACAAATAATATATTGAACTCTAAATTTGTAATTAGGTGAAACCTCTGAACTAGGGATAGCATTTGATTTTCTTGGCAGTGGACAAGTAATCTTAAATAAATCTTTTGATATATTTGTTAGGAAGCTTGTGGCATCTCAGTTCATTTTAATGTAGTTACAGTTTAGGTCAATTGTGCATTTATAGCTTATCAATCTTCTTATCAGTCAGCATAATGCCCTCTCTATATGACTAGCCAGACAGTCTGTCTCTCAAATAGGCCCCGTAGTGGGTTGTGTTGGATTTAGCTTTATATTTTAGCACATATACTTAACTATGTTTAAAAGTCCCACTTGTTACTTGACAGACATCCCACAAAAAGGCGATCTTGGATACTATAATGATTAGGGACAATTTTGATAATTCTCTTGAAAAACCTATAACTGAAAAATTCTGAATAATGAAATGAAAATGAACCACATGCTAAGATATCATAGCTTAGTTAAGGTGTCTCTGAAATATGGTGACTTACTTGCCACAGGGATATGCTTCTCCAGGCCCTGGGAGCCCTCCTTCAGCCCATTCTCCTCAGCTTCTTTATCTGTCTGACTGGGGAGTTTTGCAGCAGGGGCAGATGGACTTCCCTCTGATTTCTCCTCTTCCCCACCAGCCTGGAAACATAGATTAAAAACATAGTGCACAGAAAGGATGCACAGGCCCTTTTTAGGGAAGGGAGTGTAGCACATGCCACTTCACAAACATCCAATGTAAAATAGCTTTTTTGATGCTGCAGCAGTGTGACGATGGGCAAGAAGTGCCAGTTTTTTCCAGCAGACATCATTAATCATAAAGTACAATACAATGCACAAGTCAGAGACCACTCCTCATGTGTTTAATTGCCAGTCAAACTATGAAGTTATTAATTTTTTATGTTTCTGAGATTGGTTACTCACAAGATAATCCACTTGATGATGAAAATGAAGAAGAAAGTCAAATAAACATAAGTTGAAAGAAATTCAAAATAAAATATATAGAGTTCAAAACAAAATGTATAGAGAATTGTAGTCCTAACAACCATACAGGACCTGGCGACCACCAAAACTGTCACTATCAGAATAACAGTGCTTAGACATGTGAGAGAAAGTTATGTGTTTTAGAATTGGGAAAAAAACCACAGGTGCTTCTCTCTATTCTTCTACAGTACATAGACAACTCCATGTTATGGGCCTGTAAAGACATGTACCTGCAACAAGGCTGATACAGAGAAAAAGAAATTTGCAGATCGAACAAGAAAGCTGATGTTGCTATCAGTCAGGCAGGTGCAGTGGGGTGGGGCTGAAAAATCTCCTTTCTGAGATCTGAGAAAAACTTAAAGCAAGTCTCCCAGTAAGAATGGAAGCTCTTATAACAGCAGAAAGTTTACATACTAAGTACTGAAAAATGTGTTTATGTTTTTTAGGTTTTGTGGCTTCTGTGTGAATCTGTAAAATATAATAACAATATAATAATAATATAATATAATAATGTAAAATATAATAGCAAGATTCTGCAAAAGGCCCTCTGACCTGACCTGTGAGGCATGTAAACCATTTACAACCCCAGTGCTCCCACGACAATCCTCCCTCCTTTAAAACAACTTGCTACATCTGTCAGTCAAGAATAAGTAGACCTATACAGAACTGAATGAGGTATAAAAAAGCAATACATTTAAATATAAAAAGCTATTTATACTATGGCTGAAAATGTTATGCTATTTTAAATTTAACATGTAATCAATAGTCAATGTCAATTCATTGGTTTCCATTTTGGATTAGTTCAGAGATGTAACTAAA
The DNA here is from genome assembly GCA_034552555.1 of Semaprochilodus insignis. Lineage (NCBI taxonomy): Eukaryota > Metazoa > Chordata > Actinopteri > Characiformes > Prochilodontidae > Semaprochilodus > Semaprochilodus insignis. Next base: position 17,497,780 of record CM067488.1, read on the forward strand.
CCTTGACTAAGAGATAATCAGTCTTGTTTAAAAATGATGTACATGCTATCACGCCCATGTATTGTCTGGACTGGTCTCCAAAGAGGCAAGCAGCTGCAAAGCACAAGTTTCATTTTGTGCACGTGCATACAAACACATATATTCTTCTTTCTAAATATTAGCAATGGCCCTTGTTTGGGCAGTGTCTGAGCTCAAGGTGAGTTCTGGACACTAACCTTCTTGTACTAGCTGGAAAACATTCTCACGGAACACTATGCACGGTTGTAAGTCGCTCTGGATAAGAGTGTCTGCTAAATGCCGTAAATGTAAATGTAAAATGTCTCTGATTAGCATTATCCAAACTGCTCTTCAGAGTCATTGCAAGATGAACTGTTGGTTTGACCATGCAGATTTGATCATTTTTTGTCATTTAAATATTCAGTTTGGTCCTCTGAACTTTGACTTCCGCTTGAATTGGACTATTTCCTTAATGTTCATGTTCATTACCTTAATTTGGGTGCCCCCTGGTTTATGGCTCACACTGTCTGGTGATCCTACATTGGCCTTGGTGTTGATGTCAGTCTTATCACACTCAACCTTTGCGTCAACACCACCTGTCATGGATCATTAGTTGCTAACAGAAAATATATAATATTAACTGAATTTTTTAAAGCATTTTGAAAACTAAGCAATCACTTACCAGGTTTGTACTTAGTGTTGTCCTTGGAGCCACACTTTGCTGTCACTTTACTCACATCAACCTTTTTGTTCAGAATCTGAACCTGAAGGCATGAGGAAGGCATTAAGTTCATGGAGGGGTTGCTAGATTAAAGAGCTAAGAGTCCTTCATCTGTGAGAAGAGTCGAAATCATGGAGAATTATGTGTTTTGTCATTAGAAATACTTTTTAAATACAAATATTTTTTTAAATATTTACTGCCCCTTAAATGTGTTATGGATGACCCAGACTAATGACCCAGGGTGTTAACAAGTGCTGACTTAGTAGAGCGTCCAGACTTTTGAACATACCACCATTACTGTTTTATTTCTATAATTTTTTTAAGTTAATGAAATCTAAAGAGCATTAACATCTACATATTTTAAATGCATTTATGGTTATTCAGTTTTTGCTGCAGTTTGCTGTAGAGGTTTACTTTTTCACTTTTTTTCACTTTTTTGCCAATCATCACCATCTGCTTTGCGACCCATGTTCCACACAACAAACAACGTATTCACTGAACTGTACCACCTCTTCTCAAATTAGGAATCCTGTTGCACACCACGCAGGTATTAATAGCCTGACCATCCTCATTCAACACCTTCTACTGGAGCCTGAAGTTACTACCACCTCAAACACACATAGTAATAAATTTTTGTCCGGTGAATTTTTCCGTTCTTTAGCTATATGGATTCTCATACAAGACATATAAATAATTAGAAAATTAGATTGTTTGGGTAAATAGATATTGTTTGTTTGCCTAACATTGTTAAGCAAGTGCAGACACATACAAAATAAGACAAAAGTACTTAAACATATAATGTGGTTAGGCAATGTATAATATATGCTTTTGCATGTAATACTAAGACATAGGGCACTTACATTCCCTCCTCCTGGGATGTGCTTGATGTTGTCCTTGGAGCCACAACGGGAGGTCACATGACTGAAGTCCAGTTTTTTGTGGACTATCTGAATCTATACACAACATACGGGCATAAGAGTCACAGTTTCCCAAACAGAGTACAGATATAAAGCCTTAACACACACTACAGAATCTGAGAGGAGTAAGGATACTATCATTACTACATCTATACTACCTTACATTAACACGTTTGTTTTTATTGCACAAATCTTTGTGTTATTTCAAAGTCTTGTTGATACTAGATAGTTAAAATAAGGAAGACCCTTTTTAAAGCCAATTCACATTTAAATTAAGCAGTGTACTACACCTTGCTCTCGATCACTGTACCTTGCCTCCACCAGGCTGGTACTTCATGTTGTCTGTGGAGCCGATCTTTGAGGACACATTTTTTAGATCTGGCAGGGGGGCATTAGTGAGCCGAGTGTTACGGGGGGCTCGCGGCACTGGAGGCTTCCTTTGTAATGGAACCTGTTTGGGCACAGGTGGTTTGGTGATGCGCGATGGGCGAGGGGTTGAGGTCCCATTGGTGGCTGGTGAGGCTGGGGCATTAGTATTCACAGTGGAGGAGGCAGGGGTTGTCCTCTGTGAGGTTTTAGCTTTTCCAGGGATGGCATGTATTAACAAAAAGAGATTTAAAGTTAAAGACATAGTTCCATGGGAAAATCTAAACTTAGAAGGAACCAGAGAAAATGATAGTATTTAACAAGGAATTAGTCTAAATAAATAAGACTTTGTTTGTAAGTAATATAAATAACGTCCTTGTAAGACACTGTTATCAAGAAGGTGTAAAGACTTGCCGCATAAAATGTTAAAAGTAAGATACTTTGCTGCAAAGCAATGGAACATTCTGGAAAAACGGCTTTGAATAAAACTGTGTTTAAAATATTGATAAACACATGCTTGTTCTATGCCATTGGCCTGTAGTGAATTTAGGCAAAATCTTTCTTTTTTCACTTTTCATGAAGATAAGGTAAATATGGTTATGGTTCAAGTTAAGTTGAGACTAACCAGAGGCAGTGCGGGTGTGGTTCTTGGTGCTGCCATTAAACTTTGGAACAGGAGGTTTCCGCTGTGGTGGAGCACTGGTCTCTGTAGTCTGTTGAGATAAAGGGGAAAAGCTCATGTAAGAGGTCTGGAGAAGTAGCCTTGAAATACTGCAGTGTGTCAGAGAGTGGTCTAGTTGCACATTTGAAGAAGGGGATGACACATTACTGCTGTTTCAAGGCATAGACAGGTAACTGTGGTTGTCATGGGCCAAATGCATTCACCTGACAGACCTGTCTTGATTTTGACCTTAAAGTTTTCTTATCCAGACTAGATGAGACCATGTACTGTAGACTTGCACCTTCATACTTACAGATACAGTGGCTTATGCTGGATGTAGATGTTTCTGGTCATTAATGTTTGATATGACAAAAACCTTAATGACTGATGAAAAAAATCTATTATATTATATTATAAATAATATTATAAATAATTTGTCAATTTAAAAGTAACAAAACACTGATCATTATCAGTCAATTGATCGTACTGCTTTATGACTGTGCCATCTTTCTTGGCAACCATGAAAAAATCGTTGTAATAGCAAACTAAATAAGATATGTTTTTCAGTGTCTCATTGTTTTAAACACTTCCTTCACATTCAACCTTACTTCATACATACTGTCATACCCAAATAGCTACAGCTCACCTTGGCTTCACGGGCAGAGGTGGTGCCAGAAGGTTTTTTAGTTCCAGTGATAGGGGTTGTCTTCGGTGCAGGACCTTTTTTATTGGATGAATTTTCTCCAGCCGAATGTAAGTTTGGTTTTGTTGAATTTTGTTTGTCTGCCTGGATATGATTACATGCCATGGTCACATGCAAACAGAACATACAAAACGAGCATGCTAGCAAAAATCACTCTCTTGTTTGAGCAAAGGTTTGGTAATGTTTAGCAACACATAACATATTTTTATTCATCAATACATACCTTAGCTTTGGTCTCAGGGATGATCAGTTCTTTACTTCCATTATCTGCAGTAACTGCCCCTTCGACTGTCCCTTTACCATCCTTCTCATTCTTCTCATTTTTAGCTGTCTTGTCCACCCTTTCATTGCCATTCACCTTTTCTTCCTTTCCCTCATTGTCTGTTTTTTCAGCTTTCATATTCTCCTCAGGTTTATGATCTTTTTTCTCTGCCTGCTGGATCAAATTCTCTACTTTCTTCACAGAAGTATCAATCTTCTCTATCTTTATAGGCTTCTCTGCTTTCCCAAATATACCAGAGTTGTCCATCTTAGGAGTAGTATCCACCTTGTCTGTCTTGTCTTTGGCATCTTTCACTTGAAAAACACAAGAGGTGTGATTTATGAAATGTCACCAGAAACAGTATGTGTACCAATACTGTATCAAATAGTTTTCTACCTCAAATTGAAACGAGAAAACATACATAGAATTTTACATAAAACAAGAACATAACTGGAGCCATTTTACTAAAACTCCATATAAGGTGGCGGCACTACCAAAAAAAAGCTCTCTATGAACATCCCTGTTCATAGTGCAGCAGGCTTGGGAACAGTCAGAACAGAAAAACTTCTTTAAGAAAGCTATTAGTAAGTCCTGATTACAACGTTCCCCCTACATAGCCATATCTACGGTGGCCGAGAAAGCCCAACGCACTGCAAGCTAAAATCGCGCTGCAAAGTCTCAAAACACAAGCATCCACTTTCAGTGTCCCTCGGAAACACTTCCGTTGTGTTTTGAGGCTTTCTGCATGTGTTTTGGAAGTTGCGTGTGTTTTTAGTGTTTGCTGCGCGTTTGAGACTTTGCAGCGCGTTCGGTTAATGGTTTGCAAGCGGTCTCATTTTGATGCTTGTGTTTTCAGATCTTGCAGCGCGTTTGGCAAATGTTGTGCAAGTTGTGTCATTTTGATGCTTGTGTTTTGAGACTTTGCAGCGTGTTTTTAGCTTGCAGTGCGTTGGGCTTTCTCGGCCACCGTACATATCACTTGATATTTACAACTATTATGACTAAACTTGATCCACAGTGTTACTTTATATGTGTTACTAGAAGAGGAATGTAATTAGATGCACTTGTTTTAATTAAAAACTGAAAATTGTGTGCATAAATGACATCTGCATTTCTCTTCTGCCACGTCAAAGCAGTAAATATGCTTTTGGTAGTGTCTCAGCACTTTTTCCTCTCCACTACACATACACTATATTGCCAAAAGTAGTCGCTCATTGTACATGCATATGAACTTGAGTGACATCCCATTCTTAATCCATAGGGTTTAATATGATGTCAGGCCACCCTTTGCAGCTATAACAGCTTCAACTCTTCTGGGAAGCCTTCCCACAAGGTTTGGGAATGTGTTCATGGGAAGCGCATTTGTGAGGTCAGACACTGATGTTTGACGAGAAGGCCTGGCTCACAGTCTCCGCTCTAATTCATCCCAAAGGTGTTCTGTCAAGTTGCGGTTAGGACTCTGTGCAGGCCAGTCAAATTCTTCCACACCAAACTCGCTCATCCGTGTCTTTATCGACCTTGCTTTGTGCATTGGTGCGCAGTCGTGTTGGAACAGGAAGGGGCCATCCCCAAACTGTTCCCACAAAGTTAGGAGCATGAAATTGTCCAATCTCTTGGTATGCTGAAACATTATGAGTTCCTTTCACTGGAACTAAGGGGCAGAGACCAACTCCTGAAAAACAACCACATACCATAATCCCCTCTCCACCAAACTTTACACTTGGCACAATGCAGTCTGGCAAGTACCGTTCTCGTAGCAACTGCCAAACCCAGACTCGTCCATTAGATTGCCAGACGGAGAAACGTGATTCGTCACTCCAGAGAACACGTCTCCACTGCTCTAGAATCCAGTGGCGGCATGCTTTACACCACTGCATTCCACGCTCTGCATTGCGCTTAGTGATGTAAGGGCTTGGATGCAGCTGCTCGGCCATGGAAACCCATTTCATGAAGCTGTCTACGCACTGGTCTTGAGCTAATCTGAAGGATTCACATGAATTCACATGAAGTTTGGAGGTCTGTAGTGATTGACTGCAGGCAACCTCTGCACACTATGTGCCTCAGCATCCACTGACCCCGCTGACCCATCATTTTACATGGCCTACCACTTTGTGACTGAGTTGCTGTCGTTCTTAATCGCTTCCACCACTGACAGTTGACTGTGGAATATTTAGTAGGGAGGAAATTTCACGATTGGACTTGTTGCACAGGTGGCATCCTATCACGGTACCATGCTGGAATTCACTGAGCTCCTGAGAGCGACCCATTCTTTCACTAATGTCTGTAGAAGCAGTCTGCATGCCTAAGTGCTTGGTTTTATACACCTGTGGCCATGGAAGTGATTGGAACACCTGAATTCAAAGATTTGGATGCGTGAGTGAATACTTTTGGCAATATAGTGTATGTCACTAACAAGTATTCAAGAAGTAAATGCCGATACTAATTTACTGAAGATGGTAAAGAATCAAACAAATCATTATTAACATGAGATGACAACAACAGGCCCCTTAAAAAGTAATGGCTGACTGCAAATATGTGGCTTATTGATTTCAAGCTGTGTTTGTTGAAGATGACTGATGCTATTACAAATTATCTAGACTGAAATAATAATTTCTCCTGAACATTACATTACATATGTACTTGGAATGCCTCAATCTCTTGCTAGGAACAAGTGAACCACAGCAGTGCATACAAAAAGTACTTATTTAAAAGTACATCCTTTTTATACAGTAAATGCTATCACCTTATGAACATAAGGCTTTAATCGAGCATGCAGAAAGCACCCCAGTAATATGAACAGGCAGAGATGCAAGTTATTACACTTAAAATGGTCATTTCGCTTCTTTGTCTCTCTCAATATTTGACAATTTAAAGACATCATTCATAAACTAAACCATTATGTAAGATATTACGTAAGTCCTTTTCCAGTTGTAAGATATAATAACTATTTCCTGTTTTTACAGCTTATAGCGTTATATATATAGGATAATATAGGTTATATTAATAAAAAATATATATGTTCTGATTACCAGTCTAAGCAAATTTTAGACATGTATCCCAATGTTGATCACAACTGGGCAATCATTGATATAATTATAATTATTTACACAACAAAGTCAGCCTTTATTGTTAAATATTTAATTTCAGACTTCTCAGATTGTTTCTAGATTAATCAAGATAATACAAATTTAATTACTAGCTATGTTTCATAAGAAACACTCGAGCAGCTTTCATTCATGTTATTTGGCAGCATGTCATTCATTTGTATTTGGCGCCATCTAGTGGTCAAAAAAGGAAGTGTTCGAAAAGGAGATAAAGCAAAACATTCACTACAATTTCTGCTCTGTAGAGGCCCACTGAGACCTACTCAGGCCAAAAAATTTGCAGGAATGCTCTGATTATCAGTCTATGCATATTTTTAGACATTTATCCCAAGTTTGACAACAATTGGGCAATCATTGATGTAATTATAGCCCCTTGTGTCATAAAAGCCATAACACACTTACTGATTTATGTGCTGCAGTCATGATGTACAATAATGTCAGTGTTTTAAATATAATTATTTAATTTCATACTCCACAGATTCATTATAGACCAGTTTTGAGATGGTATCGTGAAAACTCAGAGACTAATTCGTTAATTAGCTTGATCAAACTTTGTATGATTGCAGACTTGTATTGGGAAAGTTGTCAGGCTCAGTGCACTGCATCACGTGAACCCAATTTCATTGCCACACATCAAAAGTATTTGGACATAAACTCGTTTTTGTGGAACAGCACCACCTAGTGGCCAATTGACATCAAATTGAATTGTTTCGTGATGATTGGCTGATGATAGGCCAATGTTAAGCCAGTCAAAATCCTGTTAAACGCTAATTGGCTAATTATGGCCATATGTTTTCGGTTATGAAGTTGTCCTTAATCTATCCTTTATAGAGTACCTCTAATAATTGACTAATTGACTAATTGAAACCAAACTAGGTGGACTTCCCCAAATATATGTGCCCAACCAGCCCCTAAAGTTTGGTGAGAATTGGCCTTAGGTTTCCAGATTTATAGGCATTTTTGTGACATGAGCCCACAGGGGCTTAATTGGCCTGTAGCAGTCATACTGTTGACAAATATGCAAATATCTTATATGATTCTTTACCTCCAGACTCAGGCCAACACTTTGACACCTATATTGATGGGGTATCATGAAAAACCTTGGACTAGTTCAACCTAATTAGTTTCACACATTTTGCCAATTATGGCAGTAAAGGTACAGTAGAAGTGGGTGGTGCTAATAACATGCAGGAGGCGTTGTTGCAGAATTCTTCAAGGATTAAGGCAAAGGAAGAATTTTGGCACTATGTCTCATGGTTCAGGAGATATTTGACAAAACGTGAAGGCCTGCGCTATAGCGCCACCATCAGGCCAATCTGTGCCATTTTTGGTGTGCGGCGAGATCTTTGTACAAAATATCTTCACTCCAAATTTGGTGTCTGGATGCCTTAAGATGGCTGCTCTAGAACAACTTCTAGGTCAAAAATCGAGTGGAAGAATTATAGTAATAATAATAAGAAGTCTCAGCAAAAACAATAGGCCGCAAGCGGCAATTCGGGTCCTAGTACGTATAAGTCTAGTGAGGCCGTTTGGACCAGTGAGGCCTCACAAGGCTTAAAGCAGTTTGGACCTTGTTTACAGACAAAGAGGCAAAACCTAAAGGCAGTGGGAGTTTATCAAAAGGCCTTCATTTGGCATAAATAATGAGCAGTGGGCTAATAACATTATATAGGCTGAGGCCTATGTATACAGGCCCTTATAGCATAAGGGGCCAGCGTGGCACACAGAAGTGAGATTAAAGGCCTTAGAATAATTCAGTAAGGATCCAAGTGTTTAGATTAATGATCATTTGCCATAAATAATGAGCAGTGTTCTTTTAACATTATATAGGCTGAGACTGAGGCTGTGTACAGATAATTAGAGCATGGATTCACATGTAAAATAGATCATTTATATAAATACATGTTATTATATGGCAGACAGTTCAGTCTCTGAAAGAGCTGTATTTGCAATGTTGTTTGCTTCTCAAATTATAACCCTTTGATATGCATGTCACTGTTAGGCCCAATGCACACATAAGGGGCTACTGTGACAAGGAGAAGTAAAGTTAATGCTGTTAGATTGGGTCAGAAAGGATTGAAGTGTTTAGATTATTGATCGGGGCCTTAGACAAAGATGTGTATCAAGTTTTATTAAGATTGACCTTTTGACCTTGGTTTTATAAGCTGTAGTGTTTAAATGAATAGACAAAAATAGCGGAGGAGTAGTCAATTTTCTGAAACAACACAACAACAAACAATTACAAAGTCGTCCAGGACTGAGAGCTGAAACAAATGTCACCAGAAGTTCAGCTATAAAGTGTGTAATAACATAGTAATAAGCTTTTGAATGATTTGAAACGTTTGTAAATTCTATAGCGCCCCCTAAAGGTCAATCTGCACCAATATTTGCACACGTCATCAGAGCCTTAGTTCCTACATGTCTATAAAATATTGAGTTGATCTGAGTAAAGGCCGAGGAGTTATACCAATATTAGCTATAAATGCCAAGGCCGAAGTGTTTGATTGATGTATAGAAGTCATATTTTTTGGATAATTATTTACCTAGAGACTCCACAGAGTAATTATAGACCAAGTTAGGATCAAAACTAGTTCGAAAAGTGCAGTTCACAAATAGTTAAAGATGTCACTAAAAGTGAATATTTTTAAAATGCACTTGTAACTGCAGAATTGTTTAGAATACTGCACTACATGACGCTAAACCAGTATTGTGACCACAAGTAGAAATATGTGTAAGTAATGTGTAATAAACACTTTATTTTTATGACTAGCGTCCTCAAGTGGCCAAATCGTTTGAAACTTCACTGGATGTTAGAAAGTATCCCTGTAGACACACCATTCAAGTTTCATGATGATTGGTTAATGTAAAGCCTGTTAAATACCTACTGAAAGCAGATCGGCTAATGGCGTCCATAAATTTTGATGCATCAAGTCGTCCTTAGAGATTCACATATAGCCTGTCTCAAAGATGAAGTCTGCAACATTTCAGCTTGGTCGGACTTACGGTTGTTGAGAAACAGTTATGTAGCCTTTATAGCACCCCCTATCGATGTAAATGCACCAAATTCAATAAGTGACCTCAGAATCCAGTCCTGAACCAAATTCACAAGTTTAAATTTTTTTGGAAGAAGGGTTATAGAAGTTATAGAATTTTTTCAGAAGGGTTCATTTGCATATGGCAGCCATGTTGTTAACAAAAGTCGACAGGTTTTTGATAATTATTGAGGTTCAGGGTCTGGAGGATTTTTTGAGATTTTTTCAGAATTTTTGGGCTTAAACCCTAAGACTAGTTCGCAAAAGTAGGTTTTGCATATTATGCAAATTAGAAAAAGATTAGAAAAAGTCATTTTGTCTGGCAAAATTTTGGTTTAGNGCATTTCAGCCGAGAAAAAGAAGAAGAAGAAGAAGAAAATTCCTAACAAATACAATAGGGTCCCTGCACTATGTGCTAGGACGCTAATAAGAAGAAGAAGAAGAAGAAGAAGAAAAATCTCAGCAAAAACAATAGGGTTCCAGCACCTTTGGTGCTTGGCCCCCTAAAAATATACTTGAGAATGGCTATACCAACTTAAATTAAAAGACTGAGATGTCTTACCTGTTTTACATCGAGGGTTCATCAATCAGTGAAGTGCATAAACAGAGAGTAAAAAGAAAAACATTTCATTAATCATAGATGTACTGTACTTATTATTTTGTTATTAAGAATTCCAGATGCCCAGTAGTCATTGAGGAACAATCAAACATTTAAGCAGATTCTCAGAATTAGAAGTCAGCTGGCAGCGCTATAGAGTTATATTATGTAAACAGTTCTAGGTGAAGGAACATCTACAGCAAAGTAAGAATACATTTCGGTGCGCCTGCAAGTTTTGAAGATTAGCCTTAAAAAAGACACCATCCTCAACCCGCTCTGGATTGGCAGCATTGACTACCACACACACAATCAGATAATCAGCCACACCAAGGTAAAGGATCAGTGCACTCTGGGAGATGCTGCGAGGAAAAGAGAGGTCTGCTGTTATCCAGAAAAGAGCCAATAAACAATAACATTCTTTTGGTTGATGCAGTGCAAGGCAATAATTGTGTTAAGACAGCACTGACGCTATTACATGCAGGATGTATCACGAGGAGAGTTTACTGGGATTTCTACAGGGTCACAGTAAATTCCCAAAGAGAACATTTTCATTTTCTCTCAAAAGAGGGGTTAATTATGAATAACAGTGACTCAGCCAATCTGGGGCACTGAGGCTGGGAATTAAACAGCTCTTGTGCAGCACTGTGTTAGCTTTACTGTTTTTATACATCAGCAGGAGGTCAGGAATAGAAATTATGTTCACCTGGAGTAGTGTACCGCATTTTTTTCACATAGAGGTGTCTGTTTTTTCCAGTGTGGTAGTTTTAATATTCATTCTTTTGGTATGTATTCTAATCTGCTCATGGTTGTAATAATCGTCTATACTCTAAATACTGTTAATCATGCAGAAATATTCAAGTAGTCACCAACCCTCCTCCTTGAGAACCCTTCCTGTAACCTTCACCTCTAACCAAAATCTAACGCTATTTGAGAATTTATGTATGCATTTATCTAGTGGATCAGGTGGTGTTGGGGGTGGTGCTGGAGCTGGGGTAAAGTCTGCAGGAAAGTACATACTGTAAATGAGCAGGATTTTCAGCCACAGGGTTGGTGACTACTGGACTGGGCAGTAGACGTTTTGAAGCTACAATTGTTATTGTGGCATAATCAAATAGTTACAGAACTAAAGTAGTAACATCATGCAGAATTATGAATTATGAATAAAATATACATGTGACTACACCATTTTTATATGCAACGTGCAACTAAATACTTTACATTTTGCACTTTGCATTTTATGCTGGGGCCAATGAATAATTTGTATTTGTTTCTATAGAAAAAAGTGTTAACATATCCTTAAACCAACTGTGAATAATGTTTGGAGTGTAGGCCTCTAAGAAGGCTCAAATTGATCTGCTATTGATTATAAGGGCTTAAAGAATTCGACAGGACATTAACTGCTTTTGTCTACAAATCTATAAAGGCTTGGTTCTCACTAGTTTACTAAATCATATGCTGGGTTGATGGAAACACCACACTTCAGTTTCATGTCTGTTAAGCCTACTTTCAGCCTACTTTCAGAAGAATAGCACTAGATGTTTCTTCAGAACTAAACAGCTAGCCACTGATCAGTCAGGTTAGATCAGCAGGAGTCAAAACTAAAAACATACCAAATAAAAACACATTGGTCTGCAAGTTGGGTTCTAAAACTCATATCCAAAGTAGATAAGAGAGTGACGCAAGGTAATTAAGGTAATGTTTTTTAGAACTTACTCTCCTCTTAAATTGTACAGTACACAAGCAGACTGAAAGTAAACTAACTGTCAGTTGCTATTAATTGTAGAAAGTATGACATACTATCCTCCCCTCAAAAATCAGTGTTACTGATGTTTGAATTAAGTCTGAATTATAGATGACCTTTTGAGATGCTTGGAGAACTCAATGAACATGTTATTTAACAACAACCCACTGTACATGAACAGGCTTATATACAAAGGGTGGCTCAGTGCTGCATGAGAGAAGTTTGTTTCTTTGTGTCCAGGAGGGGATTTTGTTGTCTACTGAGTTCAGACCAACTTTCATGGGTAATTGTTCTATAGTATGTTGCTGTGACCTAAAATTGGTGTGGTGTCTCAGTATATTGATTTCAGCTACAGACATAGCTAAGCAGAAGGAGGCCCATTCCACTGAGCCATGCATTAAGGAAACCATCTCCATATATTCTTCTGTATCACCAACCTTGCAGTTGGGGGTACTTTGCCAGCGGTGGCTCCTGGTGCTTTGTGAGTGAGGTGAGGGAAGCCGAAGCTGCAGGGTTTTGGCTTACTACCATGCTGGAGGTGACTGGAAGGGAGGGGGTGGGGACAAACATAGTGGAAATGTTTAGGGACGTAGTGCTTTTCTGTGGACTAGGAATGGAATCTCCAGAAGTCTTAAAGCCAGAAGTGAAATGTGGGGATGTATGCAAGGAGGCAGTTACTACTGGGGTACTCTGGTATGGGTCTAAGATTGTAGACTGTGAGATGGCATTTGTCTGACTTGCAGATGGGGCCACTGATTCACTTGTGGTTGTAACAGGTACAGTATCTGGTATGAAATAAGTTAATGCACTCCCTTGTTCATTGCTAATGGTAGAAGCAGTGCAAATGTCTGTGTCTGTGATCATAGAGGAGTGTCTGTGTCCAGGTGGAGGGGCTGAATTGCTGGTATTTGCCGCAGTGGCCCACTCTTCAGGAATTTTTGTTCTGCTCTTGCTTTTCTTGGCTTGGATTCGTCCTCCACCCCACTCTCGAATCTCGCTCTTCCAGCTTTCCCCTGGACTTGGTGGTGAGGAGCCTCCTTGGTGAGTGTTTTTTGATAGAGCTTTCTCTGGAGACCGGAGGCTTTCCAAAAGACCATGCATCTCTTCCATATCATCACATTTCTTCCTCTTCTGCTGGCCTCCCTCATTTGACTCTTTCTCAGATGTAGTAACGTGATCCTGACATCCTTGGATACCCAAAGGTTTAGTGGGACTCTGCTCTGGCTTGCTGGGGGAATTGGACAGCTTTGTGGAGAGCAAGTCCTCACCTGTCCCAAGGTTTCCCCAAACTTCTTGATGTACAAAGAGGAAGAGGAAGTGTCATTTTCTACCATGCATATCATTTGTGAACAAGGTTATGAAAAATGCATCACCTACACACAAAGGCCTGAGAAGCACTGGACTGGGAATATATCATTTTTTGCACCACAAAGAGAGGAAACTACATGACAAACCTGACATCCACCTTTGCTACTCAGTGGATACCAAATTGGCAGTTTGCATTTTTAAAAAAATGTCTCCATCATGATGAATAAATTATAAAAAAGTAAACAATCAAAATGACAAAAAAGATTAAATAATCAAAGTTGCAGAGACCAGATGACTAGGAAAGGACAAACTCCATTTCCAGAAAAGTTCGGGCACTTTGTAAAATGCATTAAAAACAAGAGTCCTTTGTTAATTCTCTCAAACCTTAATGTTAACTGATTTTTTAATGTTCTGGCTTACCAATTTGATTTTAAATTGCCTGTAACATTAAAAAATGAGAAGGAGGAAAAGTAAAGATTTATAGAATATTCAAGTTACACTATTTTGAAACATTCAACAACAGTAAACAGGTGAATTGGTACTAAATGAGGGATCATGAGTTTGGCTCCACCAAAATGCAAGCAAAGATGGGCTGTGACCTTCAAGCCCTCAGATAGCATTGCATGAGAAACCATCATGCCAAACATAATTTCTATACAGAAACACACCAAGTTCTCTGGGCTGAGCTTATCTTGGATGGTCCAAAAGGCTGTCAAAATGTGTGTTGTGGGCAGAATAAGAAAATACAACAAAATACAGTGTCTGTCATGGCATCATTGTCCACAACATGGGTGAGTTGCATATCGTCGCTGTCCAATGAAAAACATGTATCTCCACTTTTGTCCATTTTTACTTTTATGCATCATTTGAACACATCAGGTGCTGTTTACATTGAGTGAGAATCTCATGATGAATGGAACAACAGAAATGGCCCAAAACTGTTTGGAAAGATGTCTGGTTCCATTGACTTACATTAAAGTTAAATGAGGTTTTTGGCCTCTCCTGTAAAGTTGCCATTTTGGAGATACTTGTTTTTCTTTGGACAGCGACAATATGTATGAATGTACCATTGACACATAGGCATAAATCAGGATTTTAGAGGAACATATGATGCCGTCAGGACAATGTATTGTCTCAGGAAGTTCTTGGTTTTTTCAGAAGGACAACGCCAGGCTTACTCTGCATGTGCTACAATGGCATGGCAAAACACTAAATGTGTGTAGTTGATGGGACCGTCTACATTCCAGCCTTCTTTTGAAAATGAATGACATACGTAACATGAAGAGCAGAATCAGATGCCCACATACTGTTAAGCAGCTGAAATCTTTTATCAAGCAAGAATAGGCAATAGTTCCACTTGCAAAACTGTAACAATTAGTATCCTCAGTTCCCAAATGAGTTAAAAGTTGAATTAAACTCAGAAGTGATATCACACAGTGGTAAACATGCCTCTGACACAACTTTTAGTGTGCTGCAGGCATCAGATTCTAAATTTGTTAATATTTACATATTTAATATTTAAGTTGGTCAATGAAAGCACAGGAAATCTTTTCTTTGTTCTTTTGTCAGTTAAATAAAGGTTCAAGAGAATTAACAAATTACAATTTTTATTGTATTTTACAAAGCATTTCTGGAAATGGCAGTTTTCAATTTCTGACTTCAAGCTGCACTTGAATACTTGTCTAACAGACATTGCCATAGCTCAGGGCCCTTGACTCAGTAACAGTTCATAATACAGCCCATGTTTTAGTGGGGGAACATTCTGGTATAAATCATATAAAATATATATAAAATATTTACTTTCATACTGGTACCTAAATGTGGGTATAGTTGAAGAAAACAAGACAACAAGGAACTAGATGTGGTGTTTCCCTGTACGTGTAATATATAGATATAAAGATATATAGATAGACCAGACAGATAAAATGCAACAAAATTAAATGCTTTTGCCCCTATTGCTCATGGCAGATGTGACAATGATTTTTATGTATATGAGTTTGGTAGGCACTTTCTCCATATATAGGTAATATATTCTGTACAAAGAAGTTATAGTGTATATCTCTCGGGAAATTAGATGGTAAATGTTCCTTCCTGCTCTCTTGTCCTCGCTGTCCTGTTTTCTTCCGGTGTCCCTACATTTAAGAAAAAGTTGGAACCAGTAAGTATTGTATATGTACTGATTCATATGTGGAATATGTGGAGTACAAAGAAAATACATAGTGAATGACAGGAAGTTACACTCTGAGACACAAACTGTATTATAAAATGTTATCTATGAGTCTTCTACATACAACAGCTCAGTTCAAGGTGAAACATCAAGCCCTTCTTTGGTTAGTTAATGTATAGCTGTTGGGATTTTGCACATAGGTGCACATTTTTTAGGGAAAAAAATCCTCGGTAGCACATAAGGCCTTATTAAAACCTGTTAAATGTCAAAGTCCAGACATTAAAGGTGAAGAAGCACAACTACAAGGCTTGTATTTCATGAAAAGACTGACTAGGCATTGTGCATGTATTGTTTTGACTATTAACCTTTTTGCTTTTTATTATACATTTTCAAACAACATAATATAGACTATACATTCATTAGGTGTTACCAACTAAATATTTGTGAACTGTAATGGTCAAGAGAGTCTTGAGGTATGCGAAAAACACTGCAGTGTGAGTCACACCTGTTTATTATCCTGGCTCTTAAAACACTACGAGTTCCCTTTTTAAAGCACTGGTATTCCTGTTCAAGGCTGTTCAAGTCTGATTCCACAGGATGATGGCTGTGTACTTTGTATATTGTTATTTTTCTATACATCTGTGTATTGTTATATGAAAACAACTAGTTCACCTCTAATACACTACTTTTGCTTCATACTTCATGTCCATTATGGAGAAAAGTTTATTTGAGATCATTTTCAAAAAAAGACAGTATGTTTTTCAGTTTTATTAGATAAACATCTCAAACACAAAACAACAAAGTCAAAAATGTTTTACAATCATTCTGACTAACATTTTGACCAGACAATTTGGAATAAAATACTGACCACAAACCTTAACCAATAAGTAAACATAATAATGTTGTTTTGATTACAACAGCGCTATGGCCTACATTATACAACTGCAACCCCCAAAAATTGGGTTGCTGTGTAAAATGTAAATAAATGTAAATAAAAATAGAATGCAATGATTTGCAAATCTCAATACCTGATAGCAGCAGTGCATCTCAAAAAAGTTGGGACAACAAAAAAAAGGCTGGAAAAGTAAGTGGTACTAATAAAAACAGCTGGAGGAGTACTTTGCAACTAAGAGGTTAAAAAGAGGTTATAAACATCCCTATCCGCAAGGGACATGGTATGATCCTGTACTAGAACTGTACTAGAACCATCAGTGCATGGTTTCAGGAACACTTCCAGAAATCATTGTTTGTGAACACAGTTTGCCGTGCAATTCACAAATGCAAGTTAAGGCTGTAAAAAAATAAGCCAGATGTCAAAACGATCCAGAAACGCTGATGCCTTCTCTGGGCCAAAGCTCATTTAAAATAGACTGAGGCAAAATGGAAAACAGTTCTGTGGTCAGATTAATTAAAATTTGAAATTCTTTTTGGAAACCATGGATGGCGTTTTCAAGAGGAAAGTCATTATGCAGCCTGTTGTTAGCGCATAAAAGCCTGCATCTCTGATGGTATGGGGTTGCATTAGTGCCTAAGGTGTGGGCAGCCTACATATCTGGAAAGGCACTATCAATGCTGAACAGTATGTAGAGATAACATATGCCCGCATCCAGACAACGTCTCTTTTAGGGAAGGCCTTGCATATTTCTGCAAGACAGTGGTACACCACATACTGTATCTCAACAACATGGCTTCGCAGAAGAAGAGTCTGCCCGCAGTCCAGACCTTTCACAAACAGGAAACATTTGGCACATCATGAAACTAGAAAAATCAGGTAAATAAGACCCAGGACTGTTGGGCAGCTAGAATCCTACATCAGACAAGAATGGGACAACATACCTCTTTGAAAACTCCATCAACTGGTCTCCTCACAGAAGTGGGGATTCTACATAATGGCAAACATGGTGCCGGCCCAACTTTTTTGAGATGTGTTACTGCCGTCAAGTTCTAAATGAGTTAATAATTTTCATGAAATGGTAAAATATCTCACTCTCAACATCCGGTATATGTTCTATGTTCTATTGTGAATAAAATACAGGTCTACGAGATTTACAAATCATTGCATTCTGTTTTTACATTTATTTACATTTTACACAGTGTCCCAACTTTTTTTTGAATTGGGGTTGTAACTAGAGATCATGGAATGTGTTGATAGTTAATAGTTAACGTTTGTCTTACCTGCACACATCTGCAGTAAGATGTGTTAAGTACAGTTGAACTTTACCTGCAGAGTTGTCCGAAGTGATATGAGGGCTTGTGTCAGAAGGTTTACTGGATGCCTGGAATGGTTTGGATGGTTCAGCGACATGCAGAGTAGAGGTCTTCTGAGGTTCAGTCAAGCTGGGAGGTTTAGAGGACTGGCACGTGGCCATGACCGCATTCATATTAGCACTCATATTCATGGCTGGTGGGGAGAACCCTGCAGAGCAGAACAGTGGAAATATAGTGCATGAGGCTTCAAGAGATAAATGACAAATCTAAGAAAAATGGGCATCTGCACTACTATGTGCATTGCCTAGTATTAACCTTTAAAAGTGTCCATGTTGTTGTCCTTCATCTTGAGCCCTATTTGCTAATTTGCTCATTTCGAAGGCTTAGCAAGCAGGAAGCATCAGTAATGCCTGAATTAGAGTCACATTTTCTATCTTTTGGAATGTCCTGTTTTGTCCTTTATTCTTTTGACTTCCCCTCTGAATATGCTAGTGGATTATCTTATATTTGATCTCCTGCAGCCGTTTTAGATGCACGGTTAAGAAATCTGCAAGGCAGCTAGGGTGTGTTTGGGTATTTGCTTGTGTAAATGCTACCGTCTGAAGTACAACATGTTGTTAGTGAAACCTTTTATTAATTTGTACTTTATATCTAAAAAACAGTTCCATGTCTGATTACATGCCTACTCACGACAAATGAGCATAATTTGCTTTCTATTAAGAAATTGCTAAATAATGAAAACAGAGACAGCCTATTTAGGAAATATATATTTCTTATTTGTTAAGTCATCATTGTTGTTTACCAGGCTGTTACTATTCTTTTTTTCTTGTCTTACTCTCTCCTTACCAAAAAATATTTATTAAGCAAAAAATAATAAATACAATGAACAACCTGAACTTAACTCAACTCACTGAACTACCATGCTACACCAGTACCATACTCATGCTTGCCTTCACATGTCAGGGGCGTGTGCCACCTTTGGCCTTACCTGATGCATCAGTGCTGAGTGTTTTTTCAGGTGCACCCTGAAACTGGCTCCCTGTCTGCCCTCTAGAAATGAATCCACACCCTGGAAAGGCCAGGAGAAGTGAAATACAACCATTGGACATTTTACAGGACATACACATGTTCTCTGTTCACATTAAGTCAGTGACACAAGCCTGGCAAAATGAGAGTAAATAGTATTTCTTATCAGTTCCCATCAGAGGTTCATGAAGTCTCACAGTCTAGTTTAATCTTAACAGCAGCTGGGAGATTCTGTCCCTACAATAGTCCAGACCTCATTCATATTGCTGATCAGGTGTTATGAGAACGCTAGTCACAGATGGGTGATGCTGAGGAGAAGAGACAGGCAGACAGTGTGGGCCCATTACCATGGTTACAATGCCAGCTGTGACCATCCCAGATTCTAGCAGCAAACTGCGTCAAGTAATTGAGATGAGAGATAAGAACGTATCAAGGTCCATCCAAAATTCCTTCTTAGCTTATTTATTTATTTTTCGAATATTTTGAAAATGTATCATTCGGGGTTTTTTTCAGCTTTGTAATGCACTATATGTGCTATATAGCTTTAGTGTACAACATTAATAAATCTGCACTAATTATTATTTATAATAAGAATTATCTAAATGTTAATATTGTAGCTTTGTGCAGCTCTTTTTATCAGCATGGCAAATACTTTGTTAGCCCCATGACTATCAGTGTACTTATAGCTTTTTGACTAATCTAATGATAAAAGTTCCCAAAGCTTTATATTTTGTGATGACCAAACAAAATGTTCATAGATTTCATCTGTTATTGCACTCCAAGAATTGATTAAAAAAAAATTGAGCATAGAATGTGTTTCAGCTCACCGGCACTCCCATCTGCCTTCTCGCCAGCTTTATTGTCAAAGGTCTTTGCCTCTTGACTACCCACGAAGTCTTTCTTCAGCAAGTTGTCCTGGCCTGGCTTGGGAGCTTCGCATGCATTATTATCACGGAAGCTAAAGTCCATTCTTCTGAACTGAAAAAAAAAAAAAAAAACACAGAAAGAGCCATTCAGACAAAATAAATTGTGCATCTACTCAGCTGTACGCTGAGGCTACTAGTTTAAAGATTTTGACTTTTTGGCCGCATTGTCTTTCCACAGTAATGGCAAGCTGCTGGGTATTGTAAACACCTACCTCAATCTCAATAACAGAGCAATTACAGTCATTGTAGTCAGACAATTTCTTGTGATTATATAAAACTGTAACAATGCCATAGATACAATGATCAGCCAAAACCTTGTTTCTACACTCATTGTCCATTTACCATAAACACTGCAAAAGTGATGAGAAGAAAATGACTTCATAGTACTCAAGTTATCATCTATGCTAGAAGATAATTTAACTTGACAAAATCTTAGTATAACTTGGTTCCAGTCTAGAAATAAGTTGCACTGGTTAACAGTTAACAGTTTTGTTTCAAATAGACTCACCAAAGCACAGTTACAAGTGTAATACACTGAATATGAGCAAATTGATTCCTGTTCCTTTGTCATCCTGTTCTGCAATGGTCAGAACACACACAGGACCACCACAGAGCAGGTTTTATTTAAATGGTGAATCATTCTCAGCACTGCTGTCACAGTGACATGTGGTGGTATGTTAGTTTGTGTGTTACGCTGGTACGAGTGGATCAGACACCTCAGTGTCACTGCTGGACTAAAAATAGTCCACCAACCAAAATTATTCAGCAAACAGCATACTGTGGACAGCTTAGCAGTTTATTCATTTGTTTAATTGTTTGTGCCTAAGGTACATAATAGAAACATTTTGATGGCATTTCTGCAGTAGGTATATGGAGAGGAAGAGAGTTTCACCCTGCTAGGCTGATGTAAAGGTGATATTTTTGGGGGCAGTCCCATAGTTTTAAGCCCGCCTACTGTTCAACATATTTTGCAAGTTGGTGAAATTGAAAATAAAAAGGCAAAGTGAGAAACGAAAAGTAAATCACCAGCAGGTGGCGTCAACGTTTATTTCTATTTGCTTTGTACGGTGGCCGAGAAAGCCCAACGCACTGCAAGTTAAAAACGCGCTGCAAAGTCTCAAAACACAAGCATCAAAATGACACAACTTGCACAACATTAGCCAAACGCGCTGCAAGATCTGAAAACACAAGCATCAAAATGAGACCGCTTGCAAACCACTAACCGAACGCGCTGCAAAGTCTCAAACGCGCAGCAAACACTAAAAACACATGCAACTTCCAAAACACATGCAGAAAGCCTCAAAACACAACGGAAGTGTTTCCGAGTGACACTGAAAGTGGACGGACCCGGACCTGGACGTAGGGCCGAGACAGCCCCAGTTCCAGCAACAGTAAGTTTTATGTGTTTATTAATGAATATTCAGTCGGGTTATTGGCCAGGTTCTTGTGTTAACTTAATAAACAGTTAAACCTTAATTTTAGCCACTCGGTGTGCATTGTTTAAGGTGGAACGAAATGTAAACACGAGACACTGGCCAATAAACCGAATGAATATTCATTAATAAACAGATAAACTTTTCTTTCAGTCACTCGGTGTGCATTGTTTAAGGTGGAACGAAATATAAACACAAAAACCTGGCCAATAACCCGACTGAATATTCCCGGGTCCGTCCACTTTCAGCGTCCCTCGGAAACACTTCCGTTGTGTTTTGAGGCTTTCTGCATGTGTTTTGGAAGTTGCATGTGTTTTCAGTGTTTGCTGCGCGTTTGAGACTTTGCAGCGCGTTCGGTTAATGGTTTGCAAGCGGTCTCATTTTGATGCTTGTGTTTTCAGATCTTGCAGCGCGTTTGGCTAATGTTGTGCAAGTCGTGTCATTCTGATGCTTGTGTTTTGAGACTTTGCAGCGCGTTTTTAACTTGCAGTGCGTTGGGCTTTCTCGGCCACCGTAGGGCTTTGACACTTAAAATGCATAAAAACTTCAAACGGATTTGCCTCTCATACTTTTCTGTTTAAACGAAAAGTCAGAACTGCTCACAGGTGCTCCCTCAGACAGTTATTATGTGAAATGGTTATAAATACAAGGACTAATGCCTGAGACGTTATATTACTGTATTTTATTAGAAGGCCATATTTTTTATGTAAAACACCATTCTATTGAAAACACTTTTGAATAAGGTTTGTTTGCAAAAATTACTGAATTATGTTTGACTGAATTATGCAGACATTTTGAGAAATTGGTGGAATTCCCCAGTTAGGGCATGGTAAAATACAAGCCATTGAAACAAATTTAGGAAGAATCAGTATTGTGATGATTATGTTGCAGCTTTTCAGACTAGGAAGCTGTCTTGGTTGTCAATGTCAGACAAGCATGTCCGTCCGCCATCTCATCTTTTTGGCGCAATTTCTGACACACACACACAAGCGCGCACAGGCCTCTTTGCTACGAGTAGACGGGCCCAGTGGCGCAGCACAGGGCCTGTTGGTCTATACCGCATCACTACTCACATGGGACCTGTCCACACATCACCTATAAAAAATAGCAATAATTTCAACATGAGAGAGCCACATTTAATATTCCCCTTAGAAAACAACGAATATGCTCCAATCATAATTATTAACCTGTTTATTAATTATTAATCAGGTTACAATCGCACCCCCGCCTCATTTCAACAATTCATAGAATACAGTTTAATGAGGGTAAATGACCGCTGTAGGATTAAGATTGCACAGCGACTGATGACTGTAGCATCCAACACGCCATCATTTGCTTTCATCGTGCTTCGGCAGCTCTCAGCGTCGATTTACCTGCTCCGGTTTGCTTCACTTGCACAGGCACTCAGCTATAGATTGGTTTGAGTTTAAATGTCTCACTCACCGCTGTTGGCTTTTGCAACTGGAATGATGTGTTTATCCCTGTTCACCGTCAGATCCTCCTTGGAGTACAGTGCGTCTGTAAGACCGCAGACACAAACACGCACACGCACAAACACCCCGCCCCTTTACATGGCCCGACCAATCACAACTGGCAGATCTCGCTAGCTACTCTGAGCTTCTCGTCTCATCACTGAGACTGCATGAATGCAGCTCCTGATCTACAGCATCTTTAGCACGAGTGTCTTGTCGGCGGGTGAAAGGCAAATAGAAACGATAGAAGTTTTCGCTAAAACGCCGTGTTCTCTCACAAACAGCAGTCAACGCCTTACAATTTGATTTTCTGTTTGATTGGGAGGAGAGGTGGGCGTGGCGGCGCTGGTGGGCAGACAACGCAGGCAAGACAAATGAGGCTGAGCCACACTGACCCATTCGCTGTCCTGTGGACCGGAGAGATCTGGAATGTTCCTTAAAAGGAGAAATTTAACCTGGATATTTATTCATGTTCTGTAGTTTCTCGTCGTTCAATATACAAATTAAGCTATTTTATAGTAACATTGTAAACCGACCAGTATAACCTTAATTCATGCATAGCAATAAAATATGGCGACAAAGATAGATCATGGATTTTAACGCTAATAAAAACAAGCATGACAATGAAATAGAGGTCAATTTCCTAATGCTAATAGAGCATTGTAAATTGAAGCTGTCTTTCTGATACCAGATTGTCAGTCTTCCTCTCTGACTTCCTTTTGGGTAAACTCTCTTAACATGAAGGACAATGAAACACTTAAAACACTTAACCACTTCATTCATTTATTTGCCAAGAATACCTAACAAATAAGATGACAGAATGGTTTACAAGTAGCTACTCAACTAGATTGTCCCAGGAATTGTACTTTTCAGTAATTTTTGAGCATTTTTCACTTTTCTTTCAAACTGTGTCTAGCTAGCTTAGTCTAGTTGTGCGCTGGATTTCATATCACGTGTTTATTTAAGACATTTATGTTCAGAATCAGATTTTATTAACAACTACTTAATATATTTTAAATCAGGTTATGTATACTGTTGTGAAGAAAATAAATACTATAGTTATGTATTTTTCTATATAATTGCTATATCACTGACCAGCAAAATGCAAATATACATGGGTGGACAAAATAATGACAACACCTGACAAATATTTAATCAATCCTGAAGTACAGTGCAAATTGAGACAGTAACCTAAACTATTCTAAACCTAGTAATTCTTGTGTATTCATCAGATGGATGTGAAATACCGAATGATATTTTATTTCTATGTATTTGTTCCATAGTGAATGTTAGAACAATGCGATGCATTTAGTTCCCTAATTTTATATGAGTATAAATATTGGGACAAAGGAGGTTGGTTAAGTGCTTGAGAGCTGTCTTTGCTGGCTTTGTAAATTTACATTTAAGGCATTTAGCAAATGCTGTTATCCAGAGCAACTTACAACCGTGCTTAGTGTTCCATCAGAGAATGTTTCCTATCTATTACAAGAAGTCTGAACAACCAGTCAGACCCTACTAGCACACAATTTTAGTGCATTTCTATGCAATGGTTTTTTTGTCATTTTGTCCACCACCTGTATATTTTTATATACTTTTAAAAGTAAGATTTTAACATGGGTTACATTTTTATTCCTAAATGAGTACATTTCTGGAGAAGTATATCTGTTGGCTCTTTACGTACATTTTCTACAGTAGTCTTTCCATCACAGAACTTACTAGAGAGCTTGCTATAGTTTAGGAGATATCTACATTTGTCAACATGTATCTATTTAATAAACACACATATTCAATTTTCTACAGTACATTACATGTACACTTTTACAGCCTAAGCTATACTCAGGAACCTTGTTAAAATGGCATAGTGTTGTAGGACTATTCATTAAAGTACATTTATAAAAAGGTTAAAATGATGTATTTACGCATTTGAAGTTTGTCCTAAATATTTTTCTGCACATAGTTCAAATTATGACTAAATTACAGACACTAACTATGTTAATTTGAACTGTATTTACAACAGCATTTACCAGTAAAGTTACTTAATATGAGTATTTTAACACAAGACCGCTGTGTTTTTCTTTTACTACCTGAGTTAGACTCAAAGCACATTACATCATCAGAAAAAGGGTTTATCGTACTTTGGAGGACAATATTGCTCTGTCTGAGGCCATTTCTCAGACAAGAACAGGACACTGACTATTACCATATGTAACAGTTTATCCAACCCTCGGAACATCAGTCGTGGTGAATAATTATTTCAAATGTAATCCATGTATTAGTAGAACATAGTAGTCTATAACACTCCCACTCATAATGGCAGGGAAAGTCAATTCTTTTTCAGTGTGATAATAAAACAAAATGCCTGTTCTTAAAATCCTGGATCAGAGGCATATCTTTGCTGAATTGAGGAGCACTTCTCCACTGGGTGTTGCCCTTGCAAAGAAAGACGTCTTCCATATTCAGAAGGCATCATATCTAGCCTCAGTCGAGCATATTGTTGGTTAGTAGATTCATGGAAGCCCCTTTCAAGGGTAGGATTCAGTAGAAGACCAGGCATTGACTGTGTGTCAGGGTGAGTACTCATGACATGGGTGATCCTCTCAGGGCTACTGTTAGTGCTCAGTTGCCCTGTGTCCGCACAATCTATTTGGAAGTGGGGGTCAAACATCAGACTCTCAGGAGAGGGGTCCAGTGAACAGTCCACCAGTTGGATCTCCTCTGTACCCTGCAGTGATCCACAGGACTTGGCAGAGATGTCACAAGTAACCTGAGGATCAAGTATCTAGAAATAGTAAGAAAGAACAAGAAGGATTAACCCTAAAAACTGAAAGTTCCCACATGTGGATCCACACTTTCTCACTTTTATAACCACGTAACTTCCATATAAATTCATAGTAGTTGCATTAATAACTGGATAACAAGCCTGCAGTTTAACAGATTAAAGTGTTTAAAATGAGGGGCAGCCTACGATTTATCAGTGAGTTAATGGTACCGGTGAGAGAGTGGGTGGTGTTTCTGTTTCTAAAGGGTTGACTGGTTGCACTAGCTTCTGTCCAGGTTTTGGTGGGTTTGGAGATGACTCAGGGGGAGAGGTTACAGTGCTGTAGGCTGGTGGAACTAGAGTCATCTGTCTCTGAAGAAACTGCATAATGGCTCCAATGTCTGTGGACATACGTGACTCCAATCTGGGGAAGCACAAAATAGAAAACTTAAGTCTACGCATAGCTGTCATATAGTTGACACCTTTCACAAACATGAACCTGCTGACAAGAAAGGTCAACAGAGAATGGCCAGACTGGTTCCAGCTAACAAAAAGGCTATGGTAAACTAGATGGAAACAATTCCAGTGCGAAAAAAGACATCTCAGAACGCACAACATGTAAAACCTTGAGGCAGATGGACAACAGAAGGTTACATCAGGTTCCAGTATTGTCAGCCAAGAACAGAAAGCAGAGGCTGCAATGGGCAAAGGCTCACCAAAACTGGACAATTAAAGACTGAAAATATCAGTTTGTGATGAATATCAGTTTCTGCTACGGTCACAGATAGAGTTACAATTTGATACCAACAGCATGTATCCATGGACTAGCCTGCCTTGTGTCAATAGTCCAGGCTGATGGAGGAGATGTAATGGTATGGGGAATGTTTTCTTGGCACCATATGGGTCGGTTAATACCAATCAATCATCGCTCGAATGCCTTAAAGTATGTGATGCAGTCATGTCAGCATGGATCACAATCTCAAATGTTTACAACTCTCTTTGTTTGCTCAAGGCTATTTTGAGAGCAAAAGACCTACCCATTATTATTATAGTGTTCATTACAAAGTGCTTGGTGAGTGTAGATAATTTTATTAGTTTAAAATTATATATTTATATATATATATATATATATATATATTTATATATATATATATATATATATATAT
>CM067488.1:17529096-17551787 GCA_034552555.1 Semaprochilodus insignis
GTTCACTCAAATGATTCGTTCATTCGAACGAATCGTTCGCGAACGACACAACACTAGTTTATACTGGCGATGCGTCTGTAAGAAACCTGAGTCAGTGGCCTTACTCAGTGCCGGTGGGGGATCAGGAAAGGGGGGGGGGGCAATTCCCGGCGAGCCGGTAGTGTTTTAGTCCGCTTACTGTGAGCTAATGTATAAGCTAACGTACATAAACAACAGAACTTTATACAAATATTACCCCCAAGTTTATGTCTGTTATGTAACGACTCCCGTCTCTGCTGATACAGCCCCGATGTGCTAACTGTAATGTATGGGTTAAACCAGCGGCCCCCGTCTCTACTGATACAGCCCCGGTATACTAACCGTAACAGAGACTCGTAAAGTGGATTCAGTGTAGCTTTCATTCCCATTCCAACTTAAATGATGTACAAGTCACGTTCACACGAATGGACCGGCTCTGTGTCCGCACAACTTTTTAAGGTGGAACAGAAATTCAAATAAAAAGTTAAATTCAGACTCGAGAGATCAGTGAGTCTAATTCAGTCCGACTCTGTGAATCTGAAACCAGTATCATCCGGTTTACAGCGTTGCCCGCTGTAGCAATGCTGGCCTACAGTGATCAGATCTGGGTTTATAAGATTCCTGTGTTGTTGTTCCTGCTATTCACACATCAGCTGTTTGATTTAACCTTCAGGTCATCTTTATTGGGTCTGTCCGCTGTGGCAGTATGCAGTGTGTGTTTATTAGTTTGTGCATCTTTAACTAACTGTCTGATAACTTATGTTAACTTTTACTTTTCTGCGTAATTTTAAGCCACGTTATCTATTGTGTCTTTCTGTGGTCTCAATGTGGCTCAACTTGTGTCAGCAGAGCACAGCTCTGTCTGTCTCTCTGTAACCATCAGGATACCACAGTAAGAAGAAGTCCATACAATCACAGACTTGATAGACTAATGATTAAAGTTAAAGTGCAGTAACAGGTCCATAGTTAAAAAATAGTAGTAAACGTGTGTGAGAACTGAGGCAAAGAAATGTCTCCCCAGTACATTCTGAATAAACACTTGAGAATGGGACTCACAGCTTCCATATCAATGCCGTTTGTGTAGGACCAGGCATGCTGGAAATACTCCTCAAGTCTCTGCCTGAGTGGATTAGGGATCTGATGGAAGCGAATGAACTCTCGTACTCTGAGCATCTGGGTGTGATAGCGAGCAGTTCCAGAATACAGTCTCTGGATAATAGCTGATACATTTCCAAAGATACTGGCATACATCAGTGCTGTATAAACACAAAAGATTGGATTTAATTTTGCCAGTGCAAAAGCCACTGTTATACTAATAACCAAACATTTATTCACCAGTGAAAAACTTCAGAGCATTTCTAAAGTACTTTCTTAGAAAGGTATGAAGCATTTTAACTTGTACCAGTGAAAACACACCTGAGAGAAGCCTGTGTGCCACAACTTATTGTTAAGCTATTCGATTTCTAACAACATGCTCTTACACAATCAAATCTCTGCAAGTAACTGAATTCCCTTTTGTTCTCAAAAATGAATGAAAATGATTGGTTATACAGAAATAGAAGAAATCTATATATGAATTAATACATAAACACTAACCACCAATGAGCATAACACAGATGGAGAAGATCTTCTCAGAGTTGGTGTTTGGAGAGACGTTTCCAAAACCCACACTGGTCAGGCTGCTGAAGGTGAAGTAAAGAGCAGTGACATACTTGTCTTTTGTTGATGGTCCTGAACCTGGAATAGTCTCATTATAGGGCTTGCCAAGCTGTTCACCCAACGAGTCTAACCAGCCAATTCTAGATGGACCGCTTCTCTCCACGTTCCCTATAGCATACCAGATGCAGGCCAGCCAGTGAGCAATCAGTGCAAAGGTACACATAAGCAGGAAGAGCACTGCTGCCCCATACTCTGAGTACCGGTCCAGTTTACGTGCCACACGCACCAATCGCAGCAGCCGTGCAGTCTTCAGCAGGCCAATCAGTGTTGTTGTCTGGTAAGGCAAGAATAGTTTTTAAGTAAGTGCAACAATGTGAAGAGGGTAATGACAATGTATACAGTGCCAGTCAAATTAGTTTTAACAGACTCACTTATTTATAAAATTTGCTGAAATTATAATGGTCTTAAAAATACATAATTTAAACATCAGCTTTTAAATCAAACATGCATCCAACAAAGTGTGCCCAAATGTTAAACTGGTTCTGTAAATTTCAACCAAAAAGCATCCTCACCTCCTCTCCAGAGCGGTAGATAAGCAAGTCAAATGGAATGGCAGCCACCAAGTCAATGAGAAACCAGCCTTTGAAGTAGTGGACAGCAATGTGACTGGGCTGACTGACCACCTCGTCATTGGTATTGACATATGTTGTACGAAAATTAATGACAATATCAACAACAAACATGATATCCACAATGAGATCCACCACATTTAAAGGACTGCAGGAGTAACCACAGCGTTGCATAGCTGCCTCCTCCTCGTCACTGAGCAAGAAGGATGCTGAATAGGGTGTGAAGATGGCCGTATAGATGACCAACAGCAGAATGACCCAGTCCCACACAGCCTTGAAGGGACTATAGTGCAGGATGGTCCATTTGTGGATGCGGGGAGCCTGGAGCTTGTACTCGGGAAGGACGTCATCACCCAAAGAAAGTACCTGAAGCGGGATATATACAATCTCTAAACGACTAGCTTTGATCTTTACATAAAGAATTACCTTGATGTGCTGCACCATCAGAATGAAATCAGTGTGCTTTTGAGCTATACAGGTTTTTTCCCAAATGCAAGTCATATAAGTCAATGCAAATAAAATCTGGATGACTACAAATAATCTTTGGTAAATTAACGTTGTTGTAAGAGGACTGTAAGAGGAGAAATCACAAGGGACGAATTCAGTGCCTGTCAGACATATGGCAAGCAAAGTTGCTATTAGAATTTGTTGTATATTTAAACAGTTTTTGTGTGTAGAAGAGATTTCCACAGCTGTAGATAAGAAATTCCACAACACCCATCACTGAAATCATCAGTAACCTTCAAGTGTGCAAGAACAACATGGGGCTATATAATGACAATGTAAATATATACAGTTGCAAAGAAAATAATTAAACCCCCTATTGCAAATTAGGTTCATTTGCAAAATTTAAATTTACAAACTTTCAGCTGTTTGCAATAAACAAATCAAACAAGAACAATTTAAATAGCTCAACACAACTAATACAACAAGTGGTTTCTCCAAATTCAGCACAAAGTGCTACTTGAATGACTACTGAAGTCTCAGAATTAATCAACCCTCTAAGTAGAATCCCTCAGAAGGGCACATATTTGCAAATCACGTGTTGTCTCAAGCACACTTGATGCTACTTATCAAATGTTTCATTAGTTGCATCAGCTGTGTTTGAGACAAAACACTTTAAATACATTGACTGGCTAGGGGTTTGTTTACAGTGTAGAAATGCTCTTACCTTCACTATTAAACATATCCCTGAGTTCTACTGTTGTTTTGATTTAATCAAACATACGATTTGATTTAATCAAACATTTAAGTGATCGTCGATCATGATCATTCAAGATTTTTTTCCCACCACATTCCTTCCACAAAGATGATGTTTCCCCATTGTCCTTCCACTTTTTAATAATGCGTTGGACAGTTCTTAACCCGATTTTAGTAGTTTCAGCAATCTCCTTAGATGTTTTCTCTGCTCGATGCATGTCAATAATTTGACCCTTCTGAAACAGATTAACATCTTTTCCATGACCACAGGATGTCTTTTGACATGGTTGTTTAACAAATGAGAAGCTACTCACTGCATCAGTTAAGGTTAAATAACTTGTTGCCAGCAGAAACATAATCTCCCATGCAGTAATTATCCAATTGGAGGCTCCTGCCTATTTGCTTAGTTAAATCCAGGTGGTGACCTTTTTTGGCCAGGCAGTGTACAAGGAAAAAAGATACAAAAAGACGGCAAAGGCACTGAATGTTCCTAGAGATACAGCTGGAAGCATAGTTTGCAAGTTTAAAGTTAAAGGAACACTCAGTACCTCCGAAAATCAGACTTCCACTTGACAATGTCCACCTTCACGAAGCTGAAGTTGACTTTTCTATTTTATTTCATTTTAATTTCTTATTCCACCTTAAATAGTGCCAGGATGTAATTGCCGCACCATTTAAAGTGGAATGAGAAACTCAAATCAACTTTAGCCTCGTGAAGGTGGAAATTGTCGGAGTGAAACAGATATATCAGCCCTCAACTACTGACTGGCAGCAGCAGTGTGTGCTTTTATTAAAAACAAAGCTTTTATGTTTTGTGTAAGAAACTAGACCAATAGTGCACGACAGTGCCTCCATACTCAAATTCCAAGACATTACTGACCCAAAAGCTAATATGCTCAAAATCATAGAAAGAGCAACAGAAGTTTTGGAATTCTGTCTGCAGATTGATAAAATAAAATTGGAACTTTTTGAACCTGTGGATCAAGTTTCAAGTTTATTTGTCATTTTGCACGACATGTCAGGACATTTATGCATTGAAATGCTTGTGGTGAGGCTCGGGTTAATACTCTACAGCAGGGCAGCATTAATATACATACTTGTACCGTTCCTGTTAAGGCGTTAGAACCAGAACTAAACAGCAGCCAAACTCTATCCACAAAAGGCTAGACAAGTCAGGATGTAGCTTCTTGCTCCGACTTTATTTGCCTTGAATATGTTATAATGAAACTGAAAAGACATAAATTACAAAAAGTCACTAATGTAGTTTCCATATAAAAGTTAAATTATAAGTCTGTAACATACACAAATGAAACAGCATATGACACCAGGACAAAGATACAGGGTAGCGCTAAGCTAGGAGCATGCTAGCATCCACAAATGATGTAATTAATCTCAAAATGCACTCTCAATGAATTCTCAAAAATATGCTCATATAAACAGTAACATTACATTCAAACCAAAATGTACTCAACTTGCAGTTCCACTAGCAAAAAGAAAAATGACCTGCGACACTGGTCTTTGAAGTACCCTGATCCATAATCCAGAGCTCCACTTTGCGCACTTTGCCATCTGCCCTGGGATAGACTGACTCAACCACTGCCATACGCCACATATTTCGTGCTGCCTGATAATCTTTTAACAGCACAACATCCTCTTTCTTGGGACTTTGATGAGGTTCATTCCACTTACATCGCCTCTGAAGTGTAGGGAGATACTCTCTTCTCCACCTTGCCCAAAACTTCTCTGAAAGAGCCTGAACTTGCCTCCACTGGCATCCGTACAGATCATTGTCAGGAAAATTTCCTTGGGGAGATGGAGCACCAACCTTCTGGGTAAGAAGAGTGGTGGGTGTTAGTAGGAAGGGTGAGTCAGGATATGTGGAGATGGGAACGAGGTGCCTTGCATCATAATTGCAGTGACTTAAGCCATTAAAGTGCACAGAACAACATGAGTGACAGTAGTGCTCTTTGAATGCTCTGACACTGTTGCTCTCTGACAAATCCAAGCTCCTTACAGGCTCCTAAAAGATTTGTCCCACAATCGGATCTAAGCTGTTTCATAGGCCCTCGTAAGGCGAAAAATCTCCTTATAGCATTAATAGAGCTTGAAATATCCAGAGATGGTATAACCTCAATGTGCACTGCCCGCGTGCTCATGCAGGTGAACAGCATTGCCCAGTGCTTGCACTCAGCTTGACCTCCTCTGGTCCTTCTGGCTTTACTGAGAACAAGTTCTGCAATTTCCACTACCATTACTGCAGCGCATAGCTCAAGACAAGGAATAGTGGGTTCAGACTGCGGAGCCAGCCGGGATTTCCCGAGGACAAAGCCCACTTCACTTTTCCCATCTTCACCAATTCCTCTGATGTAAGCCACAGCCACAATAGCTTTAGTGGATCCGTCTAACGACACACATAGCTCTGTACGTGCTGCTTGAGAGAGGGAGTTGTTAGTGTACATAGGTGGAATGTGCAAATGTCTCAGTTCCTGAAGTGAGTCTCTAAGGTCCAGCCATTCCTGGCATTTCTCATCTGGTAATGGCTCATCCCACTTACAAGTTTGGCTGCTCAGCTCTCGCAGGAGGGCCCGACCCTGTACAGTAACAGGAGCCACAAATCCTAAGAGGTCGAAGAGGCTGTTTACTGTAGCTAAAACACCACGCCAGGTGAATGACTTGTTGCCGACAGACACACTGAAGGTAAAGGTATCCGATTCTGTCTCCTAGCAAAGTTCCAAGCTGTGTTATGTTGGCTCTGCCTCCCCAGTGAGATCTAAATCTTTTATACTTCTGGCATGGTCTTCTGGGGAAAGGCTTCCATGACCACTGGGCTGTTGCAGGCAATTTTGTGGAGGTGGAGATTTGATTCAGCAAGGGATGCTTTGGTTCTCTTGAGGAGATCAATGGCTTCTTCATACGAGGGCAGTGACATGAGCCTGTCATCTACACAGAAATGCCTCTGAATTAACTTGCGTGTATCTGTGCCATGTTTACGTTGTCCCGCTTCAGCAGCTCACCTAAGTCCATAAATAGCAACAGCCGGCGAAGGTCTATTGCCGAAAACATGGACTTCCATCCTGTACTCAATGATGTTTTCATGAGGCCGTTATCTCTGAACCACAGAAACCTCAAAATGTTCCTGTGGTCCTCCCTTGCCAGGAAACAGTGGAACATTTGCTGAATATCAGCAGTGAATGAACCCCCAGCAACTGTTATTAAGATCTGGACCTGTAAGCAGCACACTTTTCAAGGACATGTCATGGTAGCGTGCACTTGAGTTGAAAACCACTCTAATCTGCCCAGGTTTCTGGGGATGGTAGACCCCAAAAAAATGGCAGATACCAGCATTCTTGATTCTCTGCAAGTAGTGGTGCTTGCTCTGCATGTCCATTCTCGAAATTCTTACCCATGAATGTCACAAACTGATCTTTCATTTCAGGCCTACGATTCAGGGTACGACACAGAGAGGCAAGCCAAGTCAGTCAAGTAACCATCTTCCTTTGCTGACTGGAGCTCCACTAAAACATCTCCAAGCTCCCGCAGTTTAACGTAGTCTTTGCAGGGTATTTTGGGGAGATTGTCTAGCCTTTTAAAAAGTGCATTCTCGATCACTTCTGGCGCAGCATAACATTCACTCAGCCTATCCCAAGCCTTCTTAAGAGCTGTGCTTGGATCACTGATATGTGCCAAGCATATCCTCTTGACGTGTTCAGATGATGCTTTCCCCAACCACTTCATTAGCAAGTCCAACTCTTCCCCAGCTGAAAGCCCCTGATCTCCTATAGCATTGGTAAATGAAAATCTTCAAGCTCTAAAGCTTGCAGGCTGATCATCAAACTGGTGAAGCCCTGTATTCACCAGCTCACGGCGTGCTAGGTACTTAGCAAAGTCGGTCATTGGAAGTGACTGTGGTTGGTTCAATGAGCTTGTGTAGCTGGCTGGCCATGAGGCTGAGGTGTTGGGATATGAAGACACACAGCGAAGATAATCCCCTGTGCCGTTGTCACAACGTGTGGGTAAGAGTCGAACAACGCATTGCCCTTACTTATGAGACTGTCATCAGGCTGAAGTATAGATGGCGTTGCAGCATCAGCATGGGAGATGGAATGCAGTTTCATTTGTTCTTTCATGTAATTGGCAGTGTGCATACATACAAATGTGCCTGGCGATGCATTAACTTCTTTTCTGGAAGTTGTCCTGCCGTCATTCACCTCAGCTGCCTCCAATGCTTCTGCATGTGCTTCAGCCGCTGCTGCTTCTCTCTGGAGTGCCAGTCTTCCTAATTCAGCATCTAGTTTGGCCTGTTCCATGACCATCCTAGCCTGTTCAACTTTTAGCTGTGCCTCCTTTTCTGCAAAGAATGCATGCGCAGCTTCTGCCTTAGCACAAGCCCTAGCTGCTGTGCTGACTGATGAAGCGGATGTGCGTGTGCCTGCAGAGCTGACTTCAGAGGCTTCATCCGTATCATCCATAATTGTGGCTTGTCATCACCTGAAGCTTTCACTGTCTTTTCACTGTACTGTTCTCGTTACGGTGTTAGAACCAGAACGAAACAGCAGCCTAACTCTATCCACAAAAGGCTAGAAGAGTCAGGATGTAGCTTCTTGCTCCAACTTTATTTGCCTTGAATATGTTATAATTTAGAGTGGAACTGAAAAGACATAAATTACAAAAGGTCACTAATGTAGTTTCCATATAAAAGTTAAATTATAAGTCTGTAACATACACAAATGACACAGCATATGACACCAGGACAAAGATACAAGGTAGCACCAAGCTAGGAGCATGCTAGCATCCACAAATGATGTAATTAATCTCAAAATGAACTTAAACAGGACTCAATTCTCAAAAATATGCTCATATAAACAGTCAGTCAACTAAAATGTTTACTCACAGACATTGCTTCAAAGAGACTGAACAGGGATGACAAAGGATTAAGCTGATCATGCATTCGTTTCTGGCTGCGCTCTTCCAACACTTACTAGGTCTCTACTTCCTCTCTCTTTTTTAAAGGAACATATTCAGTATATCCACTAAGAGGCGCTATTTTCTTGCCTACATAACCATTTCACCCTTTGCTTTGCCTGGAAGGCAAATCAATACTAATTAAACATACTAAATAATAGAGATATATTAAATAAATACAAAATACACAAAATATAAACAAAATACTGAATATACAGACAGTGATGCAGGCCATGAGGATGCTCTCTTTGGTGCATCTGTAGAAGTTGGTGAGGATGTCAGGAGGCAGACCAAACTTCCTGAGCCTTCACAGGAAGACGAGGTGCTGACAGGCAGATCTCACTACTTTGTTGGTGTGGATTTACCAGGTGAAGTCATTGGTGAGGTGTACACAGAGGAACCTAACACTGCTGACTCTCTCCACTTCAGTTCCATTGATGTGCAGGGGACAGTGACCACCCCTCTGCAGCTTCCTGTAGTCCACGATCATCTCCTTTGTTTTTCTGATGTTGAGACAGAGATTGTTGTCATAGCACCACTCTGACAGGGCGCTGACCTCGTCTCTGTAGGCAGTCTCGTCTCCATCTGTGATGAGGCCTAGGATGGTGTCATCAGCAAACTTGGAAGATAATCTTGGATTTAAGTCTGGCTACACAGTCATGTGTAAACAGGGAATACAGGAGGGGGCTGAGAACACATCCTTGAGGAGCCCCTGTGCTCAGAGTCAGCGTGGAAGAGAAGCTGTTTCCTACTCTCACCAAGGAAGTCCAGAATCCAGTTGCACAGATGGGAGTTGAAACCCAAGTCTGTGAGCTTGGGGATGAGTTTAGCAGGGATGACTATGTTGAATGCTGAGCTGAAATCTATGAACAGCATTATACCTAAATTAATCCAGCTTGTTTGTATTCGGCACTATGAATCAGCAATACGTCTGGAGGAGGGAGGATGAAGTACATACTGAAAAGAACACCTTGCCTGCAGTGGAGCAAGGAGGTGACTCTGTGATGCTCTGGGACTGCTTTGCTTCCTCTGACATTGGAAACCAGCAGCATGTGGAGGGCACGCTGGATTCATTTAGGTATAAGGAATTCCTAGGAGAAAACGGCATGCTTTTTGTG
Organism: Semaprochilodus insignis; assembly: GCA_034552555.1. Taxonomy (NCBI): domain Eukaryota; kingdom Metazoa; phylum Chordata; class Actinopteri; order Characiformes; family Prochilodontidae; genus Semaprochilodus; species Semaprochilodus insignis. The sequence continues at coordinate 17,538,683 of CM067488.1, forward strand.
ATGAAGCCAAAGCCTGGGCGTCATTGGATCCTCCGACAGGACAACAATCCCGATGTCCAAACAATGTCCAAAGGGTGTCCTACTAAGTGGTAAAGATGCTTGTCATGAATGGGTTGAACAATTCTGAGACTGCAGTAGTGGCATTTTGTGTTGAATTTAGAGAAACCATTTGTTATATTAGTTGTGCTGAAGTATTTAAATAGTTCTTGCTTGACTGAATTGTTGCAAACAACTAAAAGTTTGCACATTTTGCTGATAAACCTAATTTGCAATGAAGGTTGAATAATTTTGATATCAACTGTATAATAACTCAAACAAAATAGTCTCTGAGAAAGAAAACCATGTCCACAGTCCTCACTCCTAAAGTTATACCAAGCATATGTAGACAATAGGGCTGGGTGCTATATCGACTTTTTAAGGTATACTGATATATTATTAGTCCAAATATAGTATGACAAATATAGAGACTGTACTGTTTAAATCAATATAGTTGGTGTTTCATTAAAACATACAACCCGTTTCTTCCACAAAGCTGCACCAGTGCCTTTCTGGAGCGGTCGTGTAGAGTGAGGGCAGTGGGATGGTGGAGTGGTATAAATACGTTATGTAAAGAAACGTACTGTGGTCTTCCACATTCCTAAAAATATGGTCCCTGTAGCAACAATGGGACAATCAGAAGTAGAAGTACACATACAGAATTAGCATCTCTCAGTAAGGCACTGGGTGCCCATGTTTGCTAATGCAACATGCATCTGTCTTAGTTGTAGAGGTTCTTAATGGTGTCATGCGTTAATCCATTCCATGCAGTCTGAATATTCTCACCGAGTTCATGCAGATTTTGTGGTAGGGGTGGCGGTGGAGTAACACCAGGCCTTCTGGATATGTGATGCAGGGAAACAAACCATCCACCTTGGTGCTGACCACAATGTCTTCACACTTGGATTCGTCCGTTGTCTCCACTAAGACAAAAGCAGGACTTGTCGCTGAAGATGAGCCTCTGCCATTCTTAGTCACTCCACGACAGTCTGGCACGACACCATTGCAGTCTTTGGCGACGTTGACATGGTGTTAAGGGCAGTCATTGTAATGGTCTGCATGCATGTAATCCGTGCAGCCATCTGCCAATGGTGCTGGCAGTAACAGGATGAGTCATGGAGGCCATCACTGCTCGCTGAATGCCCACATTTGTGGCTGTTGGGTCACTTGGTGCATGTCGGATAATTTGTTGGTTCTTTCTCTACATGGTTTGTGCAGGTCTTCCAGATCCTTCATGTTGCTGGTGCATGCCTCCTTCAGTCCAGTGCTGCCAATAACGTGCTATTGTAATATCCATCTGACCCCTCTCCAAATTCCAACTGCTCAAATGTTACTAACACAACAGCATCAGTCTGAATCGAAAGCACGCGCAACAGGATGATCTTATATAGTCAGTCAGGTACAGTGATAAGGCCTGTCCTTGCTTATGTCACATTTGCGGTTGAGGGTGTAACTTCGTGTGTCTCATGATGTCAAACCTGCCCACCAAATTTCATTCCTGATGGCTGATTACTTCTGGGTGCAACTTTTTTTTGATGATGAGTGTATTATATATATATGTATATTTTTTTATGTGCTTGTTGAAGGAAACCCTGTCATTGTATCACATCCATTGATTTAAACGATTTCCGGATTTTGTGTCCAAAGTGTCCAAAGACTCAAGTCCAAGATGGACCACAGATTGAAATTCATTTAACCTAATCTAATATTTCTCTTACTCATTATGTCCTAATCAGGAAGATGAAATATATCTGCCCAGACCAGAAAAGGAACAGAGAAACAAAAACAGACGGTAAATTATGTTAATTCATTTATGCCTACACTGCACACTATTTCAGGATGATCATAAGAATTAATCCTAACTAAATTAAACATCTAATCGCACAGCTCACAAACATCCAATGCAAACAAGAGCTCCCAAAAATGGAAACAGCATATGCTTGCATACAGTATAGAATCTAAATAATGTAATACCAAACTTTAATATACACCTTTATTATTTGCTCTCCTGGATTAGGATTCTTCGTATCCAAAAGCACACACACACACACACACACACATATATATATATATATAATTTTGAGCCCTGTTCTGTACAAAAAGTACAGTAGAGGCATGTGATGATATGTGATGGTATGAGTAAAATATTGATAGCAGAACTCTGGACCATATGGAGCTTGTGAAAAGAGGAGGAGCTAATGCTGACAAGAAAAGAGTCTGAAACAGTGTAGGTGGCTGGAGATGAAGGAATGAATAAGAGTTTAAGCAGCAGAGAGACAGGCTTGATTTTTGCAATATTGTGCAGGGGGAACAAATGGTTTTAGTGTCAAATCTAACATAAGCATCAAATAAACATTTGAGCCAAGGAAGACGCCCAAATTTTGAACAAGAGGGGAAAGAGACACAGAAAACGTCATAGATAGGAAAAGTTAGAGAAGAAGTTTTACTGAGGGTCGATTTAGATCCAGTTAGCATGATTTCAGTTGCTATTCAGCATGAAGAAGTTTGTTTCTTCCAGTTTATTATTTCAGACATGCAAGTGACTAAGATGTAGATTTGCAATGGATTTGGGCATCATCATTCTGGGCATCATCAGCATAACATAATCTAGTATGAAGTGACATATGATCTCACTAAGAATAAGATTACAAATAATAAATAAGAGAGGCCCAAAGACTGGGCCTTTAAGAACCCCTTGAGTAACAGAAAATAGCCAGAGAGGGTAAAGAAACTGCTTTATATCAGTCAGGCTCAGTGTAAACCAGTCCAGGGCAGAGCTGTCGATGCACAGGTCACACTGTCTTGACGGGAGGAATGAATGACTGTTTCAAAAGCTGGCTTAAGGTCAGTAATATAAGGGTGCTAATGTTGTCTTCAGGTTGTGTAAAAAATACTGCTAATGCACACAGTGAGCAAACAAGAATGCTGTCTCTTTTACTAGTGGCAAACTCGTCAACGAAAAAGCAGCTGCTGATAATTGTATTGTAAACTTTGGCTGTATTTCAGTTATTCAGCAGTCACACATGAAGACTGTAGACTAAAATCATCCACACATGAAAATACAAATATAAACATCTTATAGCTTATTGCTTATTTCATAAGTATCGAACTTCCAAGGAGGTCAGCATCTGCAGACTCAAGAAGATCATTGGTGACTTTAATCAAAGCAGTTTCAATGTTGTGAAATGGAGGGAATCTGAAAAGGACTGAAATGGTTTGAAAAGATTTTGGTTTCTAATTCCGCAAAAGCTTGAGAACTTTTTTTTTTAGAGATGAGATGACAGCTAATAAAATTAGATGGATCTAGACTATGTTTTTTTGTGATGTACTATGGAATATTGGTAGCAACTGTATTGATCTTTTAGATAGAGGGAACCTGAGCGAAAAACAAAGGTTGATTAACAAGGGTTGTCAAAGACTGGTAGGCAAGCTTTAGTTAGGGTTGTAGAGAGAGGATCAAGGAACCAAGTGGTAGTTTTAGGAGTAGTAAAACTTCCCTTTAACTGTAATATAAATGGGCAGCTCTAAACTGCTGATTGTATGCAAAAGAGTTGCATTTTTGTGATATCACAAAACCAAAGAATCCAAGAGGAGCTTTATAAAGCTAAGTTTACCTTTATACAATACTGAATCTAAATGGTTTCTTCCATGCAAATGTTTATATCATGGTTAAAAGCCAGTAAATAGAACATACTATAACTTATTGATTTAATGTGTAAAGTTTAACTAAATTATACATCACTGGTGTATGACTGTAAAAGGTGGAACAGGGCAGACGCTTTTTGAGGTTTAAATTGATGTTGCTTTTGTCATTCTAACTGGCCTTCCACTATTTAACTCACAAGTGGTTTATTTAACAGTGCTTGGATATAGAAAGCAAGTAATTAACATACACATTGTTTTATACAGATACAACTGTGTAAATGAATAAATGAATAAATGAATTGTCTCACTCAATCATTTTCTAAACTGCTGTATCCTTCCTACACAGGGTGCCAATTTATTGCAGTAAATGAAAAAAGAATAAATTAAAAAAGTGTGCTATTCATATCTTAATAAAGATTGACTGTTAACAATACAATGCGTGTTTGTTTTAAATAATGTAGCCCATATATGCTTACATTCCTATAGTGTACAGAACTCAAAATACGAATAAATTCAAAATTATTTAGCAGTACATTTGCTTCTGTTCTGTTTCTCTAGGGAGTAGAGAAGTTATGTTCACTATAATGTCTGACTGTGTAATCATAGCAGTGGCCCAGAATAAACTGCCCTCCAACACTACGTTTGAACATTTTCAATAAAAATATATGTTTCCAGCATCCATAAATAAATGTCTGACACTAATATCATTTACTGAGCCCGCTTTGTCCTTGTGAAGGCCAGGGAACATATTAGCCCAGGATGAATGGGAAATGAGGCAGGGCTGCAGTAGAGATAATGAAGAGAGGGTGATGAGGTGCAGGGACTGGCCTTGGGCATTCAAATAGCTCGCAGGGACTGGGTTCCAGCAAAGAACAGCTCAAAGTCAATAAGTTCATGTTTTTTGATGTACAGTGTAAGGTTTAATAAGCTTTAATTTGCCATTAGGTCATCTGTTTATGGAGATATAGAAGAGTGGTTTGCCTGGTAAACAGAGAGCAAGTTATTGGCACTCTCATTAAGTTTTAGTAATTTGTTTTACATGTTCATTGACACACATGTTTAATTAAAATGTTAATTTTAGCTTTCCTTTACTTGCATCAAAAATAATCTGCAATGCTAAAGTCATAGATATTGGGCTATTTAAAGCACTGACAGTCAAATTCATATTGCAGTATAATTGTCTACTTATCTTCTTGTCTACTTACTTATCTACTTACTTACCTCTATTTCTGATTATTTCTTAAATATAATCAGATGGCCATCTTCAACCTTCATGTCAATCCTAAAATAAAAACTGAAGTGTAACTCAATTACTCTTAAATAAAATAACAAGATAACACAGTCTTATTGAATAAATATTTCCTATTTTTACACAATTTGTGCACGAGTTTCATGCTCGGCTCCGCATGTGACTTAAGCAGGGACCGGCCTTAAAGCTGTACCTGACTGAGCATATAAGGTCATCCTGTTGCACATGCTTTCCAGTCTGACTCATGCTGTGCTGGTAGCATCCTTTGCAAGCAAAATATGCCTCAGAGAACAGTTTGAAAGCAATTCGAACAGGGTACGACAGGGCACGTACCAGCGACATGTAGGTTCTGGGAGACTTATATGAACATGATAGGGAGAACCAATGGATTGTCCAACATGCGTGGAGTGACCCAACAGCCATGACTGCAGACAGATGCACTGAAGACTACATACACGCAGACCGTTACGATGACTGCTCTTAACACCACATCAATGCCACCAAAGACTGCAATGGTGTCGTGCCAGACTGTCATGCAGTGACTCAGAATGGCATCGGATCATCTTCATTGACGAATCACGCTTTTGTCTTAGTGGAGACGACCAACGAATCCGTGTGTGGAGGCACCGTGGTGAGGGTCAAGACAAATGGTTTGTTGTCATGCATCACACATCCAAAAGGCCTGGTGTCACTCCATCTCCACCCCTACTTCTAAATCTGCAGGAACTGTGTGAGAATATTCAAGCTGCACGGGATGGATTATCACAGGACACGTTTAAGAGGCTCTACAACTCCATGCCAAGACATGCATGTTAGCAAACATGGCAGCCTGACACCATACTGAGAGACACTATGCCTGTATGTGTAACTCAATAAATGTTGCCCATATCAGTCTAAGTTATTCATAATTTATTGTTCCTGGTTGTTTATTTTATTATAGTGTTTATTTTACCTAAAATGTGTACAATCTCACACACTGTGCCATCTGAGACACTTAATTTATTTAATGTCCATTAAAAAAGGCTATTATGTGCATTACATTTTTTTCATTTTCCAGGAGACATGGATAAATGATAATCCACTTTCATGAGAAAGGAAAGTCAAAGGAAAATAATAAGTTTTCAAAAGCAGTTTAAAAATGTTAATTATATATATATATATATATATATATATATAGAGAGAGAGAGAGAGAGAGAGAGAGAGAGAGGGAGAAAATATAGAGGACTCCTAACAGCCATGCAAGACCTGGTAAACCACCAAAACTGGTGCAATGAGATACAGAACGTCAGATTTCATATTTGAGAAAAAAGAGAAAATCAACCTCCAGTTTTAACCTCCAATACATCACTGATCTGTCCATCCATTTTTGCCCCTCAACCAATTTGAGAAGACAACTCAACGCTATGAGTCTGTGTAACTGTAAAGAAACCATTGCTGAGAAAAGGAAACAAACAAAGCAAATCCAACAAAAAAGCTGCAGGTGTTCTCAGAACAATAGGCTACCCCATAATACAGGTCTGTTGTATTAGTATCAACAGACCTAAATGCTTTTTCCTCATAAGTGCTTAAATGTTTCTCTCCCTCTGGCTCTTTTGATCCTTTGGTTACTCACCTCCTGAGCAACAACACTGGAGATGCGGACTGCCCTCCTCACCTGTGTGTTCCTGTGCTCATTCCCTGCTTGGGACTCCTCCTGAAGGACACTGCCTGTCACACCCCGTGACGTGCCTGTCCACTGCTTCGCTCCCTCTTCTGCTTCTGTTTTCCTCCACCACATACTGTAGCTTTAGCTGCCGCTAACAGCTCCGCAAAATATACATTTCTGCAGGAGTCTTACAGTCTGTTCCCTCAAAGCCAAAATAATGTCTTGCCCTCAGAAACCTTTCACTTCCAGCATATTTCAGCTCTCTATGAACCTGTTGTCTTACACTTAGTTTTACACACTGTGCTCCAAAGTGTAGAATCAAATGCCATGCTCCTCAGCTCATTCAGGTGTCCAGATGTCAAAAACGCAGGAGCAGCATGCAAACATTCTCTCTATACAAGCCCCTGGCAAATTTTGCATGGGCTTTGCTTATTGCTAAACTGTCTGTGGTGGTCTGCTCACACTCTCAACCATTCTCTTACCGCTTGAGCCTCACACACACCCTCCCTCTCTGCTTTGTGTCATATTCAAAACAAGCCATAATTGCATTTGGCAGTCTAACTGTCCTCTACATCTCTTGTTATTACAGCTGCAGAAATTGAATGATATGCTTTCAGTAACCCTCTGAGATCTTGTTACACATAGTCACTGACCAACAGTAACCACTTCGGTAGTGGTTACTTCTGTTTGATAATAAGGGTGACAAAGGCCTGCAAGAACCACTGCAGTACACTGGTTGAATAAAGCTGCATGCAAAAGTTTAAACACCCACTGTCAAATTGCTTCTTTTGTCAATATCTATATGAAAATATATTACAGATCCTGTACGGAAACACACAAATTTGTATGTTTTATGTTTTTTTCCAACGTTTTTTTCAAAAAAAAAAAAAAATGCAAATAAATTAAACATACTGCATTTAAGTTTGTTCCCTGTAGAAGATTTCGTTTGCTTTTACTTAACAAAACATGTAATTTGACAGGGGGTATAAAAGCAGGGGGCCCAAATTTTTTTTGTCTTAAATGACCAGAGTGCAATACAGTGGGCAAGTGCAAAAGATGATAGGTTTGCTTCAAATCAAACGAAACTATTTTTGAAAATACTAATTCAAATGGGCAATTTATTAAATCATGAATAGTACAAAAATATTTTAAAACCTTGTATCTCTATTATGTTAACAGTTTCTATTTGTGCATTTTTCATGACGTTTTGATACAATAAGCATCTGGCCTGTTTGAATCTAATATAAATCAAATTTTAAAACAGCTACAAGAGTTTGTGCCAACTACAACAAAGTCAAACATCATTATGGTCCCACATTGGGCAGTCCATATTATGCATTGTAGTACATAAAATGAATTAAACAAATGTAGTAGGGAGCAAAATAAAAATGACAGAAACCACTAAAGTAAAAAAGTTGTTTTGGAGAGAATATGGAACATAAGTACCAAATATATGGAGCATAAAAGTATGCTGCATATGGTTGAATACCTAATTCTTGTGATTAACTCTTGGGCTGTGCTGTCCAGCACTTGATCATAAAACTCAATATGGAACACAGTCTGTAAGAATTTTAAAAAGTAGTAAAAGATTTCAAGCTTCTCACATGGGAAAGAAAGGTTCCCACATTTTGAATGAATTTGGTGTACAATTTTTCATTGAATCAGCCTGTGTCTTGGTGAAGCGTGGACATGATGAAGAATACTATCGATAGTATAGATATAACACTCTTGGATGTCGATAAAAGAATCCACATGTGTAGTGTTGTGGAGGTTAGGAAAAATAGCGTTAATGCTACGCACAAAAACTACTACATCTTGTCTAGTAGGATTATACACAATAGCAAGAAGACGTCTACTATTAACAAGGAGGTCTACTTTGGATGAACCCTTTCTGATCTGGAGAGATTGTAGAAGGAAGGACCGATTCTAAACGTGTGGCTTTTATTTTTTTAGGTGAGGCCAATCATTCTCTGAGTAGAGAGTTTTTGAGGCATTTTATGGCATTTGTGTTTGCACACAGGAATTTGTCTTCTGCATTTAACCCATCCATGAGATGAAACACCCGCATACACACTCTCAAGTGAACACACACTAGGGGGCAGTGAGCACACGTGCCCAGAGCGGTGGGCAGTCCTATCCACGGCATCTGGGGAGCAGTTGGGGGTTAGATGCCTTGCTCAAGGGCACTTCAGTCGTGTTCTGTTGGTTCAGGGACTCGGTGACCCAAGGCTGGTTCCCTAACCTCCAGCCCATGACTAGCCCATAGTTAGGCTAATGTTGTAATAGGACGATAGCTAACACAGGATAAAGGGTCTTTGTTTTTATTTAGGGTAAGTGAAATGCAAGCTCACATAAGTGCAAGTGCAAGTGCAAGCTTACATAAGCAATTTTAAAGATTTAAATGATTCATTATACATCTCAGCCAAAATGGTTGCAAGTTTATCTATAAATTTCTGGTAAAAAAAAAACAAAAAACAAAAAAAAAACTGGATAACCATCCAGTCCTGGGCACTTTCCTGACTGCATTGAACAAGCAGCTTGTTTAATCTCATCTGCAGTTTGTGCTTCTAACTTCTGTGTCAAGTCAGGATCCACAATTGGCAGATCCAACCAAACAAAAAAGCCATCCGTCAATGAAGACAGACCTGTGGCCAGCTCAGATGTATACAGGGAAGCATAAAATTGCTTAAATTGTTTATTATTTGTATTGAATCTGTCGTTACTCTCAAATAAGTACGAATCTGTGGAATCTAGTGGGAAGCACAGGACTGTCGCAGCTGGTGAGCTAGTAGTTTACCTGCTTTATCCCTCATGTTCATAATAGGTGTAGCCAGGTGAAAATGAGATCATATTAGTTTTGCCTACATTGAGCTAGAAACCTTAATAGGTTTCTTTACCTTAAAGGCCACTTGGGGGCATCCTTTCATTGTGGAGTGTGGAGCGAGGGCATTCAGGGAAACCGGAAGAAGCTAGTTAGCTGCTGGGTGCTAGCTGAGGGGGAAAGGGTAAAAATTTTCGAATTGTTCTTATGTTAATACTAGAATATGCTAAACAGTAAACTCCCTGATAAAGGTTCAGTGTGGTCTGGTGTTTCATACATTAACAAAGTGACTTCTGATATTTCAGAGAAATTAGACAGTTTGAGTACATTTGGTATATTGATGATTTTATTTAAAGGAAGAGTGGTGTGATTTTAACGTTGTGTTTATTCTTACAACAACCACTACTGTATTATTTGTACTGTGTTTTTTTTTTTACTGTTTTCTCTTCTGTGTGCTCCATACATACAAGGGAGTGGGAACTCAAAGTAGTTAGAAGATGGTTCCACTGAACTTTGTATTTCAATTTTTTAAAATTATTTTAATTGAATTGTTTGATCGGCTGCTGTATTTGTAACGGTCGTGATCCAAGTTAATCTTACTAAATCCAAGATTTGCAATCCAAATAGAGAATAAACTGACCCAATAGTTTACAAGTTGTTGACCTGTGGGTATCTTACTGGGCCACATAGGTATGCATTGTTTTAAGGAGCAGGTTTTCTACTTGAGCTGTAGAGAGTAGAGAGAGGAGAGAGAGAGGCTTTTCTTAAAAATATCAGGATGGAAAGAAAGCATATACTGTACGAGTTCAGAAATGTGTTTGGACAGTGCAGATAACTTATTTTTTCCTAAGCTTTTATTCATATGCCTTACCAATGACATCAATGAAGAAATCAATCTGCTGAGATATAAACTTAACAAAATCCTCATTAGATAACAGACGCACATTTAAACACCACGGTGGGCGTGAACTTCCTCTTTGCTGTATATGCGGCTCCATTATAACGCGGGACTGGTCTGAAATGACAATTACATCATAGGAGCAAGAGCACAGGGATGGGATTAGCAATTGTCAATCAGAAGATAATCGATACTAGTAAAAGAGCTTGAGAGAAAAAGTAATACTCTCAGCCAGAGTAAAATGCCATATAAGACATTAATTCATATAAGACAGAATGATCTCTGCAAACCTTAATGGTGGCCAATTTTTGGTAGAAGAACAGTCTAATATGGGGTTAAGATAACAACTAATCTCCAAGTATAAACAGATGTGTGGAAACATCAGGTCATTTACAAAATACTCTCTGGAAAAAGCTCTCATTTTCCCAGTTAGGACCATAAATGTTCGCGAGGACCACATGAATGCCATAGAGTTGTGCTATAAAAATATAAATCTTCCGAACATTACAAGACGTCAAATGAACTGATTTATGAATTAAACTCCCCTAGATTTACCTTGAAATAAAGAGTGAAACAATTGGGTGACCCACCTTGTTCGCAATCTAGTCTGATCAGCTAACCTAAGATGTGTCTCTTGTAGGTAAACAATATGTGCATTCAGGTGTTGAAGATGATGGAGTACTTTTCTGCGTTTAACTGGTTGATTCAAACCCTTACAGTTCCAGCTACAAAACTTAAGTACACCTTTTTCTGCCTGGGTTACATTAGAGCAGGCCATATGTCAGATGTACAGAGCAATAAATGAATGTACTCATGCACTGGGTATACAAATAAGCATATAGAAAATAATAAAACAAAAAAGAAACAGGGGGAAAAAACCCTCCCTCACCCTTGCTGAAGCGCTTCCCGAAATGAAACACCTCTAAATTGCACAGAGAAAACAAACTAACCTACTCATAACCACTATGATGGTAATGATCTTTTGAGATAGATCAATTATCAATCATACTGAAATAATTAGCACAACATTCTAATACTAAACCATGAAATATACATAGCTTAATCAATAACAATAACAGTGCCACAAATAACCATAAGCTCACAAGTCTCTGGCAATGAGCCAATAAGATAGCGACATTTGGTTCACAATGTTAGTGTCCAGGATGATTTTGACAGAATACGCCTCCAGACCACTAAAGGCACCTTCTTAATAACTGTGCAGTAATCTTTGCAAGAGGTACTCCGGTGTCTGTTTCTTAATACTTGCATTCATGAAGTTCAGTGCAGCGTAACTTTATGTAGCAGGGGTTCTAGTGCGTTCTTCATCTCTTTTTGAACCAAAGCCATTTCCCCTCAAAGTTCTGTTGCCAGCAAATCATTTTTTCCATAAATGTCCTGTTTTAGTGAGTTTAACATACTTTGCAACAGGTCGACATCAGTTCTGCTAACTGCGCTAGCCATGCTAGCTTCAGCTTTCGGTAGCGGACCTAAATCAGTTGAATGCGAGGCTTTGCTGCGGCCTGCACACACAGTGAGTTGACATTGCTAACCAAAAGCAGTGAAAAGTGTGCTAAAAGTGGTTCAAATGGTTTGTCTTACCAAACACCAGTCACTATTTATTGATAAGTTATGCTAGTATATATTATTTGCCAAAGCCCTTTAGAGCTGCACCCCCAGATTAGTGGGAATTCCACTTAAATTGATTCAAGATTATTTACTTTATCTATTGAGTAAATCATTTTTTATACACAACCATTTTTATACATAACACCTGATTTTAGGAAGTCATGAAGTGATTAAACTCTGGCTATATGGGGTATAAGCAATTGCTTAGGGCCCCCAAACAGCTTAGGCCTCTGAGCATGTATTTCCTATATAGTGTCTATTACAGTTTGTAGGAAAACTAGCATGAATGAGGGGCTCCCAGGTAGGATGCTGTCTAGGGCCCTTAGAATATTGTGCATTCATATTGTTATGACGACCACAAAAGTGTGATTGCCACTAAAGCATGTTGGTGAATAATTCACATAGATCAATCGGCCAATTAGCCGAACGTTAGGTACGCCAAAGCCATGTATTTTGCTACATACATATTTTGTCAGTGAACAACCTAACACAGAAGCCTACAATTCTGTTAGTCTTGAAGAAATACTGATGGATATCTTCATTCTCTTGTATGAAAACATATATGTGACCACCATAAACAGAATAAAGCATAATGCAAGAGTCTTTATCACATGAAATAAACCACTAGTAGGCTTTAAGAACAAAAAGGACAGGTCATGTTTATGAAGAGGTCTATAGAATTATGTGGCATAGTCTTGTAAACAGAGACACAGATTAACCATACTACAGTGTGAAAAAAGGAACAATTCAGGATCCAAACCATGTCTGAAACATGGTGGCTGCTAGTGAAACTGACCAATTTGTTGCAGATTTTGCAACCCAATACTACACGTGACAATTTTATGGAAGACTACAGTATTTACTGAAATGTTTACAACACACAATATTCATTTCCTGTCTAACTTACCTGATGATGTAGCTCCACACTACTCATCATGCAATAACTAATAAGAATATAAACAGACCATTAAAAGTTCTGGTTCTGACTATGCAAACGTAAGCTTGACTGAAAAAATATTTTGAAAATGTGTTTGGCTTTCTCTTTAGAGTTTTAAACAGTACAGTGAAAAAGACAGAGACCACCCTTACATTTATTCAATTTCCAGCCAAAACAACCATTAAGTACATATTATTATTATTATTATTATTATGAATGTTTCAGTGTCAGGAAACTTGTATTAAACA
>CM067488.1:17553729-17597369 GCA_034552555.1 Semaprochilodus insignis
ATATAGCAATAAGTAATACTTTTGGATGTATCTGGAGTACCCAGAGTTCCACCTAGTTGAAAACACTATCCCCATTGAATCCCACTTTATATCCCCCTTTACAAGCTACTGACCATAGCTGCTACTGCACTGTCTGTATTTAATACCTGTGACATATGCTCATCATGCTTTAATATTTTTATTATTTTTAAAATTTATATTCTTAATAAAAAGCAGCAATTACTCAATTAATTAATTGTATTTAACTATAGTATCTATCTATCTATCTATCTATCTATCTATATATATATATATATATATATATATTCTAATATACACTCATCATCAAAAGAATAGTCGCGCCCAAAAGGAATGAAATGACACAAATTTGGTGGATAGGTTTGACATTGTGAGACATGCAAATGATTCAAGTTTCCTGCTCAGCCATGCATGTAATGTAAGCAAGGATGGGCCAACAGCCATGATTGCTGACATTTGCCACGCAGTGATGCCCTCCATTAGACAAGCTGGACGGATTATCGCAGGACACCATTAAAAAACCTCTACAACTTCATGTATACATGTTGCATTAGCATACATGGGGGCCTAATGCCGTGCTGAGATACACTAATTCTGTATGTGTAGCTCAATAAATATTGCCCGTATAAGTCTAAATTTTCATCACTTATTTCTCCTTGTAACCTTGACTTTTTGAATAGCATTGTAATCCAACACTTTCTTCTGGGTGCAACTATTACTTTGACGATGAGTGTACATAATAATAATATTCCAATATATACATATATATATATATATATATATATATATATACATATATATATATAATGTGACTACTGTTCTAAGATTTCTGGTGGGAACCTTATATTTCATATTATATTCTATACTGATTATACAAATAAAAAAAATAATTTATATAATAAATTTCTCTGTAATATCCTCTGTAAGCCAGTGACACTGCAGTCTTTACTGAATGCTTCAAAACAGCATTGTATCTCTGATGAAAGGCTGAGTAATTGAAATACTCTACTCACCTGAGTGACTCTTTCAGTCACATTGTGGGTGCGGTCTATCAGCTTGCAGGGAGCAATGATGTCGATTTCACTTGGTGGAAGAGTTATCAAGGGGTCCGGCTTGAAGTCTATTAAGTTGTGTGTAGCTGCAGGGACCGTATTTAACATGCGGAACCGTATCAGGTCTGAGTCTGATGTGGAGTTGGGCATGCTGGCTTTACGACGCATCGTACCTGGGGAAACAAAAATGATTTTGAGGCTGTCTTTATTGGGTTTTTTTCACAATTTTTTTCAAATTTGTGATCCAAACCTTCCTTCTGTGTCCTCAAAGGTAGGAAAAATGTTGTCACTGTCAGAACAAAGCTTTGCATCTCCACTTTTGGTGATTTTAATTCTTAAATTAGATTCAAATTGTAGATCCTGTTCATGCTCAAGTAAAAGTTATATTATTATTAGATAATCATTAGTTAATTAGTTAATAAATAAGTTTCTATTAATCATGTCCTTATTTTTTTCCTAAAACCATACATCCTAAAGATGAATGACATTTTCATGAGCACACCTTAACTGACAGTATGTGATTTATCACTGAAAGACCTTGTTAAGACCCTAGCATTTGTTAATCACATGAACTACACTGTGTACTCACCTGTGCTGTTGGGTCTTATGGGCAGTTTTTTGTCCCAGCTGAAGTCATTGGTGGGTGAGCGTCGCATGCTGCATAGACTTTCACAAGAGCGGCTGTGGGACATGCTGCAGTTGGAGGGTGAGGTCTCTGACTTGGGGCAGTGCAGCCGGGGGGAGGACCGAGAGAAGCCCTGGGTCATGGGTTGGGCCAGTACTGATGGCTGCAGCTCACAGGGAGACTCTAGCGGAGGCTCGTCCTCCCACAGGAGCAACGGAGGCCCCTCTAGTGCAGCACATTCTGGCAGGGACAGCAGCTTGTCCAGAGCCACTGATTCATGGCCCATGTGAGGCATCTCCTGCATGTGACCCATCTCAGCATCATCACGTAGTGGATGCTTACTGCCACTTAGAGGCTGCAGCAAAGGCCTGGGAAGTCTGAACCTGTGTCTGCTGCAAGCTGAGAGACAGAGTTTATCTAATTTACCTGAATCTATCGAACTGACCTATCCATGCTTCACCCACAAATATGTTCTCTTAACCATTTTCGGGTCAGACAAGCCTTACACTTGGCAAAAATCCCTTTCAACCAAATAAGACATTGTAGCTATCTTTAGTTACAGTCCTTTAAATGTAAAG
The DNA here is from genome assembly GCA_034552555.1 of Semaprochilodus insignis. Taxonomy (NCBI): domain Eukaryota; kingdom Metazoa; phylum Chordata; class Actinopteri; order Characiformes; family Prochilodontidae; genus Semaprochilodus; species Semaprochilodus insignis. The sequence continues at coordinate 17,556,003 of CM067488.1, forward strand.
TGCAATGACATTGAGTTGGTTTGTGTTGTTATAGCTAACTGAAAATAGGCAGGTAGCATAGGACAATGCTAACTTTATATATATATATATATATATATATATATATATATATATATATATGTTTGATCCACCTTGACACTGTGGCTTTCACACTCCACAGTAAAGAAATAAGCATTCAGACACAGCACATGATATCATTATAAAAAGTGGTTTTGAAGGGATCAGTGTTCAGGGACAACAATGTTATGCTAACATGTAGTTGTTACTGGATGTTAGTTAAACATTGTAACCATTGTTAATGTATTACTTTGTGTTAGTCAGTCAACACTTAATGTAAAGTATTACCCAGAACTCTTTTGGAACAATGTACTCTGGGGAGCTGAAACAAAAATAGAACTCTTCGGCATGAATTCAGCTTGTCATGTGTGAAGAAAGAAGAAAGAAGGCAACACCAATTCTTCTCTGCAAACAGTATTTGAGCATTATACATCATCAAAGGAAACGTGAATGGAGAAATTAACATTTTTGTCCATTTCTGTCCAAGTATAAATCTAACAGACATTATGTGTGTAAAGTTTTGGACGAGGGTACATGCTTCTATGAAAGGAAATATTTGTGGGTAGAGCATAAGTATGCCAGTTCGCACATACTAAAACACAAACTTCTTACAGCCAAATATACAATGCAAATCAATTCTTGCATGTATATCAATGTTAATAACATTCACAAAATCATCTGCATTGATGTATCTACTAATAAAGCCTACACAAATTGTAGTTCTTAAAACAATGGTTCAGCCTTACCACAGATGTAGTCATGCAGCTATGTTTGATTCTTTTACGTATTTTATTAGACAATTTATACATGTAGTACACACCGGACTATGTGGCAAAATGTAAGTCTTTGTTACTGGTTGGCTACATTAACCTTGTAGCTGCAGTGCAAATCTCAAGAAGTAAAGCTTAGACACCAAATATGTCTTGGCTGATCCGTCTCATTTAGGGTATGGGGAAAATCATAGATATTTGATATTTAGGGAAACCATTGTTTTAAGAAAGGTTAGGACCTATGGTGCATGAAATATAGTTAAGAATCCTAATACACTCTGAGTAAGACAGCAATACTGTAGCACCTTTAGAGAGCCAGGGAATGGGCAATTTGACGTTGCGTGCTTTTAGTGGTGAACTGTTTGTTCCTCTATCCTGCTGGTCTGCCAGCTCAAAGTTCAGGATGAACATGATGACCATTCCATCCTCGTTTTTTACTGGAACCACATCCACCAAACATGGGAAACACACCCCTGCACAGAAAGTAAACATTCAGATGTACTTGTGCATCAGTGTGGCCATACACTTATTTGTTTGACAAAAGAAAATTTGACAGCTTTCGTCCACTAGAGGGAGATAAACAGCAGGATTCAGATGTGTTCTAAACGTGCACAATTAAAAGTGTACACAGCAATCACATGACTATTTTTGCTGTAGCAATTAAGCCACAGTGGACATGCTAAAACTGGCTCAGAACTTAACTTATACAGTTATTCCACAACTTACAACAAAAGGTCTAAACCACAGATAAATACCTGTCTGTAAAGTCCTACAATTTCTTAATTACAAGACATGAGCAAGCTTACTATACACATCCACTATCCACATGTTTTTTTTTCAGGATATATTTACACTTTAAATATAAGTAAACAATGAATTGTGATTGTAATGTGAGAATGGGTTTGTTTCCTTAAAAAAAAATAACAAGTATTTCCTGTTAGTATCCATTACCTGTTTCAGCTAATTAATCCTTAAATAAAATGAGTGCAGAGTGCTGATCACCCTGACATTTCACTGACAAGGCCTGAAAGAATGTAAAATCATCAATAAGAAAAGGAAAACTTACAAAAATTACAAATCTAAAAAAGTAGCTGCTGGTGTTCTCAGAACAATGGACTGATCCCATAGCCGAGATTACAACATCACTGAACATGTTTGGTATAACTTTGAAGGCTGAACATTGGAGATGATGAAAACCGAACGCAAATCTCAGAAAGAAATAAAAGCAGTGCTAAAGACAAGGAGTGAACACACTATCCTAATAATGACTTTTTTTGATTGGAAACTAAATATATGAAGGGTGGTCTCAATTTTGTACTGTACTGTATGATTATAAATAACTGTATTTTATTTATAAATAATTTACTGCAAGTTCAATCAGCCTTGTTGAATTTAGGACTTTCACAGTTAATGATAAAGCTTTTCTTTGTGAAATGCTACACCACAAAGACATGTGACTTAATATGGCCACATTTTGTTCTGTTTCTTCAGTGACCTCAGCACTACACATGCATTAGAGACCCAGCTCTTCCTACTGCCACAGCACCAATACGGTCTGCTTCCCCAGTGCTTGCAGTAGTGGGAGGATGAAGTCTAAGGGGACCCTAAAGGACACAGAGGACATGCTAGGGACAGAGGGCACACTTTGGTCTTTCAGTGATTACAGAAGAGAATTATCTATTCTTCTCTAAATCATTTTCTTCATAGCACCAGCATCTGCTACTGTATAACATCATCCCGTACCATCTGCTCCTGAATGCCACCCAAGCACAGAGGCCCCTGAGTCACAATCTTAATACAGGTAACAATGGAGCTTTTCATGTAAATATGCCGTCATGTGCATAGGCTGATATATTTCAACCATCTGTAAAAGCATGAGGAAAATGAGGGAGAGGATTAAAAGCCCTGAGTCCTGAGAGATATGATTTGCAAACAAAAGCTTTATGTAGCAGAGGGGTTTGGCTTCTTCAGCACCAAGGACAGAGATTCCAGGATCACAGAGGTTAATGCCACAAGAGGAAAGGATAATATTTTCCATAAGACTATAAGCGCCATATAAAAATTTAATTACCAACGGAATTTTAAGCCTCAAAAGCTGACCCGGAGTCACCTATCTCGCACATCATGCACTCCTTTCCCTGCTTGCTCTCTCCTGGCCCCAGCCTCGCTTGCTTTGTGGACCTGGTTTAAGTGTGCTGTAGAGAACTTGGTACTGGCAGGTGCTTCACAAATTATCAACAGTGGCCTGGTTCTGGGGTTTCCCTGCACAAAGCTATAAACACAGTAAAGATGAGGAGCTGAATCAGGTATGTCACCAAACTCTGCTGGACTCTATACATTTACAAGTCTTTATGAAGTGGATATTTACAGGGTCCTCAGTTCTGGTCTCCTGTATCATAATTGCAGTTTTTAAGGAAATTTGTTTACTGAAAACAGCAAAAGCAAAACAAATAAAACTGCATAATTCATTCTCATTTAGTTCCTGCTAGTTTTCCATTTACCAACTGAATTTTTATTTAAGGGGGATTTTTAAAAAAATGTTTTTAAAATGAATAGTACTGGAATATGCCAAAGAGAAATTTATATGCATTGTTATGAATAAAAAAGTTTACCTTTTGTATATTGTGTGCAGCTAGCATAAGAATACTGTAGTGACTTATATTAGTTTTTAAGTGTTGTAAGTTTGATGTAGATTACTTAGAATGTAGAATACTTAACATTCTACTTTAAGGGGTATTCTCTGTATACCTTTCATGTTGTGTGAAAATTTCTGCATAAATACATAATTTCTTCTGCTTTAACCATTTTTATAAACTAACTGGTGTTTTTAGGGTTGTTGTCTTTCTGCATGACTCACCTTCTGTTGAGGTTTATCATTTTCCTCTGTTGAGGAAAATATTCTTTTGTAGAATTTATTGATACAATCCAGAAGTCATAGCTGCATCAAATACAGGCCTAAACTGTGATACTGCCATCAACATGTATCTCAGTTTGGATTTGCTAAACATAACATTTTTTATTTAAGCCATAAAATCCATTTTGCCTTATGGGTGCACATAACATTTCAGTAAACTACTTGCTCATCCAGATGGTAAAAATATATTTAGAACCTTTTCCAGCCTATCGAACACTGGCAATTTTTTTCTGAGGTCTTCAGAAATAACATTTGACTAAGACATGGCTGTACTAACAAATGTGTGTAATAGAGACTAGATTTTGATGTTAGTAATTTGTTGTTTTTTAAAATAGTGCATGTGTCAGCCACACTCACAACTGATTGCCAACCAACTGATTAAACCTACTGACCCCCACTATCCTCTATATCAAACTTTTGGTAACAAATACATTTAATGTTTAATTTATTTATTCAACAAATGAATGAAGAACTATATCATTTGTGATATTAAATTGTCTCATTTGTTTTATTTGGTTCTCTTTATCTTTTGTTACAGTATGTGTTAATTGAAGATCTGTGTTCACAAACATTCAAGCAGCACTGTACAAGAAGTGCTGTTGTTCTACAAGTCATTTGTATTTCAGATATTAAATACATCATTTAGCCTCTGTAATCTGTTGGTAGTATTAAATAAGGTTCAGTTTTGCACACTGACACAAAAAACAGTTATCTTGTTGTTTCATTTTTAATGTTCTTTATCATTTGAGTAGAGTAGCTGTCCTTTACAATGTGTCAAAGTGTAATAATAATATATAAAAATACAGATGTTTTATTTATATATCACCTTTTCAAAGGTGAAAGTCACATATAAATTACTAGGGAGAAAATAGCTTTGACTTAAAATATAACATAAGAACATTTGTTCTTTCTCTTAAAAAACTTGCCTTTTTGGAGTTATTGGCTTTTTTTTTAAACAAAGACTATATATACATATGTTAATGAATGTCTAAAACAGGCCTCACCTGGACCTGTTCTGGATTTTTTTACATACAATTTCTATATACCATATTGGAAAAAAAAAAAAACTGACCATTGATACAGAAGACAGATCATTCATAAAGACAGTGGCCACCGTCTGTCCCTTTCTAACGGATGTCAGTTAGAAACAGGAACCAGGAGAAAAGAATCTGCTAGCAGTAACTCCGGGGGGCCTCTCCATATCTACACATCTGCCTGGACACATCCTGCTGCCTAAGGGGTCTTGCCACAGATACCTTTGTGACTTGGAACTCAGTTGCAAACTAACCTAGTTCCGCCTCCAGTTGTCTGTACATAAACTCGGGGCACACACCGAGAAGGTAGGGTAGAGAGAAGGTAGAGTTCTCCTTGAGGCTCGCTCGAGTCCCTCATGGGCTCACTCCGACCTCAGGAAAGGTGAAGACCACGCACTCTCACGCAACGCTCCTGCGCTCCACTACAAGCAGGGCTGGCCAGCGGAAGATGAGTCCTCTAGAAGCAGACTCAGCCAGAAGCAGAGTCCCTTCAAAAGAGCCCTCGAAAGAAATCAAGATGTAGCCAGAGCGGGGTCCGCTCACCTGACTGCAGCGTCTGCTGAAGCATCCAGAGCTGCGGACCAGATAAGCTAGCACCAACTGCCAGAAGCCAGAACACGTGACCAGAGACAGCGGCCCAGCCAGCGGATCACGAGGTGCCATCCTGGACAACCCATGGGTCAACGGTTCATCTCCCGGACCATGCTAAAAGACCAGGCCAGCCTGCACTAGATCACTAGATGTCTCGTTAATGAACTCTCACCCTGAGATTGGATCAGATGGCAATTACTGTTTGTGCATAAGTTAAGCTACACTATGTCCTCGAATATCCTAATAATTAATTAATTAATTGGTTAATTAATTATACCCATATCCCCCCATGTGACAATACAGGGCAGCCCTTATATTTGCCATGCTAACTTTAGTATAGATTTCAAATTTGTTTTATTATTTATAACATTTATAAATAAGTTACACACAAGGACAATATTGTTGATAACCTTCTGTTAAAGAAAGAAAAACCCACAATAGTCACTGAAATACCTTGAAACTGACAAAAGTAATAAAAAATAAAAAATACTGAAAATCAAGTAATGAAAATCAGACATTGCTTTTCAATACAATCTGGTTCAACAGAATCATTAAAAAAAACTAATAAAACTGGCCTGGACAAAAATGATGTACCCCTAGAAAAGATTGAAAATAATTTGACCATAGGGACGTGTCCTGTAATTACCATCACATGTGTCTTCAAACCTATTTAAAGTAGTCATTGTGCTGTTTGGTATCATGGTGTGCACCACACTGAACATGGACCACAGAAAGCTAAGGAGAGAGTTGTCCATCACTGTCTTAGCCAAGGTGAACTTAATGTAAGATGACAGAGGAGGAAACCGCTGTTGATGCAAATCATAAAAAGCAAGACTGGAATTTGCTCAGTGGCAGGTCATGGGTCCTCCAACAGAATATGACCCAAAACACACAGTTTAAAACATCCATGAATGGCTAAGAGCAAAGCATTGGACTACTCTGAAGTGGCCTTCTATGAGCCCTGATCTAAAAACTATTGAACATCTGTGAAAATGAGCTGAAACATGCAATCTGGAGAAGGTTCCCTTCAAACCTGAGACAGCTGGAGCAGTTTGCTCATGAGGAGTGGACCAAAATACCTGTGGACAGATGCAGAAGTCTCATTGAGAGTTACAGAAATTGCTTGATTGCAGTTATTGCCTCAAAAGTTTGTGCAACAAAATGCTAAGCTAAGGGTACCATCATTTTTGTCCAGGCCAGTTTCATTAGTTTTTTTTTATTATTATTATTTTTCTCTTGAGCCACAATTCAAAAGCAATGTCTGATTTTCAAATTTTTATTTATTATTACTTTAGTCAGTGTCAAGTTATTGCTGTGACCATTGTGGGGTTTCTTTCTTTAATGGGAGGGTACCAACTATTTTGTCCATGTCTGTATCCACTTTTACTGATTTGAAAAAATGTCAAAACAGAACTAAAGTGTGATAAACTGATAGTCAGTTTACATTTCCCAAATGCTTTAGCCAAGCACGTTAATGTTATTCCTCCTAATAAACAGCCACACGTTCAGCTCTGTCTCCTTATTTACCACCATCACTGTTATATATTATTTGACAAGTTGTACCTAATTTAAGCACTATAATTTACGCAATTTGTTGGAAACTAATTCTTCTCTGTGTTTTACTTAGAACTAGAGGAAGAGTGTGACTTTCTCTGTTGTTTACCTCCAGTTAATCTTAAAAGCTGGAATCCTGCCATTTCATTCTTCACTCAGATTATCTTCATGGTTTATCCTTAGTGCTTTGAAGGAGTGCAATATTTTTTTAATGGTTTGCACATCTAATTAGGGATTGTGCGTAAGAGGATTATATTCGACGGGTACCCTACTAAGTGGAAGGAAAAACAGAAATAACCACAAATAACCAACAATGACTGTATGTATTTTATACACTGATTAAACACAACATTAAAATCACCTCCTTGTGGCTACACTGATTTTTCATTTTACCAAAACACAACAACAAATTTCATCAGCTTCTATTACATAATTGTCTGATTGCAATTATTTAACCTCACAGAGTTATTGACTTTCACAATTATTTGTTCACATCACAACAAACAGCACGCAATTTGGCTGCTTTTCCAATTGATGTGTTAAGCTAAATTCATGTAAACAAAAGAAAATGCAGAAAATGCAATTATTAAGAAATATCAAGGTTCTAATGAGATCATGCTATAAATTAAATTATAATGATGTGGCATAAACTTGAATAGATTTGTTTAGATAGGTCTAAAAGGTGTTCTGCTGCATTTGCCTCAATTTGTTTGTTTAGTCCAATCTCTACTCTCTCTCTTTAATTAATTAATTAATTTATTTTTTATTTTAATCACTATGTACTGTATATATTTGGAGAGACATGTATGTATGCATGTATAAATATCTTTTTAGGTGTACATATGCATATATCTGTATATTTACGTGTAAGTGTGGATATCTGGGTGTATTGGTGTGCTTCTGTGTTTGTATATGTGTGAGGATGTATGCATATGCAGAGGAGCAATTATATTTATATATTATTTTACTTCGACCCTCTCCTCCCCTCCTTAGAACAGGCCCTGGGATTGTATATAGCTTTGTCATGTTTCATTCTTAGTGCTTTGATTACATGTAGTTATAATTAATAAAAACTATTCATCACAAAAAAAGAAATGCCAAAGTTTCTGACTATAACAGTCGTGAGAAATGTCTGTCTATTTGTGTTTGAGTTCTTTCTGTCAGTTAGGACCTACTAAGATCCAACAGCTAGCAATAGAGGTATACAAGACAATGGTTTTCCAAAAATGTATTTTTTAATTTTGCCATCTCAGAAAGTCTAGTAAGTTTGTTTTAACACACTATTACAACTAAAAAAATATAGCCGCAAGCAGCAATGATCAGGGTCCAAGCTGACTTTGCAAGTTAGCTCAACATTGCTATTTTGGCTAGGTAGGTAAAGTATTGCACAGATATTCGATTCGCAAAGTTATTTATAAGTTTTACCGCTTTGATATGCATGCCATAATTTGGCCCAGTGGACCCATTAGTGTCTTTTTGACATACAGGAGCTCAGTGAAAGTGAGTCAGTATTTGTCAAAAGGTCACCACTTGTTATGATTAATGATCAGGAGCCTTCAACAAAGCTGTATGCTAAGTTTTGTTCAGATTGACCTTTTGACCTCTGTTTAATAGGCTGCAGTCTTTGAAAGTCAAAATACCAAACAAGGAGTGCAGTTTGTGACATGACATGTAATTACAGTTGTTCAGGTTAGAGAACTGAATCAAATGAGGCCAAGTATTCATCTGTAAACCTTATAATATCAAGGCAATAGAACATTTTATGATTTTTCATTTGAGTGCTGCGTAACCCCTTAAGGCTGATCTGGACAATTAACTGCTGATGAGTTATAGCAAATTAACTTAGAAATGTCATTACTGCAATGGTTAATTGACAGATGGAGACCCTAATGAGCACAAATGTCAAGTTTTTTTGCTAATTATTTACCTAGAGACTCTAGAGAGTAATTCTAGACCAATTTTAAAAAGTTAGGGTTAAAACCCAGAGACTAGTTCGAAATGTGTGGTTCACAAACAGTTAAAAGTCGCAAAAAAAAATTAATTTTTTAATTAATTTTTTAATTGCAAAGTTGTTTGGAGTACTGTACTATATGATATGACTATATGATGAAACCAGTTATGTGACCATCAGTAAAAACATGTACGGGTAATATATAATAAATACTTTATTTTCATGAATAGTGTCCCCCAGGGGTCAAATCGTATGAAACTTCACTGTTACTTAGCAATTACTTCTATAGACACACTATTCAAGTTTCATGATGACTGGTTAATTTTAAGCCTTCCAAATGCCTGTTGATTGTACTTAGAAATTCACTTATAATGTGTCTCAAAGACAATGCCTACAAAGTTGCAGCTCAATCGGACAGCTAGAAATAGCTAACATAGCACCCCCTCGATATGCCACCCCAGAATCTAGTCCTAAACCAAATGCTCAAGTGTCAATTTTTTTGGATGAAGCATTCTTGAGTTACAGATTTTTGAATTAATTATGTATTTTTTTCAGGTTCATTTTGCAGCCATATTGTTTTAAAAAAATCCGATTTTTTTTTCAGAATTTTTGTGCGTAAACCCTAAGACTAGTTCGCAAAAGTAGGTTTTATGTCTATCTCAGGCCCCTTGATTTATTCTATCGTATGTCGTGCGTCAGTCTATTTTATGTTTATTGTTTATTACATTCAATATACTCTTGTTCTTGTTTTAGTTGTAATCTATTTATAGTTAAATATTTATTTGCTACACCTTGGGACAGAGAGTAACACAATTTCAATTTTCAGTTTTCACAGTCATATCCCAGGCTTACTATGTTCACCATGAGATCTTCAGTACAATTAACAAACATTCAGCAACAAAACGCAACATTAAACGGAAACCAAATAACATGTGATTCAATTAAAAATAGTGAATGTTTAATTTATTTTAACATTGGCTTGCACTGAAGAACAATATCGCTCAAAATGGATGAACGCTCGTAAACAGGGCAAACATACTTATGACGCATTTTCTGAGACTTTTCTTATACTCACTCACATATTAGCACTATGCCGACCAACCCCGTTCTTAAATCGGCCTTTGGGGTAAGCTGGAACATTTGCACCCATGTCACTTTGAGTGAATTATTCACAAAATAAAGTTTGTTTGCATATGTAGCAGAGATGTGCACGTTCCAAATGATTCATTTCGCTCAATTAAAAACATAATTCAACAAAAATTTAAATGTGTTAGGCTGAGCTCTCATCATATGACTGACACTGTGGTGGCCTATGAGCTCTATTCTTACCATCTTTCCTATACAGGGAGATCTCCACCTTCCTCTCCTCAGATCCTAGGAGGGCCTTAGTCATCTGAGCCACAGCAGACCTCCCCGTGTGAGGCCCATACAGGAAACTGCAGGTACACGGCTTTTGCATGACCTCAGCTCGTGTGTAGCCACACATGTGACAGAAGCCGTCATTGCAGAAGATGATGGCACAGTTTTCCACTCGCGCATTGGCAATGATGAATTTACGATCTGTTGAGATATTGAAGCTATAGATTACCTTACATCCTGGAAATACCTTTACAGATGTCAATAAAACAATCACATATAAAAATGAGGAAAGCAAAAATATCCAGTTGCAGACTGGACACATTTAAGCAGATTATGTGGAGTTGCGTGGTTTAGATGCGTAAATTCTTATCATGTTAGGGGAGAATCCACTGCTGTTTTAGCATTTTTTCTGCTGACTGTCTGCACAATTCATAATGATACTTCATCCAGTGCAGTTTGATGTAAAATGATACACTGTAAAATAATTAAATAATGATTTGGGTGTTACTTTGCCTAACAATGCTATTTGCCTTACAGAGAATACAATGCATGTAACTATGCACCATTAATAGATGGCCTAAAATAAGTTTTAGATCACAAGACTATCGTAAAACAATATCTCAGGCAGCATATTCAAAAACATTGCATTTCTGTGAGGTAGCTTTAGAGATGTGAAATGCTGTAGGCGACTGGTTCCTGTCACAATCACTGACTCTAGAATGGAGCATTTCACATCAACTCTCTTAATACAGTAACTTAGAAAACTTGACAGAATTCCCCCTTAAATATTCCATAGAATATAGATAGAGGTATATATATATATATATATATATATATATATATATATGTATGTATCTTATAAATACTCCATAGTAGAATATAGATAGAGGTAAAGCCTAATGTTGACTAAATTCCATTGGTAAATCACCATACGAACTTCTCTTAAATCTAGGATTAAACTTAATTTGAGTTTGAGAAACTAGTTTCGGGTTAAAAAAGTTGTTTAGCTCTGTAAACATATCAATAAACCTTCATGATGATGATGCAGTAGTGGTGATAATGACTTTGGCTGTATATACTACACAGTAACAGTAATAACTCTTACTTTGTCCCTCGAACTTCCGGATGATGGTGTCTAGGAAAGTGTTCTGGGGGGCGACGTGTCCCCTTCTCACCGGCATTATTCTCCTTTTGGACCAAGCAGAACACCTTTAACTCTGTTGGCTCGTCAGTTGGTGATACTCCCGTTTTTTGTTTTTTTTTTTAATTTTGGTTTTCAAGTCTCCTGCTTGCCCGCGAGGTTTAATTTTTCACCTTCCTCGACTTTATTCCATTCTGACCGGCTGACAGCTGCTCTGTGTGAACACGAGGGAGTCGCTGTGAGCACTTAAACCCTCCAAGCTTCGCCTCTCTCTCCTCTTTTTTAATCTAATTTGCTTACACGTGGCTGAACGTGCAGAGAGAGGGCAGAGATGGGGGGGTGAAGCTGGATCTTCTCACTATTTCAAAGGACCGTTAACTTGGAAAATGCCCTAATGCCCAATTAGTCTCGCTTCTTTGAGTTATCAAAAACGCAGGTGTCCAGAGATCATTCTAGCACATCAGCAGGATAAAGCTTCTTTAGAGAAACACCAACTGTGGTTTCTTCATCATTCTCTCTTGCAGACATAAAATGATAGCAATTTCTTCTCATTTTTTCATAGTGGATGAAAGAAAAAGCTCTCAGAGCACAAGTACAGTGGCATACAACCACATGCAGTTTTAACACCGCTTCCCGTCACTTTTAAGAATCTATTTTGAGCATCTATTTATTATTTATTCATTATTATTTGAACAGCTATGTATAGCTTATTTTGATAAACTAAAAAAAGTTAGTTAAGTTGTTATTCTTAGATGCTTTCTCATTTATCTCATTATCTCTCTATCCCTCCCTCCCCTCTTTCTTTTTCCTTCCCTCACTCTCTCTTTTTCCCTCTCTCCCCCTTTCTTCCATTCTCTCCCCATTTCTCCCTACCTCTCTCTATCCCTCCCTCCCTTCCTTCCCTCTCCTTCCTCTCTCTTTCCCTCTCTCCCCCTCTCTCTGCTTCCCTCCCCATCTCTCACTCCCTCCCTCCCCTCTTTCTTTTTCACTCCCTCACTCTCTCTCTTTCCCTCTCTCCCCCTTCGCTTCCCTTCCCTCCCAATTTCTCCGTACCTCTCTCTATCCCTCCCTCCCTTCCTTCCTTCCCTCTCCCTACTTCTTTCCCTCTCCCTCTCTGGGGGCCCCTTTTATTAAAGCTGATTGTGCAAGCTCTGTGACAGTCAGGACAAGGCCCGGGCCTCACATTATATATTCATGTACTGCCTTATAAGACAATGGGATCCTGTTCCCTGAAACTGGCATTGGGAGCACAGGGGGCAGCCAGCCTTAGACCCAAGACCTGACATCATAGATTCATAAAGTTTATGTAATAAAAGGGGCCAGTTCAATTAAGCTGGCTGTGGGAGCTCAGTGCTAGCCAGGCCGAGGCCCGAGATCCAACAACATACATACATACATACATACATATACCCCGATTAAAGGAAGGGAGTTGTGTTGTTGCAGCTGGCTGTGTGTGATTTGAGGCTTCCAGGCTAGGGCCTGAGACCCAACATCATACACACAATACCCCATATAAGAGAATGAGTCCCTGTTCTGTGAAGCTTTATGTGGAAACTTTCAAGAAGCCAGACTGAGGCATTGTTTTTGGCAGTGGCTGTGGGAGCTTTTAGGCAGCCAGGCTGAGGACTGAGACGCACTACACATACATATTCCAATTCATTGGAGTAGGGCATTGTTAATATTTTCTGGGGGGATTCTGAGGGAGCCAACCTTAGGCCCAAGACCCAGTGTCATACATACATATACTACTATGTAAGAGAATAGGGCAATGCTCATTATGCCCAGCTGCCCAACATCAACAGACGTTGATATCTGGTTGAATGTAAGTCATGACATCAGATGACCAAAATCCTGTGTCTAGATAACCTGCAGTGCCAGCTTCGATTTGAAGTAGAACACTGAAGACAAATTATGTTGATATTTAGTTGGTTTTAAGTTGTGTTGCTGTGTAACCAAAATCATTGTCTTTCAAACATCACATCCTGATGTCATATTGATGTGAAATACCAACATTTAGTTGTTAGATAAGGTGACCAAAACGTCTGGTTAATGTCATAATCTTAACGTCAGCTTGACGTTACAGATTAAGATCATTATATGTTGATATTTGATTGGTTTGTCTGTCATATTTTGATGTCATATTGATGTAAAATGTCAACTATTAGTTATGGGGTACAGTGACCAAAACCAAACATTGCTAAACGTCATAATCTTAACGTCAGCTTGACATTATATTCTAACATCATTAGATGATATTTAGGTTTTTATATATTGACATAATAATATTGACATAAAATACCAACTATTTGTTATGAGGTACAGTGACCAACACCCAAATCTGGGTTGTCATAATTATCATAATTTTAATAATCTAATTGTCATAATCTTAACTCAACATTACATTCTAACATCATTAGAAATTGATATTAAATTTTTTTTAAATTGTGTTTTTATGTAACCAAATTCTAATGTCCTCCAAACGTCATATTCTGATGGCATATTGACATAAAAGTACCAGCAATCAGTTGTGATGTACGATGACCAATATCCAACGCCTGGCTAACATCATAACCTTAACCTCAGCTCAACGTTACATTCTAACATCATTAGACCTTCATATTAGAGGTCATATGGACATGAAATTCATTTAGTTGTTAGGTACGTGTCACGCTGATCTGGCGGAGGTCTTCAAAAAGACCAACGCCACTAAACTCCCTCCACATCGACCTCACGATTATGCTATTGAATTAATTGGCAATCAAATACCCCCTAAGTGCTGAGTTTATCCGCTCACCCAAGCAGAGGACAAGGCCATGGAGGAATACATACAGGAGGCTTTGGCTCAAGGTTACATACGCCCTTCCACTTCTCCTGTGGCCGCCGGCTTCTTTTTTGTTAAAAAGAAGGACGGTGGTCTCAGACTGTGTACAGATTATCGTGGCCTTAACTCTGTAACTAAACCCTATCCATATCCGCTACCATTAGTTCCCGTTGTACTTGAGCAACTCAGAGGCGCCACTATTTTCACTAAGTTAGATTTGCGGAGCGCCTACAACTTGGTCAGGGTGCGAGAAGGTGATAAGTGGAAGACAGCCTTCCTCACCACCAGGGGGCACTATGAGTACCTGGTGATGCCTTTCGGGTTGAGGAACGCCCTCTCTGTCTTCCAGTCATTCATCAATGACATGTTAGGTCAGTTTGTTATCGCTTACATCGATGATATTCTCATATACTGACCTGATCTACCCTCTCACATTCTACACATCCGGAAGGTTCTCTCTCATCTCCTAGACAACCATTTGTTTGTAAAGGGGGAAAAATGCAAATTTCATTTGGGGTCAACCTCATTTCTTGGTTATGTTATCAGTTTGGAGGGAGTCATCATGGATGACCGTAAGGTCAAGGCCTATCACCAGTTCCATTCGCGATCTCCAGAGATTCCTCGGCTTTGCAAATTTTTACAGACGTTTCATTAGAAATTACAGTTTTGTAGCCGCTCCTCTCACCTCTCTGCTTAAGGGCAACGCCAAACGATTAGTTTGGAACCCTCAGGCAGAGAGTGCGTTTCAGGAGCTCAAGAGGAGGTTCACCACTGCTCCTTTGCTTAAGCATCCTGACCCCACCAAGCCATTCTTAGTGGAGGTGGATGCTTCCAATGTAGGAGGAGGCGCTGTGAACCCCAAAAATTTTGACCCGTAGCCTATTTTTCCTACAAATTATCCCCGGCGGAAAGAAATTATGGAATTGGGGATAAGGAACTCTTGGCCATTAAGCTCGCTTTTGAGGAATGGCGCCGCTGGCTAGAGGGTGCTGAACATCCCTTTCTAGTCAGCACAGATCATAACAATCTGGAGTGTCTTCACTTCACTCCCGTCAAGCTCGTTGGCCTCTGTTCTTTTCACGCTTTAGCTTCCAAATCACGTATCGCCCTGGAACCCGTAACACTAAAGCTGACGCGCTATCTCGCATATTTCAGACCTATTTTAAAACCCGGTATGATTCTGTCCCCCATCAGGTGGGAGATCGATAGTGAGATCAAGCATTTCAACTCGGCATACCTCCTCGCTCCTCCGCATCCAATGTTCTACAGAGGGCATGTCAGATGATTGGTCAGACCAGGGCATTAGAGGGGGTTGATAACCTAACATACACTGAAACGTGGTGATGGAAGTAGTGGAACTGATGAGTGAGTTTTGGGCCATCTCGGCCCAAGGCAAATAAAAATCCAGGCTGATAGGCGTCATGGAGATACCCCCTCCTATAATCCCGGAGACCGAGTGTGGTTGTCAACCAGGGATATCAGGCTCACAGAAGGCAGTAAGAAGTTGACCCCTAAATACATTGGCCCGTTCAAGATCCTCAGCAAAGTTAATGATGTCACTTACAAATTAGACTTGCCTGTGCAGTACCATGTATTTTCCACTTTTCATGTGTCCTTATTAGAGTCTGTTGTCCCTGGCCCTCTAGACGAGGCGTTACCCGAGACCACGCCCCCTCCTCCAGTCGTGGTGGAAGGGGCTCCTCTGTACGCTGTTCGCCAGCTGCTGGACTCCAGAAGGCGAGGTGGGACCCTCCAATACCTGGTCGACTGGGAGGGTTATGGGCCTGAGGAGAGGAGTTGGGTACCTGCAGCGGACCTGCCCTCGTTGAGGAGTTCCACCGCTGCCATCCGTCCCATCCTGCTCCCAAGCTCAGGGGACGCTGTCACGCTTCCGGGTTTTCCCGACTCCTCCACTCCTCCGGACTCAACTTCCCAGAGGGCATCACTCGATGACGTCACAGCCACATGTCCCCAGCTGTCCAATCAACTCCGCTCTAGGTCTCCTGAGTTTTAGTCCAGCTGGCTCCAATCAGACACTAGCATATAAGCTTCATCCAAACACTTCCTCTTTGCAAAGTTTTGCCAAACCCTTGTTTGCAATACTGAATGTTTCTATCTTGTTTGTCTACTCTAGTTCTGACCCGTTTTCATTCTCTGACTCCCGATCTCTTCCTTATTCCCTCTTGGCTTCGATCTAGTTTGTCTTCGGGCTTTTTGATATCTGTTTGTCCTCTGATTATTCTCTCAGTCTCTTCCCTTTAGCCTCATTGACTTCCTCTCCTGGCTCTGACCTCTGGCTCGTTTCATGACTCTGGCTTTGCTCTCCTCCCTCATGTTAGTTCATGTGTTGCTGCTTTGTTATACTGCCCGACTGTTTAATAAAGCCTGTTTGACTTTTAGCTCTGCACGTGTTGGTTCAGGTTCTTTGTCCTTGACAGTACGGTGACCAAAACCCAATGTCTGGTAAACATTATAATCTTAACATCAGCGCAACTTCCTAACATTAGAAGTTGGTATTTTGTTGGTTTTCAATTGTGTTGTCATGTAACCAAAATCACGTCCCAATGTATGGTTAACGTTATAATCTTAACGTTCATATTGTTGTCCATGTATACCCACCGTCTTCTTCATTAGAATAACTCATAGAATAAAAGAGGTCCTGTCCATAAAGGCTTACTATAGGTTCTCAGTGGCAGACTCCATCAAACATACATATACCCCATTTTAGGGAAAGAGCACTGTTCATTGAAGCTGACTCTGGGTACGCTAAGGCAGTCAAGCTGAGGCCTGAGACCCCAAATCGTAGTCAAGTGAAGTCCACATTTATTTATATAGCGCTTTTTACAACCAATGTTGCCACAAAGCAGCTTTACAAAGAATCTGGTGTCCGAGCCCCCAGTGAGCAAGCCAAGGGCGACAGAGGCAAGGAAAAACTCCCTCAGTTCAAAAGAAGAAACCTCGAGAGGAACCAAGACTCAAAAGGGGAACCCATCCTCCTCGGGTCAACACCAGATAGCAGGACAAGCAAAGGAAAGGAGTGACCACACAGGATGGGCAGCAGTTCAGCTCAGGCAAAGAAAACAGACAGACTGTTAGTTTCGACAGAAGATCAGAACGCACTATATGGTGTTAACAGAGTGCAGCAGTGACTCCGGCAGGCCTGGCTATTACAGCATAACTAAAAAGGGAGAGCCAGAAGGTAACAAAGACATGAGGGCTCCCTGAGAAGTCAGCGCCCCCCTGCTCCACCGTCAACAAACCTGAGTGAACGTGAAGAGCAGCGGGACGACAGCACCAACGTTCCCAGCTTACCAAACACTCTCTGTCAGTGGACCCCTGGACCTGCACCTTTTATCTAGCAGAAAAACTAATTACCAAAAGCTTGACTAAACAGGTAGGTTTTAAGCCTAGACTTAAAGATTGAGGCTGTGTCTGAGTCACGAACACTGACTGGTAGGTTATTCCAAAGCTGGGGGGCCTTGTATGAAAAGGCTCTGCCCCCTGATGTCACTTTGTTAATTCTAGGCACTACTACAGTGACCGCACTTTGAGACCTAAGGTCGCGCGACGTTCATAATATGAGATAAGTTCAGAGAGGTACAGAGGAGCAAGGAGCTTTATATGTCAAAAGGAGAATTTTATACTCTATGCGGAATTTAACTGGTAACCAATGTAAGTTAGATAAGACTGGGCTGATATGATCAAACTTTCTAGTTCTTGTAAGGACTCTAGCTGCAGCGTTTTGGACTAACTGGAGTTTGTTAATACTTTTGCCAGAACAACCAGAAAGCAGGGCATTACAATACATACGTACATACAAATAGCTAAAGGATGAAACTCTCTTCATTAAAGCTGTCTCTGGGAGCTCTGAGGCAGCCTTACTCAGTCCTGAGACCCAATGCCACACATACTTTTACACCTTTTAAGAGAAGGAGCACTGATCATTGACGGTGGCTGAGGAATCTCAGAGGCTGCCAACTTGGCCTCTTCAGAGGAATCTCTGAAACACCCAGCCTGAGGCCCATCATCATACATAAAAATAGCCAACTGAGACCTGTCATCATACATAAAAATGGCCAACTGAAGAGAATGGGACAGAATTCATTGAAGCTGGTTGGAGAGTTCTGATGTTACAGGGCTGAGGTCCAGAACCCACATACAAACAAATACCACCGTACAGAGACCCCAAAGTGTACATACTGTACATATACCCCACCTACAGGATGAAACCCCTTGTTCTGGGAGCTTTGATGCAGCTTTACTTTCAGAACCTTACACAGCAAGATAAACGAACATGGTCCCTTCTATTAAATGAACTACAATCACATATTTTGAGTCTCAGATCTAAGTGTTGCTGCCTGAGTTCCCAGTTTCAGGATAAAGAACAGGGTCCATTTAATTAAATGGGATATATGAATGTATGAGGTTGGATTAGTGGACTTATTTGGACACCAATGAATAACATCCCATTTCTCCAGAAAGGCGGTGTATGTATGTATGATGTATGATGTTGGGTCACAGTCCTCTTCCACTGAAATCTCACAGCCATCTACACAGAATAGAGCCCAATTTTCTCATAAGGTGGTGCATGTTTGATGTTGGGTATAAGATAAGATAGGATTTCAGCCTTCCTGATAATCTTGTTGAGAGTATTGGTGACTGTAATAAGGCCTCAATATGCCACGATCAGAGCTCCTTCAGGCAGCTTCAGTGAACAAGGCCCATATCATTTAGATAGGGTAAATGTCCATATGATGTTCAGTCACAGGTTTCAGTTTGACTGAAAGTTTTTTTTTTAGGTAAAAGCAAGGGTAAGGTAAAAAGGTTGGCTAGACACTGACCGTCGGCCAAACCGAAGGTGGATGCAGCCACAAACAGGGAAGCGCGGAAACTCGCGGGAGACCAGTATGGTGGCTGCAATGCTAACCCTGACCTGGAGCTGTACTGTTTTTTGTTTGGGTTTTTTGTCGTTAACAAGTGTGTGCACACGACCGGTTTCCCCTGCTGGACGCCTCTATCGAGCACAAGGACAGTCGGGATACAAACGGAGCTCTGGAACGTGGGAGTAAAGCATCGGAGCATCGGGCTACCACACGAGCAGTTAGTTGGTTTTAAAGTTGGGACCGCAGAGTCTCTTCCCCCGGTTTTAACGACTCACAATCTCTCTGCCTCTTTCCGGTTGTGCAACGTCCCTTCTCTGAACTTTTAAACGATGTTGAGGTGCCGTGTCTCAATATCAAATTGACTCTTTTTCTGGGAGAGCTTTTGAACTTCCGAGACCCCTGTGTCTCGCTTGTAGCCCATCACGGACTGTGCTTCAGGCAAATATTACTGTTCTTCTGGTTGATGTTTGGGGTAATATGTGTCAGGGAGGGTCACGTGTGTATAAACGGTTCATTATATATACTGGAGGCTTACATAATGAGTGTTTTGCGTGGTAAGCTCGGCAGTGAATGAAATTACGCAGCCCCAACCTAAGAAACGTTATGTAAGCGCATTCTGGCCCATAGCTTATTAAAGATTATTGGGGGGTTGGATTTTCAGGGTGCGTGTTACAGTCTTAGTTCTCAGGCCACTGCCTTTCATCGACTAAGCTCTCGCGGCCATTTTCACAGACCAGAAGCCCATTCTTTTATAAGGTGGTATATGTATTCATGATATTGGGTCTAGGGCCTCATCCTTACCCTTAAATAAAGTATATGTATACGTGATGTTGAGTCTTGGTCCTTCTCCTGGCTGTCTTATGTCTCGAATAGCCAGCTTCAAACATCCAAGCCCCATTCTCTTTTATGGGTTTTGAGCATGTCTTCCTCAGTGCTCTCCCAGCCAGCTTTATTGAACAGGCCCCGATTATCTTAAAAAGTGTAAACGTTTGTAAGATGTCGGGTATAAGGCTTAACTACTTAACTGCCTTAATGGCTCCCACAGGCAGCTTATATGTGAATGACTGCTTCTACTAAATGAGCTTTATTTATGTTTGATGTTGGGTCTAAAAATCAACCTTTTTCCCTCTGGGCTCCCAGATTCTATTTCAGTGATCAGTGTCCCTTCCTTTGAATGTAGTATATGTATAAATGACGATGGGCCTCTGGCCTCAGCATGGATGCTTCAGGCCCCCATGCTCCTGTAAAGTGGCACATGTATTTATGATGAGTTCCTGGCCTCAGGCTGGCTTTGTCGGGGCTCCCACAGCCAGTTTAAATGAACAGCTTGCATTCTTTTAAATTAGCTATTTTTTGTTGGGTTATACATGATGCATGAATGAGGTTGGGCCTCAGCCTTTCTGCATCAAATTTCCCACAGATTTCACCAAGTCATAAGGCTCCATGTCCCTATAAGGTAGTACATGTATGTATGCTGTTGGGTCCCAGGTCTCATCCTGGCTGTGTCAGTGCTCTCCAAGCTAACTTTAATACTGTCTTTTTTTTACCCAAGATCAAGATTTAACTTTGTTTTGCCTTTAAAAACTTGTTTATACCAGTTTTCCTGTTTGTAAGCATAATACATGTCAGAAAACTGCATTTTAGTGAGAAACATGTTTTCAGTGCAAGTTAGCAGTAGTTGAATCTTTGTGTGACGGGCGGAAGTGGTGGGTCTTTATTAGGCACTGGCACTGTACCGGCACTTATTAGGCGCCGGCACTTCATCAACACTTCGTATTAGGCGCTGGCACTTTTTATTAATGACCGCCACGCCGCTGGTAGCTGGGGATGGGCTTATTAAGAGTTTTTGAACTTGCTGCGAAATGAGACTACGTAGACTTTTGACGCACAGTTATAATACTTTGACCTCCATGAAGCTGGCCCCCCCATGTGGTCAGAAATGGAATAAAAATGCTGCTATTCCTTTGTGCAGGGTTTGTAGTGGTTTGTGCTGCAGGGATCAGCATTTGTGCTGGCTTGGTTTTTGAGAAATGAAACATTGTTTTATTACCTGTGATGTCACTCAGTCCCCCATAAGTGTCCCAATTGCACCCAAATGCTCTCATTCATTAGTGCTAGGTTTGTGCTGGTTTGTGCTGTTAAAAGAAACATTAGTATTGTTTCACTTCTCACTTCTATAGGCTAAACAGTAGTTTTTATCGAGTTATGTCACTCTGCCCCCCATCAGCAGCTATATTGCACCAAAATGCATTTATTCATTAGTGCTACAGTTGTGCTGGTTTGTGCTGCTAAAAGAAACTTTTGAGCTGTTTTAATCCTCACGTTATAAAGCCGCAAAGGTGGGCGAGTGACACGTTTATCCATTTCCAGGATAATTGTAATTACCAATTAGCAATGAACTCACCACTGGCAGCTTCTTGCTGAAATGCAACAGGCACTCCTAGTTGTGCAAAGATATGTCAGTGCACTCAGCCACGCAGCATTTTCCCTCTTGAAACTAAGCATGAAACCAAACACAAAAGATGTCTTTATTCTAATCCATGTTTATGTGGACCAATGACAAACAATGGGGAGGGGCACTTTTGATTGTAAGCAGATCAACAGTTCATTTTCAGAGAGCAATGTCTTTCCAAACTAATTTTTTCCAGGTAAAAACTAGATTAAAATAACAATCTAATACAATAGTAATGTGTAACATGACACATTGTAAATATGTTATACTTTATAGCCACTTTGTGAAGATAAAAGTCTCTAGTAGACTAAAAATCAGTGATAAAATATTGAGGCAGAGGTGAACTGTTTGTTATACAAATACAGGCATTTTATGAAAATTGCAATGCATGTTTGAGTTGACATGCAGTTTACTAGTGATCAGCAAATAGTGCACTAGACTGAGGGGAAAACCTGTAATGTATCAAATTGGGCACCAGACTGAGAGGAGGCAAGGCTCGTCAGTGGCTTGCAGCAGTGTAAATGGCTGTCACTGAACAAACACATCATAACTGTTCTCCTCTTTACAATGACACTATATTACACTATATTACCAAAAGTATTCACTCATCTGCCTTCGCACGCATGAACTTAAGTGACATCCCATTCTTAATCCACAGGTTTTAGTATGATGTCAGCCCACCCTTTGCAGCTATAACAGCTTCAACTCTTCTGGGAAGGCTTTCCACAAGGTTTAGGAATGTGTTTATGGGAGTGTCTGACCATTCTTCCAGAAGTCCATTTGTGAGGTCAGACACTGATGTTGGACGAGAAGGCCTGGCTTGCAGTATCTGCTCTAATTCATCCCAAAGGTGTTCTATCGGGTTGAGGTCAGTACTCTGTGCAGGCCAGTCAAGTTCTTCCACACCAAACTCGCTCCTCCATTTCTTTATGGACCTTGCTTTGTGCACTGGGGCGCAGTAATGTTGAAAGAGGACGTGGGGGGAGACCTCCTGGTAGTGATGACGGTGTAAGACAAAATTTCGGGTGGCTCCATGTACTCTCATTTAAATTTCATTTAAACTAAGAGAAGAGCAGCAGTGCACAAAGGAACTTAATTAAATTGAGACACAACAACTTTTACAAGTCTAAATTAGTCTAATTATTAAGAACTGCTGGCTGGCGAAAATGCCCCCGAAAAGAGCTGGGAAAAAGGAGAATGCTGAGGGAGAAGGCCTGCACGAAGCCGCAGGTCCGCTTGAATGTGAAGGCGCTGAAGACGGTGCGCTGCTGCCAGCTAATGAATCTCAATTGAATCTCTTCGAGCCGAGATGTTTAAAATGAAGTCGGAAATCTGTGCCAAAATCGACACAAACATTAGAGAGGTGACTAAATCATTAAGAAGTGGGATTGCAACGCTTGAGGGGCAAACCAATGCGAGATTTGACACGCTGCAGGCCGTTGTTGATAGATATCATAAAACTTTAGAGCTTGCCAAGCACTCTACAACGGCAACAGATGCCGTCATGGCCCTGCAGGCTCAGGTAAAAGTATCTGACTTAACAGAGAAATGCATTGATCTGGAGGGCCGTTCAAAGAGGCAAAACCTGAGGATTGCAGGAGTATGAGAGGGGATGGAGGCTGGCCGCAACGTTAGAGACTTCGTGGCGGAATTGCTGAAAGAAGTGCTGGAGGAAATGCCGCTTCTCGATAGGGCACACCAAGCTTTGCATGTTTGACCTGAGGATGGAATACCATCACGCCAATTCATATTGTGGGTGCACTACCAACATGTGCTGGAAAACATCATGCGGAAAGTGGCTGCCAAGAGAAATCTACGGTTGGTTCGATGACCAGCCTGTTCAAATTTTTCGGGACTTTTACTCAGCTATGGTTAAGCATCGGGCGGCTTTCACTAAAGCGAGGCAACTGCTGCGGGATAAACCGGGAGTTAAGTTTGGTCTCCTGTACCCAGCCAAGCTGAGAATGACACAACAGTTCCGAAAAAGTTTTTACGGATCCAAAGGAGGCGCTGAGGATTGCATATGAACACTTTGGAGCAGTGTAGCTCTTCAGGTGGGTGCTTTGATTTGTCAGATATTGTACATTTCATGTCGAACTGGGTTTTCTGATGGAGCTCGATGCCCACCTATGTTACGAGTGTGTCTGTGTTAAGAGTGTGCTGGATATCAGTTTGTCAGATATTAGAGTTCATTTAGAGTTTGTTCGTAGTTGTTCAGGCGTGGCTTATATGCTGATTTAGTTAGCATATGGCATTGGCGCTAGCTCCATATGTTAAGTAATAGAGCCATTTACTGACGGAGTGTTCATATGATTATTTTGGACAGTCAGCTATTACCTTAAGTTCAAACATGGACCCCATAAGACAGTTGTTCTGGTAGTGTTTTGCTCTATTTGTAATGTGGAGCTACAACTGACCACTAAGATTGCTCATGTGGTTCTTCAAGCAACAGATGGACTTATAATTTTTTTTTCTTTTCTTTTCTTTGGTTGTTTTGTTTCTCTCCCTTCAGTCGGTCGTGCTGTACATTGCTTTTTAACAGCTAGACATTTTTTGTTAAAGGTTTTAATGGGAGAGGGTTAGTTGAATGCTACCTATTACCATGAATACTTTGTTTTGACTGATGATATCAACTTCATGATTTCCACTCAAGATAATACTGAAATGTCCACTGGGAAGGGGGTGACACTAACGTTTTCAAGCTGGAATGTGAGGGGAGTAAATGAACCAGTTAAGAGGGGACAAGTTCTTGCTCATCTAAAATCCCTATCATCTGACAGTTTTTTTTACAGGAGCCACATCTTAAGAAAGATTTTCATGTTAGATTGCGGTGTAAATGGATTGGTCAGGTATATCATTCCACTTTTGCAACCAAGGCTAGAGGTACTGCAATTCTTATCCATAAAGGAGTTCATTTTAAACATCATGTAACAATTGCAGATAGGGAGGGCAAATATGTTATCGTGACTGGCGAACTCATTTTCTTTTATCATTACATTGATTGGCATTCTATTATCATTACATTGCTGAATATATACAGACCAAATTACGACAGCCCTGATTTTTTTTTTTTTTCAGAACGTTTTAAACATGATACCTAATATTTCAAACTCAAATTTGATAATTGGGGGTGATTTTAATTGTGTCTTATACCAGTATCTGGATAAATCCTCCATCACAAAAACTGCCACGATTAACTCTAGTGAATTTCTGAAGACATTTATATACAATGCCAATTTTCTTCACGTGTGGAGAATCCTTAACCCTACTGGAAGAGAGTATTCCTTCCATTCACAAATTCATAATGTTTACACAAGAATTGATTACTTTCTAATATATGCTAAACTTACACCGTATGTTTGCAATGCAAGATATAATATTATTATATCAGATCACTTCATGTAACCTTTTCTTTGAGATTACATGTAGTAGAAACAAGTAGAAAAGTCACAGAGTACTTGGAGGCTAAACCCTCGATTGCATTAGAAGAAGCAATTATTACATTAATCTCTAAAAAAAGGAAAGGACCCGGAAGAAGTTGGAAGAAAATACTTGCTAAGACTCTAGCAAATACATTAAGCATTGTGATCTCTCATTTAGTACACTTGGACCAAACAGGTTTTCTTCCAAAACGTAATTCTTTTGACAATCTTAGACGTCTCTTTAACATTATATACACTAGGGCTCCCGTTCAAGATTTTGTGGTTCTTTTACTCCATGCTGAAAAAGCATTCAACCAAACTAAGTGGCCTTATTTATTTGCAGTATTGAAAAGATTTGATGTTGGGGATAATTTCATTGCTTGGATTACATTATTGTATGTGAACCTCTCTGCTAGAATACATACCGATGGAACATTATCTGCTTTATTTAAGTTGCACAGAGGTATTGTTCCCTGTTCCCTCTATTGTTTGCATTAGCAATTGAACCTCCTGCTGAACCGGTTTGAGCTCATATAGGGATTTTTGGATATAATACTAAGGACACAACTAATAAAATTTCTTTGTACACTGATATTCTTTTATTTATTTCAGACCCCAAAGTCAGCATTTCAAACGTTCTAAATTTAGTCAACCACTTTGGATCCTTTTCTGGATATAGGATAAACTGGAGTAAAAGTGAGCTAATGCCATTTTGTATGAAAGACCCATCAAGGGCTCATAACTTCTCTTTCAAGGTTTCGCCCGAAAGGTTTACCTATCTAGGAATTGAGGTAACTAAGAAATATTCCTCCCTCTTCCAAGCTAATTTTGACCCCCTGCTGGTTAAACCTAAGACTAATGTCTTGATTTGGAAAACACTTCCTATTTGATCATTCTTTCTCCCACAGTTTTGTACCTTGTACAGAACATTCCATTATTTCTCCCCAAATCATTCTTTAAGTCTATCATACTTCCTTTCATTTGGAACTACAGGGCAAGCAGAATTAGTAAACAACATCCCTGTAAACCTAAATTAAAGGGTGGCTTAGCCCTTCCAAATTTTCTTTACTACTACTGGGCTGCAAACGTGAGAAACATGAGAAACATTGAGAGAAACATTATTCTGTGTATTCTGAAAATTCTTCTAATTGTGCAGATTGGTAGAAGATTGAGAGAGAGGATTCTTTGCCATATTCTTTAGAAGCAGGACTTCTGTCTCCTATATTTATTAGTAACTCATTGTATAAACAAAATGCCCTCATTTATGACACGTATCTGGAAACAGTTAAGGACACACTTCAGTTTCAGGAAAATGTCATTTTTTTCATCAAACCCTTCATTCTCTCCATCAAACTTGGATTGTGCGTTTGTTGCATGGAAAACATAGGGATGCGCACTGTTGCAGATTCATATTTCGAAGAAACTTTTGCCTCCTTTCAGCAGCTGCAGGAGAGAGACAATCTACCTGCAAGTCATTTTTTTCAGATATCTTCAGGTCAGAAACTATGTAAAGATGCACATATCTGATTTTGTTACTGCAAAATTAGGCAGTCTTGATCAGTCTGTGAAATCAGGCATAGGAGTAAGAGGTGTGATATCCTATTTATATAATGTGTATCAGAGTTTTAAACCAGCCCCTATGAACACAATAAGGAATGCATGGGAAGTCGAATTGGATGTTAAAATATCCTGTCATATTTGGAATAACAGCCTTGAATACATTCACATTTGTTCTGCTAATGCCAGACATCGCTTAATCCAGTTTAAAGTCCTCCATAGATTCCACTATTCTAAGGTTAAACTACATACATTTGTTTCAGATATATCGCCATCGTGAGATAAATGTCAATTAACTGAGGCCTCTCTTTCACATTGCTATGCACTCTGTCCCAAACTCCACAAATTTTGGATGGGAATATTTACAGCCTTATGCTTGGGGAGCAAATAGAGCCAGAGCCAATTCTCATTATATTTGGAATGTCAGAAACTCTGCTTAGATTTAGATTAGCTCGGCGGCAACTTGTTTCTTATGCCCTAGTTATTGCCAAGGAACTTATTCTCAGTTTTTGGAAAGGGCCAAAAGTGCCGTCATTACAACAGTGGTTGGCAGAGCTAACAAACATGTTACATCTAGAGAGAAGAAGGTATATGTTAAAGGATAAACTAGGCCAATTTAAAAAGATCTGGGATCCTTTCATTTCCTGTCTTCAAAGACATTGTGGTTATATTTAACAATCTGTTCTGATGCTTAGTGATTGTGATTGGGAAGGGTTGGGGTGAGTGGATTTTTTTATTTATTTTATTTTATTATTTTTTTCTTTTCTTTTTTTTCTCCCCGAACTGTTCCACAAAGTGGGAAATGGTATGCTGAAGCATTAAGAGTCTGTTTCACTGGAACTAAGGGGCCGAGCCCAACTCCTGAAAAACAACCTCACACCAAAATCCCCCCCTACACTAAACTTTACACTTAGCACAATGCAGTCAGACAAGTACCATTCTCCTGGCAACTGCCAAACCCAGACTCGTCCATCGGAGTGTCAGACAGAGAAGCATGATTCGTCACTCCAGAGAACACGTCTCCACTGCTCGAGTCCAGTGACGGCGTGCTTTACACCACTGCAATAGTCGCTTTGCATTGTGCTTGGTGATGTAAAGCTTGGATGCAGCTGCTCGGCCATGGAAATTTTTGAACAATTATAAAATAAAACAATCTAATCTAATCTATGTTACTTTTTGATTCATCACACTACCACCACTCAGATGGACATTATTAAACAATCGGGTAATTGAACACAGCAACAAAACACGAACAGACATGGAGGGAGAAGGCAAGATCGGAGTCAAGGGACAGGCTAAGGTCAGAACCAGGATAGTCAGGCAGCGAGGTAAACAAGACAGAAGGAATAGGCAAATAGAATGGTCAGAGAAACAAAAAGGAGGTCAATAGCCAGAGAGTAGATCAAACGAGAAAGCCGACAGGGATAAAGTCAAAACCAGAGCAAGGATAAACAGAGAAGAAACGCTCAGAGTTGCAAACAAGGTTTGACAAAACTTCGCAATGAGGAAGTGTTTGGGTGAAGCTTATATGCTAGTGTCTGATTGGAGTCAGCTGGGCTAAAACTCAGGAGACCTAGAGCAGAGCTCATTGGACGGTTGGGGAAATCTGGGTGTGACATCATCGAGCCATGCCCTCTGGGAAGTTGAGTCCGGAGGAGCAGAGGAGCTGGGAAAACCTGGAAGCGTGACAACTGCAAACATGTTTAAATGAACAAAATTAATATTTTACATCAATTCACACCCCAAAAGCACTTCTGACCTGTTCCACTTTTTACAGCCAAAAATACTATACTAATAATAATGTTAAACAAACTACAGAACAAATACCTCTTCACTACTTCTTAGATGTACATACTATGAGAACTTGCCACCAGATGTTTGTGTTTTTTAGGTGAGTGTGTTCTGATTAACAGAACATTTTACAAGAACTGGTGATGGACTGAATGTATGAGTGTTGTACTAGCTGTGAAGTTTTTAATAAAAGGTAATTCACTACTGAATAATGCTTGCTTGCAGTTGTAAAAACCTTATTAAAAGCATAGCGATATTTAAGCAGAAAACTTAAAATTATGATATTTAATAGGTTTGGAGTGGATGAAATATACTTGGAAAATGCATACATTATTTTTGTGGAAAGTATGTTTGTTAATATTACAGTTGAGTTGGCCAGAGATCGTTGAAATTATTAGATCAATAGAATGACTAGCACACACACAGATAGGCAGCAGAATTAGCCTCTGAAATAATTCTTAATCATTCATAGCATGTTATGTTTTATATGTATATGGTGTTTGTTGCAAATGCTATTTGTCAAAACTGTTGTTTACATTGTACTATGGTAAAAGAAGAACAAAAAAAACCATTTCCATCAAAATAAAACAATAGCCTATTAATCCCTATTTAAGCTTTTGTTTTCAAGTATGTCTGGGTCTACAAAAACTGTTATGTACAGAATATTACAGATTGATAAGATCATTTTGCAACAATTTAACTGCACATATAAGCGTTGTTATAGATCTAATACAGTATAGAGGCATGTAGGTTTGTTTAAAGTGTGGTTAATGAGAGCTACAGCTCTGAAGCCTAGCAGCTTCTGGCATCGCTCGTGCACGCGTCTGGTCTACTCTTGAGCCAAGAATCATCCAGCGTGACGTGGCAGTAGGGAGCGCACCAGACACGAAGTTGTAGTAGTAGTCTACCTGCTCATTGTTAATGACGGACTGTCCTCGGAAGGGTGAGTAAACTTTCTCGTCATTTGACATAGTGAAATGAAGTTACAAATGGTGGATTTTTTTCATTTTTACATTAGTTTCAATTAGATTACGTTGTATAGCTTAAAGTCTATATAAAAACCAAAAGCTGTAGGCTAATTTGGAAGGATGCCGTAGTTATATGTTGTAACCAGCAGGCCCAGGTTTCCATTCCCTTGCCCTGGCTCAGGGACTTCAATCTCCTGTGCCACTTATATACAGTGTTCCTGGGGTGATGAGTTGAACAATGAAATGTGAAAAGAAGGAGGGGAGATTATCTTAACTAAAAAACAATTATTTCCAAGATTGTGTTTTGTTTTTTGTTTTTTTTTTGTTTTTTTTAATTATCTTTCACTTCAGGGGTACACACAGGGTGCACTTTTCATAAAGAAAGGGCTGATATTTATAAGGGCTGAAGAAATGATATTCTTTTACCAAATTGAAGATGGCATTGTTTCAATGTAATTATTGAGTAATACAACTTGTAACAATTGATGCATAATACATTGTTAATATGGCTGCTGCTGATGTCTTGAGGTTCCTGGTTTTAATGCTCATTCAATTAGTTTGAAATCTGTTGAAAATTATTTCACTTACAAGATTACATGAACTTTTGGTTAATGTTATTTTTCATTTATTTTCTTTCGTTTGCCGGTCACATATGGAAACTGGCATTGGTAAGTATTTTAAAAATTGTCTGTGTTATTATACACCTGCAATTACATTTAACAACAGTAGACAAGTTCTCAATTCCTTGCTACTGCCAAGATGTAAGACCAAGTAAAAGGAGCCACTGGCACTGTATAAAGTGCAAGAAAATAATACACAAATCAGATGACTTCAGAACACAGGTAAGTAAACCTGGTTGGTTTAATATTTCTATTTGAAATGTTTTATACTACTAGTTTCATTAACAGTATTATAGTATTGCTCACATCTGCATGCTAGTATATGCTAAATACACCCATCAGCCATAACATTAAAACCATCTCCTTGTTTCTACACTCACTGTCCATTTTATCAGCTCCACTTACTGAAAAGTGAAAAAAAATACATATTGTCAGCTACTGCAAAACTAATTTTAAGATTCTGATGTATCACAACTTTAAAGATTTGCATGTAAAATGTGTACTTTATATACTTTTTCTGATCAACACTTTTTATTTAGAAAATCACATATTACAGAACACACTGCCAATGAATTTATACAACTAGAAATACAGCTCCTCCATCCTAAACCCTCCCCATTCCCAATAGTCATCACCACCTAAAGAACAACCTAGTTACTGACAGTTACACATCCATTGTATCTTCAGCAATACTTGACATAAGTCTGGGGAAAATAAAAATAAAACAAATAATAGTAGTATAATTAAATTAATATTTAATATAAAGAGAAATGAGAAGAGGACCCAGCACCGAGCCTTGAGGGACAACGGTGGAGAGCCTGCGTGGAGCAGACGTGGACCCTTTCCATGTTACCTGGTAATGGCGTTCCTCCAGATGGGACTCAAACCACTTCCAGTGATTCCAAGATTGGTGAGGACTGATAGGAGGGTCTTGTATCGAAGTATCGAAGGCAGCAGAGAGGTCAAGCAGAATCAGAACTGATGACAGTTTGGCTGATCTTGCAGCCTGAAGCCTCTCAGTCATTGCAAGGAGGTCAGTGACTGAAACACTAGTTTTGTGTTCTGAAAAGCCAAAATCTCTCGCTGCATGTTTACTGAGTCCCTGTAAAGGCTGGGCTAGATACTTCCACTGTCTTTGACCTGCAAAAGCTGACTATATCCTGGCCCAGCTGAAAGATATGCCTTTTCAGATAAAGGCAGGCAGATGTTTGTAAAGTTTTACGCAACATCCACATCCTGGTTGGGGTCAAATTTCAAAATCAGTGCTGGACAATGCCACAAAAACAATGGTGTTTTGGTTTTAGTGGACTCTCAGAAAATAAACACTTTCTTGATTCCAAATATTTTTTGATAAAGGCCACCTGTGACAAAGAAATCTTCTGTTCACAAATCATATCAACAATATATTCAAGCGCTGAAGAGTTAACTTCCACACATCATCTGCATTTTGCACTTTGTCACCAGTTAATACAGGCAGCAAGAAATTCCAGTTCTGGATAGCTTGACCTGAAAGCTTGGACAACCCAGAGTTGACAGAATATAGCTCTGTGAGAGCGTCAGATCCTTTGTACTTTAACTGCTTGATGCGGCAGTTTAATAGTGAATATGTAAGCCTTTTTTTCCCCTTTTAATGAAATGCTTCAAGTACAGAGCAACATCATAGGACAACACACCCTCAAATATGTCATGGCCTAAACAAGGTGGGAGACCAGGCTGACAAAAGAGTATTGAAAACAGAGTTTACCTTTATGCCTTTGATATACTGACTGCCTCCAGCTTCAGTCTGTAGATCACCAACAGCGGAATCTAATTTACATTCACGATTAAAACCAATGCCTTTATTTTTGTGGGAATGTAAAATTTTGGTCAAAAATAATTACTGTTATATAACGTAATAATAATATAATAGTACTATTTATAAACTATAAATATTACATTATTATTATTCTGCAATATTACTCTGTTATATGTAAAAAAAAATCAGATTAATAAGTTGTATCATTATCAATTGATTAACAGTTAATATGATGCAAAAATAACAAACTAATAAACAGCAGTGGAACGATAATACTGATCTTTCAATTCCTATATGCTGTGACAGGAAGATAAAATAATTTATTTGTCAATGTTCTAATATTTATGGCTCTAATAGGAATCTGTCATTAATCTGTCTAAATATTAACAACATACTCCATGTTCCTTGCAATCATCTGCATTCATGTGCCAGGCACATTTACATTTTGTACAGTAAACTGAAACAGGAAAGAGCAGGTTTGAAGGAAGATTTCAACTTAACTGTTTTTCTATCCTTCCTGATTTAAAACATTTAACATATAATGCATTTGCAGTATAGTGACTTCCTCCTCCTCCTCCTCCTCCTACTACTACTACTACTACTATAGTGTTAATGCTAGCCTATACTGTTGTTTGATGCAGACCGGCCAGCACGGAAACTCCCTAAGTGAGAAATAAGTTTTCAATGAGACAACGGAATTTATTTTTTCAGCATGAGTTTGTCATGGCTTATAGCTGTCCAAGCATTGGTGTTTCCAGGCTAGAATTCTGCCTGGAGAGGTATAGGAAGAAAAAGGAGCAAGAAAAAGAAAACAAGAAAGCTCAGGTGACTGAGCTGAAGAAAAAAGATGTCACATCTAACTGCAGTGATAACAGCAGAATGAAGGTTCACATACAGCAGAGCAACAAAGCCAATCAACATTGATGCCACAACAACATGATGTAGCCACACAAGCAGCAGTAGTCACTCAGCCGAGTTAAGACACAAATAATTATGGATTGAACACTTCAGCAGTGTGAAATATCCCAATGCCCGCTGCAATGAGACTGCCAGTTAATGTCTAGGCACCCACACTTTAGCAAACAACTGTTTGCCATGTACTTCAAATAATTCAGTCAAGTGAGCCTTGTAATTAAGATAGGACTTTAGTGATCCCAAAGGAAATTGCAGTGTCACAGTACTACACGTTTCACAGAAGAAGACTAGATTATAGATATAGACTAGGTTATAAAAGTGAAGAGAGTACATATACATGTGGCTCAGAAAGCTCAGTTCTAGTACAATGAAGTGTGAGGTGCTTTTCCCCACTGATCTTCACCTGCGTGTACTGTGTCGTGTAATTTGTAGACGGTCCCTTAGCTCTCTCAGCGCTCACGGTAGTCTGTATAAATCTACGTGTTTCATTGTTTTCAAAAGGCAAACATTTCCGACGTAAAGAAGTTGTAGCTGCTTGTCCTGGATGTCAGCAACAACAATTTGTAAGTTTTAGCCCTTTAGCACGAGGCGATCGACAGCTATTGAAAAAAACATCCGAATATGCCAATATGAAACCAACAGCACTGAGTTTATGCATCTACAGTCACAACAACTGCTGCACAGCCACAGACACAATAGAAAAACACTGCTCACCGGTTCTGAAGTTTCTAACACTGAGATGCAGACCATTCTTTCTCCCGACGGAATTCAGGCAGTTTACGTTCCCCTGCAAGCTAATGCTAAGCTAGTGCTGAGGAGGCTTCGTGATGCTATAAACAACCAGCTGTCGGCACATTGTAGCAGGGGACTTTAACCACGTTAATCTGAAATCAGTCATGCCGAATTTTCACAACAACGTGCATTTTCCCACGAGAGAGGGCAACATTCTGGATCAAGTGTATACAAACATCCCACGCGTATACAAAGTGAAGCCATCTGCACACCTTGGACTGTCAGACCACATTTCACAACTTTTACAAAAGTTTTACACATTTTACAACTGACGCCAGTGTACAGCGTCTGTACACTGCAGGACCAAGCCAGCTGTCAACACTGTTCAAGTATTGAATGAGGAAGCTACCTCAATGATGCAAGACTCTTTTGACAGTTTGCACAAGGGGCAGATTTGGAGGAATATGCCTCGTTAGTCATGGGGTACATACATTCTTTGCTCTGAGAATGTACTCACAAAATAGACAATAAAAGTGTTTCCCAACCAGAAGTCATGGGTAAACAAATGTGTCTGGGCCCTGATTAGATGCTGCTTTTAGGGAGGGAGACAAGCTGGCTTATTCAGCGGCTTGTAGAAACCTCAAAAGGGGCATCAAGGAGGCCAAGCACAGTTACAAACAGTGTATTGAGAAACATTTTGAGAACAATAACCACTGGAACTCTCTGCAGACCAACACTCTGCAGGCCAGTGCCTGATGTGCTGAACCAGTTCTTTGCTCGGTTCGATAACCAAAACAGAGGAGCCCATTACATTGCACCACCTGCTGGGAAAGACACTGATTCTGAAGCGTCATCAGGTGAGATTCAGCATGCAAAGAGTGGATGTCAACAATGCGGCAGGTACGGATGGAGTCTGCTTAAGGACCTTAGGGTCTGTGCTAACCAACTAGCAGAGGTCTTCACAAACATGTTCAGCCTCTTGCTAAAACAAGCTGCTGTCCCGATGTGCTTTAAAAAAAAAACTCTATAGTCATCTCGGTTCCAAAGAAATCATCTGTAAAAAAAACGTGCCTGAACGACTATCAACCAGTGGCACTAACACCTATAGTCTTGAAGTGCTTTGAGAGACTGGTTCTTTCCCACATCAGAGCCCCCATACCTTTGCATTTGGACCGGCATTGGTTTGCCTACAGAACAAAACGGTCCACGGAAGATGCAGTCTCAATGGCACTTCTCATGGCACCGACACACCTGGAACAACCGAACACATACGTGAGGATGTTATTTGTGGACATTACTCCATCTCTGTAGAAGTAGTAAAACGAGTGGAGAAAGTGAAGTTCCTTGAAGTCCACATAACCAGTCATCTAACATGGTCTCCTAACACCTCATACCTAAGCATGAGGGCACAGCAACAACTGTATTTCCTGAGGAAGCTGAAACAGGCTTGGCTCTCTCAAAAACTCCTGGTGAACTTCTACCGCAGCACCACTGAGAGTATCCTCTCCCACTGTATGATCGTGTGGTCAGGGTGACTGAATGGATCATTGGAACTGACCTCCCTACCCTGGACAGTGTGTATGCCAGTCAACTAAAGAAGGCGACCCACAATATCAGGAGAGACACAGCACACCCGGGAAACATTTGACTTGGCAAGCGGTACTGGGTCATCTGTACAAAAACAAGCAGAAACCGCTTCTTCTCAAGAGCTGTGGCCTCCACAACACCTCACTGACTGACTGATTACTACCTCTGGACTAATCTTGTTCACTTTGGACATTATACACATTTATGTACAGTCACCTTATGTTATACATATTATCCATAGTGTAATTCTACCTCCATATAATGTAAACTGTACATTCTGCATATTTTGCACATCCATGCACAGTCAAATTCACAGCTTATTTATTTATAACTGTTACTGTTTTACTCATTCTCACACTGTGTGCACTGTCCATATGTAAATATCTGTCTTTGTTCTATATTACTGCTCTTTTTTATTGTTTATTGTTTTTTCATGGAGAGTGTCACACTAAATTTAGCTCCAGTAAATGTACTTACTCTTAACACAGGACAGAAGTAATCAGAATAATTAAGCAGAATTGGTGATCCCCATACTTAGTCCATATGGTAGACCATTATTTAACAAATTGTGCAGTCTGCATAGAGCATAAGTGTAGAAAATGTTTACTGCTCCATTAGCTCATATTCCAGTACCTGATGGACCTGTAGACATATAATAATGGATTATGAAGATATGGAAAAACCATGAGGGATCACATCTAGATATTGAGGATGAGCAACAGACAAATGAAAAAGCTGTTGTCATAGAATATGCTACTCAAAATATGCTCCATCAATATATGCAATTTACAGCTCATACAACTGTGAATGAAGAGTATATAGCATGTCACTCTAGGAAAACTTCACTTACTATAGTCCCTCTATGAGGGTTAGAAGAATGTGGAAATAACACTTAGCTCTGCACCTTGTACATTTGATGTACAGTTTGATAAAGATGAGACAATACACAATTGTACAACGCTGTATAAACCAATTACACCCCCTCCACCTATAGTACGAGACCATGGTTTAACGTATTGGTTGAATGTTGATTTGGTTAAAGGAACAATACCTGTAGCTTTAACAGGAAGTATAACTTTGAGGTCATTAGGAGAGTTCAGGAGGAGACATAGAAGAAGTATAGATGTGAGCTGACTAAAAGATAAGGATGCAGTAATAGAAAAGCCTGCCTTAACATGTATGGGAGTTCCAGCTTATATACCCAGTGAACACGTCTTGATGTCACATGCAAGCATAGGTGCTTGGTCAGGAATAATTCCTGGAGTTCAAGTATAAGAATGCAAACTTTATATTTGGTACAATCAACAAACATTTATGAATTATACCATAGGTGCTTTAAAAGCACTGGGTAGGCAGTTAGATGCTACATCACAAATGACTTAAATGGTTGGTAGAGATACTTTGAAAGCCCCTGATGATGGGGTATGTGTGCTTTTTGGTGACAGGTGTTGTACTTATGTTCCAGTGAATACTGCTGAAGGAGGTAATTTTACTAAAATGATGGAAAAATTAAAGGGCCTCAGAGATGCACATGACAAAGAAAGCACAGGAATATAATGGTATGGTTCAGTTGGTTGTTTTCTGGCCAATGGAACGCTGTACTGATTAAAATGGCGATGATTTTGCTTGTATTTCTTTTACTTTGTGCAGTACTGGGCTGTGTTATTCCAATGATCAGAAGTATGATTACAAGAACTATATCAAGGCATTATCCTATAGTAAGTTACTCATCCTATCTTAAGTTGTTTATAAGCAATTGGGTATGTTGCAGAAGACTAATGATCAACAACGATGCTTCATATGTGGGGTAGAAATCTATAGAAAACCAGATTTTAATGTCATTTAATAATAGTGTTGTATATGATATTTCATATGCTTCATCCTGTAACCAGAATAACCTAACCAGAGAAACAGATTTAGGCTTACAGGTTGTATAGAGGAAC
The DNA here is from genome assembly GCA_034552555.1 of Semaprochilodus insignis. Lineage (NCBI taxonomy): Eukaryota > Metazoa > Chordata > Actinopteri > Characiformes > Prochilodontidae > Semaprochilodus > Semaprochilodus insignis. The sequence continues at coordinate 17,592,860 of CM067488.1, forward strand.
TAATTACTGTAGAGCTCATTTTACTGTAGTGCAGCAAACTATTCAGTTGGACTACATTTACTTCATATGTAATTTGATTAATGTATTTATGTTCATAGTCATCGCAGACTACATATCTTGAGGAGATTGAAATTTGTGAGTGGTGTAGTGGTTTGTTTGAATTAACACTTAATGACTAAAGTTTGTAAGCTAGTACTGCACAGAGCCAATTTGGAAGTAAACGTTCATGTGGTACTTTTTTTTCCAAGTATATGTGTTTCCAATGCATTGTTGCTAAAAATTCTTATCCTGTACTGAACTCTGGTGCAGAATACACTGTCGTCCCATAAAGGCAGATAAGATGGGAATTTCCCCTCAAAAACCACACGAGGCGACTAAAAGTGTTAAGGGTTTTTCGCCCACCTCAGAGGGATGACAGGATAAGAAAATTATATCCACACATATATTAATTAATACTGTATGTTGTCACTTATATGTGCGCATTATTTGATCATTTAAGCATTCACTTGCCACAAAGTGTGATTTACTTGTGTCTTTATTGACAGCAGAAATTTTATACAAAGTCACAAAAAGGGGGGAAATGAGGGAATAATTTGGTAATCATTTAAGGAATACATAATTGTTAATACCTTAGACATAAGGGCACAATTCTATCCTTTGTAGTAAGGCTAAGATAAAGGATGGAAAATTCTAGCATTACCAAACCCCAAAGGTCAAGTGAAGTGTTTACAATACGTACGGTCAGGAGCAGTGTTCAATTTACATCTTAGGACTAAAAGCAGAAAATGACAACTTGATTTGCATTCTCAAGACTTCAGGATGGAGGAGCATCTTAAGCAGTTAGGGGTCATATTTCTTTGTGACATGTGGACATTCTGGTTGAAGACATGGGGTTTAAAAATACATTCAATGTATGCGTCTGTGGAGTGAACCATGAGATAATGGTAACAATTCCTAGTTTGGAAATGTATAGAAAAGCTGGAGGGGCATTACATCACCTCCAGAACACTGTATAAGTATGGAAACCCAGTACCATATGGTTGCCATTGAATTCAATCCGCCCAGGAGTACTCTTTTCAGCATACACTTGACAATAAAGCTTGGAGCCTTTTCTCTTTAATCCAGAATGCAGCATCTGATGGTTTTGTTTAAGAGAAAAAAAAGTTTTTTATTTTGATGTGTGGCTTTGTCAATTGGAGTTTCTAAGTCATGACACAACCCCCCCTCCTGACTATAAAATGTTGTTGCAGTACTGTTTGGCTCAGGAGAAACCAGGCAACACGCTAGGAGCACACTTCCAGTGACCAAATGGCATTAAAAGCAAAGAAAATGTCTGTGCCTGTGTGGGGAAACCTTATTTCTTTTTCAGTGAGTTTCCGCGCTGGCTGCTCTGCATAGTCACTTCTTCTTGTTGGAATGTAGCACAATGTAAATGTAAATTAACACTCAAATCTCAGACCGTTTGGGTTCACAAGTGGCTCCTGACTGCTCCAAGATGACTTATGCACAGACATATAGAAGGACACCGTCCGTCAATGTATTTATATCTATGGTAAAACCACCAATTAAATTTGGGTAGACAGCTGGGTTTGTCATTCAAATTTTAGGACAACCTGAATCCACCACATAATTTTAATGTGTCATTGTCCATTTACTTATAGTGTGGTGTCTGGTGCCTGATGTCTAGATGAGATTTTACTGCATAGAGGGGAAAAAAGGAATGACATTACTGCCATTGAAGTTGATCAAAGAGAACTTGATTATAGCTGTATCTGCATATTATGATTAGTACTTTTTCAAAATACTTAAGTGGTTCATTCATAAAGGTTCATAAAGGGTCAGAGCATGCTATAAAGTATTCTATTAATTGAACTACTGAATATTTATTTTTTTACCGTGATGATTTCAAGGCAATATGCAGTGGACTGCTGTGGGTGAGACTATAGACTCCCTCAAAAGAGACTGACTTATCACATCTTGCTGAAATACCATTGTTAACACATATAGTATGGACACCAAAATCACACATATACAGAAAAAGAGGATTTAAAGAAGAGACATAATTTAGTTCATAATTCATAATAATGTATATTTAATATATATGTACTTTATATTGTGAACACTTTACTACATGTTTTCCCATTTTATTTTGTGTTAAATTGGATCTATTTGTTGTATATTCCTGTAACCCCCCATGTTTCAGGTCACTGGACAAGTCTTCATGATAAAATAATAGTAATTTTAAAAACATAAAAAGTATTGATGGGTTGAAATGCAGTAAAACACCTCATCCATAAAAAGGGCAGATCTAGTAAAAATCTGTCATGTATACTTCTGTTATCACAGGTAGTATAATTTGTGTGGTCTGTATTTAGAATGCACATAATTATTATTATTATTAATAATAATAATTAAAAACTATTATGATTTTGGTATGAACTTTGTGGTTTTGACAAGTGCCTGAAAAGAAAGAAACTGCTACTACAGAGATCCTCAAACAATGATAAGAAATGTTATATACACTGATCAGCCATAACATTTAATTATAACATTATAACATAACAGATAATTAATCATTATAAATTTTATCAGCTCCATTTACCATTTAGGTGCAGGTTGTAGTTCTACAGTTACAGACTGTAGTCCATTTGATTATCTGCGTACTTTCATTATCTTAGCTCCCTTTCAACCTTTTCTTCAGTGGTCAGGACCACCACAGAGCAGGTATTATTTGGGTGGTGGGTCATTTTCAGCACTGCAGTGACACTGACGTGGTGGTGTGTTAGTGTGTGTTGCACTGGTGCATGTGCATCATACTCACTGTCCACTCTATTAGACACTACTACCTTGTTGGCCCACCTTGTAGATGTATGGCCCGAGACAATAGCTCACCTGTGGCTGCACAGATTGTTTTAGTCATTCTCTAGTGGCCACAAAATGCTCCTCATAGGATGCTGTTAGCTGGATAGTTTTGGTAGGTGGACTATTCTGAGGAATAGTCCAACACCAAAATTATACCTGTTCTGTGGTGATCCAGTTGGGGTCCTGACCACTGGGGAACAGGGAGGAAGGGTGCAAATAAAGTATGCAGAGAAACAGATGGACTACAGTCTGTAATTGTAGTCCAACAACAAAGTCCAACTATATGGTAATTGGAGTTTATATAATGGAGAATGCGTGTAGAAACAAGGAGGTGGTTTTATTATTATGGCTGATCAGTGTATAACATGTCTTACCATTGTGTGAGGACCTTTCTAGTACATAAGGTTTAGTAAAGTGATGGGATGGACATGGTGGGCAACCGAGAAAAACTTTGCCTTTCAACAGTGTTTGGGTCAAATATAGATATTCTTTTCTGATGACAGCAAGAGGAGCAGTAACAAGTATGCAGAAAGACATTGTAAAATATATACTCAATGTTAAAAAAACAACAAAAACACCATCATATTCTGAATAACACTTCTGTTTCTATACAGTGTTCAGGATATATTTAATAGATTTAAACACAAAGTTATGGTCTCTAAAATTGGTTTTCATTCAAATGGAAAGAAGAACATGTAAAACAAACAAAACAACAAAGGCATACTCCCATTGACATTTATTTTAAACATGATGAAGAGTTCCATGCCTCGTACCATGAAAAACCCTCAGATGATTGGCACTCTGTAGGTGGCCAGTGAACCAAAATCTTAATGCTAAACATTTTGACAACAAGGTCATGTTTTCAACACAGTTACTTATACCCTTTTAGGATGGACATATGTAAACAGGACCACAACAACTGCACCACAGTGAGTGTGTTAAAGGTTTGTCCCAAATTTCTTTTTTTTTTCCCCAGAGGGGTTCTCATTCCATCTCTAATGCTGTGATGCAGCACATTTGTGTTCTTTGTCTATCTGTCATTCAGCTTAGGTGAATCTGTACCCTCCTTATCTTCGTCTTTGTCATCTTTTGCCCTGATGAGTCGCTGTCGTGCAAAATCTTCAAAGATGATGTCATCATCACTGAGAATAAAAAAAATAACATGAAGTGTCTAAATTGTTTTAACTGTCTTGTGCCTCATTTTGTACTGATCAGCGGGTTACGACTGTGGTGTTAATCTAATATGTTACAAATTGTATAATTGGATGACTTTGGGAAGCTCACTATTTAGAATAAAAGAATTATAATTATAATGCTTATAATTATTTGCCAGTTAGGGTGATATAGCAACAAGGACAGTGTCATCATAACCAGTTTAATGGGATTGTAGATACTTCTTAGTACGTTCATTATACCAAAAAGCTAACCACTAGAGGGTGCCCATGAGTAAGTTCTTAATAATCTTTTAACAAATGTATCTCAAGGCATTTGTGTGGAAATGGTTTTTTACTTATAGAAGGCTGTATTTCATTTTAAAAAATCCAAGTAAACAAACATGTATCTTTAAATTGTTCTACAGTAAAAAAAAAAAAAATGGGGGGGGTGGGGGGGGGGGGGGGCATTAGAAATTTTGGGCAATAGGAGGCTA
>CM067488.1:17597721-17614324 GCA_034552555.1 Semaprochilodus insignis
GTTTAGAGTAAAGTAATTTGTATTTATGAACATCATGAATAAGGTTCTGTTAGATGTCCTAGAAGTGGATCATATGTTATTTACGTACATTGATAACATAGATTTACATATATATGGATTTTTCACACTTTTAACTGATTTAGACTTTAGACTAAAATCCTTTTGCTTTGATTAACCCTACACTTTAATTTTATTTATTAAAATAAAGGATTGAAAAATCTTTTTTGTCTAGCAAAACTGACTAGCAAGTTTACTTAACTATAGAAAATGTGTGCTTCATTAGTGACAATTCTTACGGTTACACAGTGATTTACAGACACGTTTATAGGATCTAACTGCTCACCTTCTGTCCATAAGAGACAGATATGCAGTCTCAATTCAGGCTTTAAAATTCAGGGGTGTTTCGAAAACAAGGCTCTACTAAAGTAAACCCTATAGTAAATCTGGATCTTTCAACTTCACCTAAAAATTAAAACTGTCTTAATAAAAGAACACAAAACTGAAAAAAATAGTAAAGTAAAAAAAAAAAAAAAGGTAAATATTAACCAGTTGAAATTTAGGGGTTAGACAGACAAAAAGGTTTTCTAAATCTATAAATGTACTTTATAATTTTAGATTTTGCTTATATTTAGTTTATTATACCTTGGGTCTGTATAGATTATAATATAATTCTTGTAAAAGTATATGGTCTAAACGTAATTATTTTTCTTTAAAATTACTGTGAGACTAATTCGGTAGAATGGTCCTTACACTTTGACAAAATGAATAAGATGAAAGGAACAGTAATTACTTACTTTGTGTCAAACTCGATCAAGTTTGTGTCAATAGGTGCATCATTCTCTGGAGCTATCACAGGAAAAGAAAAAGCAAATCAGGGTAAAAGACTACTAGATGACAGAATCGAAAAGCACATTTCAAACTTCCAATGCAAAGCACAAAGGGTAGTGGGTCTATTCCTCTGAAATGCATGGGTTAGGTGAAAGGCTCAGAGCAAAAATATCTTCTGCTTTTGAAGCAATAATGGTAGCACTGATAAAGTTCAATATGGGCCAAGTACACCATGTTTCAGCAAGAGGTGGATTGTTGTGAGTAATGTCTGGGGAATTTAATGCATCTGAAAACTACCTTGCAGAAATTTATGCAATGGTTACAAATCCATTTCTTTACTCGTTATTTTTTGATAGTTCTGAGAGAAAAGACTAGCCCAAAGCATTTTTAAAAATATGTTTGTGCATGCAGTGTATTGTAGTACCCAAGAAAAAATATCATTAATAAAAATAAACTCATTATCGCCTCAGAAGACACGTGTAGGTTCACTGGTGGTTTTGTAGTTACTACGGCTAAAGGAAATCTGTCTCACTCCCACAAATCGATTTGTTTATTAGTTAGCTTATACCATTAGACCTTTAAATCGAAAAAGCCTTAACAGAACGCAGAGGAGTTTTGAGCAGTGGAGATGAGCAAGAATTGTGCAAAATCATAACTAGTTGTAAGAACTCTTCCTGCCATTTACTATGGAGAGGGAGAACCGATGGATTGTCTAACATGTGCAAAGTGACCCTACAGCCATGATTGTAGACATTCAGCGAGGAGTGATGCCCTCTGTGAGTCATCCTGTTAGTGGCAGTACCATTAGCAGATGGCTGCACAACGCAGGCCATTACAGCAGATGTAATTAGCAGATGCATGCATACAGGCCATTACAATGACTGCCCTTAACACCATGTCAACCTTGACTCAGAATGGCAGCTGGCCATCTTCAGTAATGAGTGCCCCTTGTCTTGGTGGAGGTGACCAACGAATCTGTGTGTGGAGGCACCATGGTCAGTGCCAAAATAAGCGGTTTGTTGTCATGTGTCTCATGTCAAGAAGGCCTGGTGTCATGGTGTGGGGTGCAATTATGTACAACGCCAGGTCACCTTTGGTCTTCATTACAGGCACTTTGACAACCCAACTTTATGTTAATGAGACCCTGCCACCAGTGACCCTGCCTTTTCTGAACACACACTCCAGTGCACTGTTCCAGCAAGACAATGCTTGTCTGCATACTGCTGCCTTGAACACACATATTCTATGCCATGGGTTGCCACATCGCAAGACCTATCCCTGATTGAAAATGTGTGGGATGCTATTGGACAAGCTATTAACACTTCACCCCTACCGCAAAATCTGCAGGAACAGCATGAAAATATTCAAGCAGCATGGGGTGGATCTACAACTAACAAACAAGAAAGGCTGACACCATACTGAGAGACACTACTTTAGTTTAGCTCAAAAAATATTGCCCACATCAGTCAACTTTTAATAACTTATTTTTTCCTGGTAACCTTTATGTTCCTTCCGAATACAATTGCAATCTGACACTTCCTTCTGTGTGCAACTATTCTTTTGATGATGAGTGTATTACATCCCCCTTTCTTTGAGCAAAAATACAGCAAAACACATGCAAAGCAAGTATAAATAAAGTCAAGTAAACTTGAAAGAAAACTGAATCAGTCCTTCAAAGAAATAAGTGCTTAGAGGGAGAGTAGCTTTCGGTTGCTGATCACCACAACATTACCTTTCAAAGTACACTTCTACAATATTACTGACTTAAACACAAACTACATAGAATTTGTTCTCTGTACTGTCCTTAACTGGGGTCAGTGGTCACAAGTACACAACCCTATGGGGATCCTGTGTCAGAAAAACAGCTTTCATCTTCGCAATCACTGTATAAGCTGTTTTGTATGAAAGTGGTTGTACCTCTGAATACTTGGATAGATAGTGCACTGTCATTAGAAAGGACTTGCCCTTAAACTGAAAGATATCAACACCCAGCTTATACCAGGGCAGCTCTGGCAACTTGTGAGACCTTTTCGATTAGAGGAAGCTGCCATATTTGTACTTGCTTTCCCCTTGTCTTTGGCTGCACACTTTTGAGTGTTATCACATGACCCATATACACTCTTTACTCAGTGCTGCGCTTTCTCTGATATTGAATTTTACATTTATTTCCTGTGCTCTTTTCATTACCTTGTGCAGAATCTCTGCATGTTCCTTTTCATCAGAAGCAGCTATGATGATGTCATCTGCTATGATATGCACACCCTGAATGTCTCCAAAGGCCTCAATGTTCTTTTGCTGGAAGACTTTGCTGGCTTATTTGATCCCAAATGATAAGTATTTGAATCTGTAGCGGCTCCAAGGGGTGTTGAAGGTGCACAATAGTGATGACGGCGTGTCAAGTTTGATCTGCTAGTATCAGGCATTTTCGTCCACTGTAAGCTTACTCTGAACGACTTCAACTGTGAGTATAGAGTAATACTGACACTTAATTTCTCTATTCAACTCACATGGATCAAAACAAAGTCAAAGAATTCCATTCTTCTTTTCTGCTGTCACCAAACTGTTAACCTATGCCAACATCTGCTTGCTCTAGCTTAGTTAGCGTCTCCCTTAATTTATCTGTGGCTGCAGATGGAATTTTCTGGCAACTACGATTAACTGGAGTTACATAACAGGCAATGTGAATGTGATGTTTACCCGGAAACTCAAGAGTAAGCACACAAGCAATATTGGGGGATATTTTGTGTAGAATTATGTGACAAAAGAACTCAATCTTTAGTAGAATAAATCTGTAACGTAATAAAATGCATAGAAGGTGAAAGGGGTATGCAGACTTTCCAGTTTGAGTGTTTATTACAAGCCCAAATTTTTTTTAATTATTATTTTTTTGTTGATGAATGTTGATTCACCATTATTAATCATGCTTGGCATCAGTATACTACTTAACTGATAGCTCTTTGTTATGAGTTGAAAAAGACTAGACCGTAACGTTGGCTGAGATTTGTTTATTTTAAACGACTCTGGCGTCTACCATGTTGCCAGTGTCTTACTGCTCCAGACTGAGTTTAAAATCTTCTCATGATACTGATCGGTTTGACTGAAAGCCGTTCATTTTCCTGAAAGCTGCACCAACAACCATCTTTAGTTCAATGTATCAGCTTTCACAGGATAGTCGCTAGAAAATATATGAAAGAACAAATGGCCCCTGCAGATAATGTATGGCCTGGAACTTGAACAAACTTTTTGTAACATTCACAAGGATTTGACGTATAGCAAGACTGACTAGAAAGGTCAGGCATGACAACAGTCGACTTCCATTGGCAGAGAACCCCCCCAGGTTTATCTGCAGGGCTTGAGATGATCAGAGGGATTTGTAGACTATACTTCCCAGCATGGTCATTTTGAATCACTAGCAAAGTGTACAAGAAGGGAGAACATAATGCTGAAGTTGGGAAAACAGGATCCAAAGCATATAGAAGGAACTACTGATTCTGTGTACCACTGCATTATTGTTACCTTCTATGTGTAGACACACACAGATGATAATTACACATGGCATTTCATACAATGCAAAAAAACAGGCAATATTCTAACCTTTCTTTCATTACTAGTAAGTGACCATATCAAGCCAATTCAAACAAATTCAGACATATACACACCATCTTTGTAGATGAACTCCTCTGCTGGTTTAGGATGCATAAGCGTGAAGGGCAGCTCTACTGTGACATCACTTGAAAAAAAGGGTATAGTGTGAGAACAATTCATGCAAACCTACAAATAAAACGATTGACTTTAGAAGCTGTTCCTGTTCATTACCTGCTCATTTATAATTGATAGATCTGAATCTGCTATTCACTAATTTATTTATTTTCTCTCTCTTTCTGTAGGTTCTTCCTGCAAGTTAATAACCCTACTGCCATTTAAAATCTATGAATAAACCTTACAGTGCTTAAAATGGACAGTGAACCAATGACTTCATGAAATGTCCTAGTATAGGATAGTTAGTATCTTCCAGTACCTTCTTCAGAAATTCTTCTAACTAAACTTAGGACAAAAATAAGTTGGTACATTTTAATGTATTTATGTGTATTTTTTGTGTTATGTAGTAGAAAATCACACAATCTGCTCTCTCTACTTTTTCTTCATTTTGGATATTACAGTATATTTCCTTAGTTCTGTTAGGTCACTATTATTTATACACATGCACTAAATTGTTGGTACACACTGAAATAACTGAAACTGACAAAAGTAATAATAAATAAAATTGTACTGAAAACTAATGACAATCAGACATTGCTTTTGAATTGTGGTTCAACAGGATAAATTTGGATAATTAAAAAAAAAAACAATGAAACTGGCCTGGACAAAAATGATGGTACCCCTAACTTAATATTTTGGTGCACAACCTATTGAGGCAATCACTGCAATTAAGCAATTTCTGTAACTCTCAGTGAGACATCTGCACCTGTCAATTGGTATATTGGCCCACTCCTCATGAGCAAACTGCTCCAGCTGTCTCAGGTTTGAAGGGTGCCTTCTCCAGAGTGCATGTTTCAGCTCCTTCCACACATGTTCAATAGAATTTAGATCAGGGCTCATAGAAGGCCACTCCAGGATAGTCCAATACTTTGCTCTTAACCATTCTTGGATGTTTTTAGCTGTGTGTTTTGGGTCATTACCCTGTTGCAGGACCCATGAACTGCAACTGGGACCAAGTTTCTGACACTGGGCAGCACTTTTCGCTCCAGAATGCCTTGATAGTCTTGAGATTTCATTGTACCCTACACAGATTCAAGACACCCTGTGCCAGATGCAGCAAAGCAGTCCCAAAACATAAACAAAGCCTCCTCCATGTTTCACACTAGGTACAACGTTCTTTTCTTTTTTTCTTTGTATGCTTTATTTTTGCATCTATGAACATAGAACTGATGTGACTTGGCAAATAGCTCCAGTTTTGTCCAAAGGACATTCTTTGCATTGTGGCTTGTCAGTATGCTTTTTGTCAAATTCCAGTCTCGCTTTTGTATGATTTGCTTTCAACAGTGGTTTCCTCCTCACACACTTTGGCTAAGACAGCAACAGATGGAGTGTTCTGACACTGATGTATCTTGACCTTGGAGTTCACCTCTAATCTCTTTGGAAGTTGTTCTGGGCTCTTTGGTTACAATTCGGATTAGCCGTTTCTTTAATTTGTCATCAATTTGTCATCTGCCACATCTGGGGAGGTTGGCTACAGTCCTGTACACCTTAAACTTCTAAATAATACGGGCAACTGTAGTAATAAGAACATCAAGCTGCTTGGAGATGGTCTTATATCCTTTACCTTTAACATGTTTGTCTATAATTATCCTTCTAGTGTCTTGAGACAACTCTCTCCTTAGCTTTCTATGATACCATGATACCAAACAGCATGATGACTACTTTTCAACCTTTTAAATAGGCAGACTGACTGATAAGTTTGAAGAGACCTGTGATGCTAACTACATGACACACATTAGTTTAACACATTAGTTTGTCCCTATGGTCATGTTATTTATATGACCTTTTTAGGGGGAACCATCATTTTTGTCTAGGTTCCATTTAGTTTTTTTTTTTTTTTTAAGTATTCCGTTGAACTACAATTCAAAAGCAACGTCTGATTTTAACTGATCTTCACTCATGCATAAAGTAACATGAGTGTTCAAATCAGCAGACTACTCAAACAAACACAAAGATACACAGTGACAACATTATATTAAAATTACTGTACCTGGAGGCAAGATCTCCCAGCAGCCTAATTAAACAAACATATTTATTACCTCAGATATTTTAGGATGTTCACAGGTTAAGCTATCACTTCAATTTCAGTCCAATTTACTACTGAACACGGTGCACCAAATTCTAAATCTAAATGATGCCCAACTTTATCATTTAATAATATTTAGCATTTCATAACGTCTCACACATAATGTACAAAAAGGCATTACAGTACAAAACAATAGTAATTACACTTATGTACTATACACTCATGTATTACACTACGATTAAATCATGTATTACAATATGATTAAATCGGTTTTAAATTGTATTTAAATTGAATTTGTACTTTCCTTGCCAAAGACCTGAATATCATGATGATTAAACATGTCAAACCAATTTCAGCAATGTTATACTGAAATCCACTTAACTCAATACAAGTTAAAACTTACCCACCACGAGATACCACCAGCTTAACTTTGACTTTATAGGACACAATGATACCCAGAATTTCCTTATTGGCTCCCTCTCGTAACCTTCAAGCAACAATGAGATGGCAGGCCAGTATCACAAGAGAGTTCTACAACCTTTAATGAATTACAATCTTAAAAATAAACATGCCAAAAAAAGTTCTTTAGAGCGATATTACTAAAGAACCACTTTTGGTTACCAAAATAATCTTTCAGTGGATGGTCTGTTAATGAGTGTAAATGAGATGTGATCATAAAGAACCTGCACATAATTTACTTCTAGTAATGTAAAATGTTTACATAATGTAAAAGTGCTCTACCAACTAAGGTTTTTCCTAGAACTGTGCCAAGAACCATTTGGCAACTTTTATTTTTAATGGCAGCTTTGGTACATCCTTAAAGAGTGGTTCTGATGTAGTCAAAATGTAGTCAAGTTTGTTTCCTGTAGAGGGTGTTTTAACATATTTTCACTTAGAAAAATAAGATAGATAGAAAATCAACAAACCACATAATTTGGGTATTTAAACTTCTGCAAACAACTATACATAGAAACATGACAACTAAAAAAAGTATTTGCATTAATGGTTGCAGGCATTAATGGAAAACCTGTAGCATATGTTTTTTTTTTTTTTTAATAGTTTTGTGGTCTTTCATAGCACTAAAGAGTTAAAGAACAATTTTTGCTAATATATGTACAGTAAGATTGTATATTTTAGCATTAAAATATATTTTTACACTTAGTAACCATTTAATTAGACTATGTATATGACATATGGTGTACTCACAATGTACTTGAGGCTAAATTTGTGTCTTCATGTTTGAGCTTTCCATCTAGGGCTAAGCCACGCTTCTCCCGATTGTTGGCAAGGAAGGGGGTGAGAGTATATACCTTACAGAATGTTGCACTTGGAGCCACAATATCGCTAGAAAATCACAGACACAGTATAAAGATATTAGTCATATGTATTACTGTCAGACTGTGTTGTTTCTTCACATATGTGTTGGGTACATACTCTGATTCCTCTGTCGCTACTGGGCACTTGTACTGAGCAGTGTTGAAGAGACAAATATCAGCATATTGACGCACTGTAACATAACAGTGTAAATGTGTCATGTCAAGAACTTTCTCAGACAAACACTTATTTTAATTTTAGATGTACTGAAATGCAGGCAGGTATTGTTTAAAAACCTGAAATCTTCATTTTCTTCACAGTCTTGCTTGTGTTGTTTGTGACGTGGACATTAACACTAATTGGTTCGCCATGGTAGTAAATCTGAATGATTGAAAACAGAATGTTTAGTTTTAATGTTGAATTTCTATGCCTAAACGTTTAAGTTAACGTTTAAGTTAACATTTTATAAACAGAATGTTATACTGTTCCTGAGGTGGCTACTTTGAAAGGGGAAAATCTGTTTCAGTGGTGAAATACTACTCTAAAACAGTCTGTAGTACTACAATTGTATCACCCTATTTCAACCACTAGATGGTGGCACCAGTCCCAGAGCTTCTCATTCAGTAATCTTCCTATACTGCCCATTTTTGTTTATCCCTGAGGATAGTTCCCAGTTACCTCTTTGTCCAGTGAAGCCTCCAAGTGTAAAGGCTTGTCTGACATAAGGAACTGCCGCGTTGTCTCTGCCGTTGGCTGTGGACCCGGTTTCTCAGGAGCATACTGCACTTTTCTGATGATGAGACGCACGGAGTTCCTATGTCAAAAGAGAAAATAACATACTATGGTAAATAATATACATAATATTGTACAAAGAGATTTTTAATGAACTTTGATTGAGATGCTGCAATGAGATACTGTATCTTCATATTTTAGATTAAGATAACGCAATGAAATACTGCATCTCAATGTAGTAAAAAAAGATAATGCAATGAGATACTTTATCTTAATACGTTACAATGAGTTACTGCAATGAGACACTGCATCTTAATATTGTGGCGATCTGCACAGAAGAAGATGCACCAAAAGGAATGTTTCTGTGGCGTCAGATCACTGTCAAAACCAAGGGGTGCAAAAACACAGGGTAAATAAACACACACCTGTTTTAACATTTCGTGTGTGTAAACATCCCACTCGTGAACCCAAATATAAAACCTGGGAGCACGAAAAGAAGATTTGCATGCACATATTTCATAACATAAAAGTTTTCTTAATTTTCAAACGTGTTTTTCCTTCTTGACCTGTTAGTTTTCCTAGCTTGCAAAGTGCGTTACCTTACCTTACCAGCAATTGGTTTTATCTCAGCTGTTGGTGTTCCTCTTCGTCCACCATCTTTGTTGTTCTGGAGAAGGTGCTTTAGTGATCGGTCAGTCACGATACCAGATGTCATCAGTCAATAGCATTCACTGACAGAACCGGCCCATGTGCATAGCCCCAAACTGCCAAAACAACCCACTTCAAGACTCAATTGCAAAAAATCTCTCGAGCACAGAGAGCAGCCGAAGGTAACGCATTTTGTGTGCAAGGAAAACTAACAGGTTGAGAAGGAAAAACACATTTGAAAATGAAAAAACACACAGCTTGAGTGTGATATTATGAAATATGTGCATGCAAATCTTCTTTTTGTGCTCGCAGGTTTCAGATTTGTGCTCAAGTGGGACTAGTGGGACATTTACACAGAAAATGTTAAAACTTGCAGGTGTATGTTTTTCACCCTGTGCTTTTGCGCCCCCTAGTTTTGACAGTGATTTGACGCCATACGCTTCAAGCAAATAATCTTTTATAGAACACGACAGCAGGAGAGCTGCAGGCCACTTCCAACTACTCAATGTCCGTTTATGGTAGACAATTAACTCCACAACCCAGCAGAGAATGGCACAAAGAACATGTGTGCATCTGAACAATAAGTACTTTTAAAGTCTTTCCTACAGGGAACTGGTGGCTCCCAAGAGCCTACACACATGGCTGCTCTGCATGGCCATGCCTCACACCGCATCAGAAGGCAGTAGCGGATCCCTCGGGGCTGTATCCTCTCCCTCAGGCACTGGAACAGAGAAACTGAGTCCTAGGTTCATTTTGCCCTTGAGTTTATGGTAACGCCATTCCTCACCAGACTGTGAAAGTGAAGGTTCTTCTATTAAACGCAGCAGCAGGGAAAAAACTTTGCCTAGCACTCACTGAAATGGCCAGAAAGCAGGCAGATATCTAAATATCCATCGACTTTCTGCAGTAGTCTAGCAGTTTTGGAATGTCCACCAGTCTGGTAACTAATCATATGCTTTTGGGACACATACCATCAATAAACTCTTGCCATGTCCTTTCCCGCTGTCAAACCATAATGACAGGTCTAAACCAGCATTCTCCAACACTCACAAAGCTTAAATAGCAAGCATGTCACTTATCTATACATAATTATACAATGTCCGTTCACGGTAAACAGTAAAACCACACAATTACTCTACGGCCCAGCACAGAATAGCACAAACAACACATCTGCGCATCTTTAACTAAACTACAACAACTTATTTACAATTTAAAGTCTCTCCTACCGGGCACTGGCGCCTCCCAAGAGCCTGTGCACGTGGCCGCTCTGCATGGCCACGCCTCCCACGGCATCGCAAGCCAGTAGTGGGTCGCTACAATATTGTACAATAAGATACTGCAATGACACACTGCATCTTAATAGTGTACAATGAGATACAGCAGTAAGATACTGTATCTTATTATTGTACAATAAGATGCTGAGAGGAGATATTGCATCTAAATACCTTAGAAAAAGATACAGCATATTAATATAGTACAACTACATTACAATGATAATTTTAATATACTACACTGAGATACTACAATAAGTAACCGCATGAAATGCATGCACCTTAATGTTGATGTATAAAATTAATTAAAGATTTAGTTTAGTATGGTACATCCTTGGAGAAGCAGAGTTGGGAGTAATTTGTAGATTTGGAGCTCAAAGTATGCAGTATGCAGCCATACTGTCTATATATGCAAAATAAACTACCAAATGCTTAAAAAAAATTGAAATGCAGTAAGTCACAACTTCAGTAAATCTTCTGGCCGTGAAATGTGATGCCATTACAGGATCAATTTAATTTCAAAATTAAGTTCTTGTAACAAAAAAATCAATGGTCTACTACATTTGTAGAATGGACTTTTTTTTTGCCTGCCAAATGTGCTCAAACCGTTCTGTTTCACAACCAGACAGACTGCATCAAAGCACTGTACCTTTTGTGGATTTTCTCTTCAACATTTTCAGCACAGAAAGCTTTCACTTCAAAATCAACCCCACATGCCTTTACAGAAGTGAGAAAAGGAGAGGGAATGTTACATTAGCCAAGAGTGTTTCACACTGCAAGGTCCTAGTTTCTATGTTTGTGAATTAAACTTTAGTGTCATTTATAATACAGACCTTTCCAGTGTCTTCAGGCCCAGGTTGCAGTGTCACAGAACAGGGTAAATTAGGTGGTATCTGTTTAAAAATATGAGATTAAAGCTTATAAGTATAGGAGATTTGGCTTTCCATGTCTTTCGGAGTAGTTACAAAGTGTATATAAAAAGTATATAAAGTGTCATGTGTAATGAACAATATAGTGACTAGGAAATAACCTCAAAGGTGAAGGGATAAGCATGGTCTCCAAGCTTTTTAATCAGTCGCTCTTGTAAACGTGTCAGACATTTCTTCTCCTCAGGCACGGGAGGAAATGCCTGCATATTGGCCACAAAGAGGTCCTTTCGGAATGTCAAGCCAAGAACATCTAAGTCCTCCCGCCCATAGCGGAAGGCACATGTCAGCGTTACAAAAACTGTGGATGAATGACAAAGAGGCCAGAGCCACTTAGTATGCAACCTGCTCAGTGACATGTTTGAACGACAGTGCACACCACTATTCATAAAGATATATAATAATACACAGAGTAAAGATTTCTCCTCACCTTTTCTCTCCTTTAAGTACTCTGGATCAATTAAAACCACACCATCTGCAAAATGGATGAGGGAGATGAGTTAAATGTCCGAAGGGCAGTCTACAGTCTATACTATACTGTTTAGTCAGGAAGCAGCCAGAATACAATAAAGCAATTTAACAAATGGCAGGAAAATGATTGAGGAAATTTTTTGTTGTTAATACTATAACAAGTAACACTATTGATATTACAATGGTTTCATTTTATTAAAGCATACCAACAGGTTCCACAAGGTCCACATGGTCAACAAAGTCCCTCTTACCAAGATACACAGTGAGCTTGAAAAAGCAAAATATAGGTTAAACAAACAATAAATAGGTTTCCACATCAAATCAAACATAACAGACTCAAAGAGAGACAAATGCCAAATCTGTTCCAAAGGAAAGCTATATATTATACACATATAATCTAGAACTCACTGAGTACTAAATGTATGACCATTTATGTAATTTATGCTATTGCAGTGGAGTAGAGTAAAGCATTATCTGTCAGACTAAACAAATAGCATAATAGCATATCTCACACCATATTGAACTGCCTTTTACTGTTTAATATGTTGTCAAGCAAACAGTCATGGCTAAAACTACTTCACTTTTTCATTTCAATTGTTTGAACAACATAACTGAACTCACCTTTCCATTTGGACTGGCCTTCTTAAAAACCCTGTATAAAAAGAAGAAGAAGAAATGTATGTAATAAAATGCAATGCACACATTTTAGCACATGCCTACCCACCAGGAGAAGAAAACCGGAAACCCCTCAAAAACAGCATGTTCAATTAACAGCATTCAATTAACAACATTAAAATGTGTATTAAGGTTAAAAACATACATCTTCAACAATTTCAAAATCTCCTGCTGTTTTAATTTTTGTTGTTTGTTGTTTGTCAAAATAAACAATGATATACAACTGTGAAGATTACAAATCTGTGCACAATATTTTCAGCTCTGGCAATTAGTTTCAGTGACAGAGAGTTACTTTCAGAGACCTACAGCAAAAAACAAACAATGCTAAACTGTGCTAAAACACTGCTCACAAGTGCATACAATTTTAAAACAACACAAACGCCCTGACCTTTTTTTCAAGTGTATATATATATTCAAACAAAAAAAACCCAAAAAACTGGCTAGGCAATATTACCTGCACCAGTAAACAACAAAGGGGTGTGAATTAATGAATGTCTGACTGCACTCCACTCAGGTATGCTTCAGTTTAAAATGTGATCAGTTCGACAGGGCCTATAAAGGCATGTGAATATTTGCTTACAATATTATTGTTATTTATTTGTCTTTCTGATATCATGAGATCATAAGTAATATCAAGCACAATACATTAAAATAGTATTATTATAGTATTACTAATAGTATTATACTAAATAGTCACTTTGCCTGTTTGAGGTGGTAGTAACTTCAGGCTCCTGCAGATGGAACTGCATTGAGGATAATTGTGCTATAAATACCTATGGCGTGTGCAATGGGATTAAAACAATGAGAAGAGGTGGTACAGGGCAGTGAATGTCTTGTTCAATGCATGGAAAATGTGGAGGTATTACATGCACAGGTGACTACTTTTTTGTCAGGTAAGCTTACTCTGAAAACATTGATGAGTTTGTGCAGCTACTTGAGGTATGGAATTGAAATAATATTAGACACATAAAAATTGAATCATTTATAGTTGTCATTTGTGACAGATTAAATAACTTAAATGTAAAGAAAAAAATAGCAAACATACTAAACAACTCAATCATTAATGTCACAGGTTGATTGAATGAATTGATTCACTATAAACCCCAATATAAAAAAGATGCTTGAAAGTTTGTGAACCCTTTAGAATTTTCTATATTTATGTATAAATTTGACCTAAACCAATGAGAATATTAGAATTGGTCATTTATTTTTAGAGGAAAATGATCCAATATTACATATCTGTGAGTGGCAAAAGTATGCAAATCTTTGCTTTCAGTATCTGGTGTGACTCCTTTGTCACAAGTAAGTGTTTCCGCCAACACAGTCCTGCACAGCGGCTTGATTGAATTTTAGTCCATTCCACTGCACAAAACACCTCCAACTCTGTTATGTTGGTGGGGTATCTTCCATGACCTGCTTGCTTCAGGTCCTTCTGCATCATTTCTATTTCTATTGGATTAAGGTCAGGACTCTGACTTGACATTCTTGACTGTGACATTTTTTGGTAGAACAACTTTTGTGCTTGGATCATTGTCTTGTTGCATGGCCCACACTCTCTTGGGATTCAGCTCACAGACAGATGTCCTGACATTTTCGTTTAGAATTTACTTGTATATTTCAGAATTCATTGTTCCATCAGTGATGGCAAGCCGTCCTGGCCTGGATGCAGCAAAACAGAACCTAACCATAAAACTACCACCGGCGTGTTTTACAGATGAGATAAAATTTCTCTAACCATAAAGCTTCTCATTTAAACCAAAAAGATCTAGTTTGGTCTCAACTGTCCATAAAATATTGATGGAATTGTTGTTCCATTGTTGTGAAACTTTGTTTCAATAGCCTTCTGGCTTGTCCATGATTTTAGTATGCTGTCTTTAGCAAACTGCAGATCGGTAGCAATGTTCTTTTGGAGAGCAGCGACTTTCTCCTTGCAATACTGCCATGCACACCATTGTTGTTCAGTGTGCTCTTGATGGTGGACTCATAAACATTAACGTGAGGAAGGCTTGCTTAAAGTTACCTTGCGTTCCTTTGTGACCTCGTGGACTATTACATGCCTTGCTCTCCGCATGGTCTTTGTTGGTCAACCACTACTGCGGAGGGTAATAATGGTCTTGAATTTTGTCCATTTGTACACAATCTATCTGATCTGAGTTCAAACTCTTTAGAGATGATTTTGTAAATTTTTCCAGCCTGATGAGCATCAAAAACTCTAAAGTCCTCAGAAATGTCCTTTCTTCATGCCATGATACACTTCTACAAACATTTGTTGTGAGGATCAGATTATAGATCCCTGTTCTTGAAATTAAACAGGGCGTCCACTCTCACCTGACTGTAATCCTGACTCTAATTTCACCTTCAAATTATTTGCTAATGCTAAAAGTTCACATACTTTTGCCACTCATAGATATGTTATATTGGATCATTATCCTCAAAAAAATAAATGACCAAGTCTAATATTTTAAGCTAGATTTATCCAGAAATATAGAAAACTTTAAGGGGTTCACAAACTTTCAAGCACCTCTGTACCTGTCTCACAGTGATCCAGCTTCCCTAAAAAAATCTTTATTTGGCTACAGCACTTGCATTTGGCATGTCTGGATGTCCCTCCTACATGGACAAAGGGCTAGTTTGATTTGACCAAACACTGTATGGTGGAGTGAGTCGAACTTCTCTCAGGCTCTAATATTTTTTTGTGTTCTTAGAGTGAATTGCTGACAAAGTTTGACAAAGCTTCATGAAGCTCTCACAATAAACATTTATTTACAAGTTATTATTACCCATTCCCACCTTAAACTTGTCCATCACTTAATTCAGCAGCTGAAACTCTAGATGCTGCCTTTCACACAGGTAGTAATTTAGTTTGTGGTCAATTTTGAGCTGCTTTTGGAGATTCTGGTGTTTTCAGCATTTGTGAAAAAGTTCTGTCTGCTGCAGCACAGCTGCTCCATCAGCTCAGCTGTTGTAATGCCAAGCAGAGGTGATACCCAACACACAACATGGCATATACTTGTCAGTCACATAGACAAAAGCTAATAATAATAGATTGTTTGATGATCTGAGTATTTAACTGAAGTCTGGAAAAACCTCATGTTTATTGTGTAGATCAAATTGTAGTTAGGGGGGAATTTCAATGCTGTCTTAGTAGAATAGATACCCAAGTGTTTTCAGCCCTCATCAGTCTTAAGAGGACTGTTAGCTTTAAACCACTAAGATCCCACTGGAAATTTAATAGTCTAATACTCTAATAGAGTTTGCCAAGGCTTATTCACCCATGGCACTCTTTATATTATTATTTTTATGGAATAATTTAACACATTATTGATGGAAATCTCAAATAATCAAAGATTATGACCACTATTATTTAAAAGCCTTATATTTTAAATCTGTTCTTGGGATGTTTAGAGTTAAATAATTGAGAGATGGTATTACAAAATCACAGCCTCTATGAAAAGACTGGTGGCCTTGAATTCCTAGTTAAGTGTGACTATCAAATTTCAAGAATTCCTTTAAAAGTTTCTCTTTTCCTATACCCCACATTTTTTCTCCTCGTAAATCTATACTTTGGTTTTAAAAAAAAGGCTTGTTATGCGTAGCCGCACATTTTTGATTCAATATACATTATTCTTTGGGCAATTACTATGTTTACGTTTGGAAAAAGAAACAGTGCAGACCCTCTTTCTTATGTAAATCAATTTCTTCAAAGTCTTAAAAGCCTAGAAAAAAGACTAAAAACTGTATTTATCCATGACTAATTGCCTTCTTATTTAACTACACATTATCCCTTGCTTATTTTTTTCTTTTTATATTTTTCAATGCCTTTTTCTCCTTTTTTTGTTGATACAGTCTGTGGCACACATCTGTCTCACACATCCCTTCTGTGTGTATATATATATATATATATATATATATATATATATATATATATATATATATATATATATATATATATA